>VYZX01001025.1:0-86601 GCA_013401335.1 Brachypteracias leptosomus
CCGGACGCCCACCGGGCGGCAGGCCGCGCCGTGCCCGCAGCAGAGCCGCGGTCATGCCTGCCGCCTCCGCTCCGCTCCTGCCGCCGCCGCTCCAACTTGGCGGGTGAGCCCTTCCTCGGCATCAGGTAAGGACCCGCGCTCCGCTCTCGGTTGGGAGCGTCCCCGCTCGGAGGCGGGCGGGTGGGCGGCTTTCTTCCAGGCGCTCGTCCCCAGCGTCCAGGCGCCCGTCCCCAGCGTCCCCAGGCTGCTCCCATGGGGAGGCAGCGGGTCCCCAGGCGCCAAGCCCGGCGCCAAGCTCGGGTTGGCCCTGCGGGGTTCAGAAAATGTGTCGGGAGATGTAAAGGTGAAGGGTAGCAACCTGGAGAAACCAGGACAAAATTACCTGACCAGAGGCTTTGGGGTGGACAAAATGTAGGGATTTCAGCAAAAGTTTTGGAGGCCAGATATGTCAGAGCAACTGCAATGGCACCTTGGACCCATGCTGCTGCTGGGGCTCTCTCGCCGGGAGGCAGCTCAGCCGCCGGCTGAAGTTTGGGGGTTGTTTTCTTTCTGCTTAGGAGCTTCAGCAGCTGGTGGGAGCCACCCCTGCCGTCGGCCACCCCGGGTGCCACCCCGGCCATCCTTGGGATGCACCTGGGCAGGGCAACAGTCCGGGAACCCCGGTCGAGAGGGCTATTCCTTGTGCCGTGAATTGTGCCAAGGAATGACTGCGTTGAACACCACCATCTCCCCATAGCCCTGCGGACGCCTTCCCAGCTTGTGTCTGGGAAAGAGCCATACGTCCAGGAGTTTCAAAGGGAAGCGCTTTCCAGCTCTGCCCAGTCCCTGTTTATAATTCCTTCTCCAAAGCTGCTGCAGGTTTTACAAAAGCCCTGCTGCTCTCCCTAAACCCGCTTTACTGGTCTATGTGCTTTGCTTCTGAAAAAAATTAAATTCACTTTTCATGAGCCTCTGATCTGCCATCAGTAGAAACCTTTTTCCCAGGAAGAAAGTAGTGCTATATTAATACTAGGTATTACCAGAGGAGTGGGGTCTGAGCCTGCCTTCAACATACAAGGGAGGAAAAAAAAGCCTTGGTCTCTGGGCATAATAGCTGGTTACTTTGAAGGCTATCAGGAGAAAGAATTACCCAAGCCAAAATGTAGTGACTGCATTTCTCTAGCAAAAGTTTCTTGTGTCATGAAAATGGCTGGCAGAGCTAAAGCTGTGGGGAGCTGTATCCACTTTACTTTGGCTCTCTGAACTACCATTAGAGGCAGGTAATAAACACCATTATTAAAGAATGAGTAATTTGCTGCAGCTCCAGCATAGTGAATTTGTAGAGCAGATCCCCGCATTTGCGTGGTACCCAACGCCTCCCTGCCCTCAGCCCAGCCTGCAGACGTCACCATCACTTGTGAGAGGTGACCTAGAGCTCAGCAAAAACTTGCCCATTAAAATCCACCTCTGCCACCTGCAAACCCAGCAGAGTAAGCCCCCAAGGGGCCAGTCCTGTCCAGCCCAGCAGCCTGCAGCAGAGTGGCCTGCAGGCTGTAGGGAATGGCCCCCTGGCACAACCATGGGCACTTTAGGCCCTTGTGGTTCAGATGCACCCTTCACAGCCCCTCTGCCTGGAATGGGATGTGCTCTCAGCTTCACAGGAGCATCCTTGACCTCAATAGACAGCCCGAACCTCTGCCCTTCCTGTCCCCTGCTCTCTCTGCTGGTGCCCCTGGTGCCACCCCATCCCATCAGTGTTAGACCCCAGACTCCGATATACCATGCCCCTTCCCCAAGTCTCTCTTACCCCTTCATTGCCCTCCTTCCCATTTAATATCCATGCTTGGAACTGTTTTCCAGCTCCCTTGCAAGCGTGGTCTCTGAATCAGACAGATTCTTTTCTGCCTGTTTTCTAAAGCCCCGCACCTGAGGCTGGGACTGATAGATACTGTCCACAGGACACGGCTCTACTGCTGCTTCCAGAGGATAATTTCAGGCAAGGTCTTCAGCCAATACTTCTCTATCGGTAGAGTTAGGGATGAGCAAATGATTGACTTTTCCAAATGAAGGGCTGAGACACAATATTAGAGAGGGGGAAAAGAAGTCCGTTATAGATTTCCTCCAAATTGTCTTTTTGTTGCTGCTTCTCTGTCAGGTTAAAAAGGCAGCAAACCAGCCCAAATGCTCAGCCTGGAATGGGATGCTCCACTGATACCCAGCATTTTTCAGGTGCATCACTTAAACTGGCTTCCTTTTGAAGTGAAACACTTCAGATATCTTTTGAAAAGCAGAGCCAGTCACAGGATTGGTCCCCAAGCTCTGTGTCTGGAGACTCAACTGTTGGCATGAAAAATTGGCCTGGGGCACATGTATGCCAGCTCAGAGATGTGGTGCCACGTGCAGTGACCGTACTGACGCTGCTTCTCAGCTGGGCAGAGACTTCTCTGCAAATCTTTCTGGCTCCACAGGGCCTTCGAGGTGGGAGGGCAGGATGAGATGGAGTGTGCTGTGGCTCGACACCACGCAGCAGTGACACACTGGGATGAAAGCACCACAAGCAGCATTTCCTCATCAGCGTGTGCAGAAGTGCTGGTACTGCTCACCCAGAGCAGAGCCACCTCCTGCGACATGCTGCAACTCTGGATGGGTGCAAGCAGCAGCGTGAGCCTTGTCCTGGGAAGGTCTGGTCTAAATCCAGCAGTGGTGTGGGCAAGGGAGATGAATGGGCCAGGAGGAGAGGGGAAAGCATCCATACAGCAGAGGCAGGAGCAGGCCAGAATGCCCCTCAGCTGAGCATGGTCGGGACTTGACAGAGCCATGGAAAAGAAAATGTGACGTTGTTTTGTAGCATCTCTTTCCATACCATATGGAAGATAATTTACTATCATCTTCTGCACACTCCTGCCCCCCTTGGACTGTGGGACAGAAAAGAGCCATAGGAAGGCTGAGGGCAGCTGCTGCCTTTCTCCTTGCCATGTTCCTGAAGACAGAATAAAGCTCTCCTATAGCTCTGCCAGTGTAAACTACCCCTCTGTAAACACAGAGCGCACATCTCCATTCAAGGACTCAATTTCTTTGGCAATAACAAATGTTAAAGAAAGGCTCAAAATTTGGTTTGTATTGCACCTATTGACTCGGGTAATAATTTAACACCTTAAAGTCTGTCTCAGGCTGCAGATGTTGACCAGACTAGGAAGAGAGCGATCCACTTATTTGCTGGAAGAGGAGATCAGCTTACTGCTGATAAATACAGGCTCTGTTTGGAAACTTAGGGTTTGGAAAAGTAAGCTATAAAGGTGTCATCTCCACAGCATAACTTCATTTTTGAAGAGAGAACAGATCATTGGCAAATGAATTAAACATCTGAACTGTAGAGGAGGTCTGTGAATCCCCAGGAGAATCAGGCCACAGTAAGCAAAGTGGAAATAGCCCTGAGCTGGAGGCAGGCAGACGGTGGATGAAATAAACAGGACAGTGGGAGAGGAAGGTGCCGGCATGCGCTAGCCTTGAGGGTGGCTATGAATCATTTGAGTACGGATATGTTTTAAACGGAGACAAATGAGCAGTCCTTAACAGCCACTTTACATTGCCAGCTTCAATTGATAGGATGAGGATTTGCAGAAAGATATGAGGATAGAGTTGGGTGCTATGTCTAAGCTGCTCTATCAGAAGCCACAGCCGCAAAGGGGAGGACCTCTCTTTGTACCCTCAACATGTGGTTGCCAACCATGTGCTATATCCCTGTCCCCATCTTAGTCTTGGCTGCTGTGGGTCTCTCACCTGGAAGAAAGCCAGGTCCTATCTGCCAGATCATTTCCATGCTGGGTGACAGGCTGTGGCAGGGAGAGACTGTGGACCACAGGCATGGCCCTGGGGCAGACTGGGCTGGAGGGCTGAGGGGCACAGAACTGGTCCTGGACAGGGCACAGGTTCTGCTCCAGCACAGGGTATTGCTGCTCTCTGAGGGAGACACTCATCCTGTGCCACAGGACCAGGCAGGCCAGAGTGGTCTGTGGGGAGTTACCAGTGGGAGGATGGGATGCAGGGTGCAAGGACAGCAGCACCCATGAAGGGGCAATGGCCTGTTGGACTTAATGGGCAGGAGAAGAGCCTTGGACTTGAGATGGTGTGACTGGAGCACAGGGTGAAATAGGGCAAGCTGGGAGAAGAACGTGGAGACATCTAGGATACCCACCATGCTCAGTTCAATATTGGGTATAAATAGCGACAGAGAAAACCTGATGTGAAACTGAGGACTGTAACCATTAGCATAGGAAAATCATCCGTGAGCAAAATTACAATCCGCAGGCACGAGCTTTTGTGCATCTTCCAGAAGCAGTGAGAACATCCTGGTAATAATCACATCTTGGGGGACCTTTGTGAGCATTCCTGTGGGATGCTTGGTGTCCTTTTGGGCACCCCGGGCAGGGAGCCTGGTCTTGGTGAGGAACAGGGCTGCCTCTGTGCTGGAAGCATTCATGCTTCCCAGAGTCCAAGGGTCAGTGAGTTTGGCTCCCAGAAACTCTACAGACATGGGCATTTCTAAGCAGGCTTTCTACATTGAGGGTAGGGTGCCCCTCTGTCCAGACAGCAGCCTTAGAGTATTTCCTTAGGGTGGTCCTGAGCTGAGGAAGAGAAGGTTGAACTTCCCAGTCTAAGCTCATGTTTCCCCAGGCTGGTGATTTGGATGCTGCAGCTGACAGGGGAATCACTCTCCCGTCCCTGGGCTGGCATGTTGTGCCTCAGATGAGCAGTCAGAGCTCGACAGTCTCCCACTGTTCTCACTGGCTGATGCTCAAAGGGCTGGAGATGCTGAGGGACAGCCCCAGTAGCCTCCCCTCGTGGCAATCATCACCCCGACCTTCACTGCCTACCAGCAGCCTGCTGAGTCCCCAGACAAGAAAGTGAAGAAGCCTCCAGTGAGAGCTATCAATCAGTTTTGGTTGCATTATGTATCCCTTTAAAGCAGCTCACTGAGGCTCATTGAAGATGCCGCACTAAAGGCTGTTTGGGTGCAAATCCAGCAGGAGCACCCCAGGGCTGAGAAGACATGGCTGTTGGCACCTCCAGAGCTTGTCCATCTCTCATCCCATCCTGGCCCACTTCACCAGCACAACGCTGCCAGCCAGGTCACCCGGTCTGCTCCACCTCGGCTGGCCAGCTCATGGCCCCTCCGCTGCCCTCCAGCGCAGGGGCAGCCCTCCTGTGTTGCCCCCTCTCCCCCTGATCCCATGCACTCAGGACTCCCCGACTCAGGACAGCTTGCGGGAACTCCTGACAGACGCCTTATTTACTTGTTTGTGTCTCCAGCTAAAAAAAGGACGCTGAGAGAGTCCAAACCTGCTAATTATGCACCTAGCCGCCCACACAGCCATGTGTTCTATCACCATCACCTCCTTGCTTCCCTCTTCCCCCCGCCAGCCCAGGAGCGCAGCTCTCCTGCGTTCCCCGCGGGAGGGGCACGAAGGGCGCAGCCCGGCGAGGATCGCCCTGTGGCCGCAGCCGCGCCGGGGGCTCCGGGCAGGCGCTGGACTCGCACCAGCGAGGCCGTGGCCAGCCGGGACGGGCCCAGGCTTCGCACGCAGGTACCGGCCCGGCACCGCGGTGCTGTGGGAGGCGCGGCCGGGCCCGGCAGNCCGGCGCGGTGTGGAGTGCCTGGGACATCTAGTGGCCACCTCTCCAAGTGCCGGGCCCTGCTGGGGAGGGTGCCGGGCTGGGGGGACCCGGCCAGAGCTGGGGAACGCGGTGGCAGCGGGCCACAAGCGCCCATCCAGCCCTGCAGTCCCCGGCCCCGCAGCCTGTTCACAGGCGCTGCCGGTCTGAGGCTGGGTGTTACTAGCGGGGCTTTCCAGCCTTTGGAGGCGATGGGACTTACGCCTCTCCCTTGCTGACGCCCAGTGGCCAGCTTGCTGGCCCCAGGGCTGGAGACAGGGCAGTGGGGGAGTCCACAGTCCTGCAAAGCCCCCGGCACGGCTCCCCCAGAAGCAGCCTGGCTCTTCCCTGCCAGCCCCGGGCATGGATTTGCTGTTTCTTAGCGTTGGGAGCAACGCCTTAGCTCTGAGCACAGCTGGGTTGAAACACTGCTGCAGAGAAACATTTTTATCAGGGAGCATAAAGACTCGATTTCCACCTGGAAATTGCCCAATTTGACTCGTGAACCTTGAAAACCAGCCCATTGCATCCCAATTCTCTGAGCAATTTGGTCTCTGTTGGAGCCAGGAGCCCATTGCTGAGCCACTGGCTCTCTACATGTCAGGAGATCAGAGCAAGCGATTTATTCACTCCTTTCCGGCTCTATCAAACTGACTGCATCTAAGTTGTGAATTAGATGCTCTACATCACAAACACCTAAGCTATCTTCCTTCTAATCCATATCCACTGGCTCTGTGTCACCTTCTTCCTGCCCCCCTGGTCCTCACCAACTCTTTCCGCCCCAGCAGCTCAGCACTCCCTTTTTTTTCCATCCTGGTGGCCAGAGCCCAGTGCTGTGCTTGGCTCAGACATCACTTTGCTTCCCCTGCCCTGTGCCTCTTGCACACCATTTCCCTTCTCACTGCTGCTCCTACTATTCCCCTTTGCTTCTCTGGTACCACCCTGTGCCAGTCCTGTTGGGGCTGTCATGCCCCACTGCCCTCCCCTCCTGCCTCCTGCCCCTTGCTGAGAGCTGCCTCCCCACACCACCCTCCTGCCCCTTCCACCCCCTGGCCACCTCCTCACCTGATGCCCCTACCACAGCAACCTTACCCAGGTCTGATTACACTCCAGGGATGATCTGTGCCCGAGGCAGGAGCAGTGGTGTGGAGATGAGCACCTGCAGAAGGGCTTGCATGTTGGCTGGAGCATGGCTGCTTTCTGCAGCCATGTCTGCAGGGCTGATGAAAGTGCTTTCTTCTCCCCTTGAGCTGTGCTTCACTCAGTGGGGCTCAAGGCTGGGACATGCCCAGTATCCATGCTGCTTTGTGGCTAGGAGCCCTAGGCTTCTAGGGCTGAGACATGGCTTAGCCTGTCCTGCCAGACATATTGTCCGTAAGTCCTTATAGCCCTTCCTTCATCCCTATATTCTCTCTCCAAAATGCCAACTTCCTTCCCTGCAAACACTCTGCCTTTGCTTCTCAGCAGCCTTTGCAAACTGGTTTTCTCTTGGGTAGAATCGCAAGCTCGGATGCCCAAAGGCAGAGGTACTGTGCCCTGGCAGGACTTGGGTCACTGTCTAGAAGCCTCAAAGCACCTCCTGAGAGCTTCCTGAAGGTCCTGGCCTCTGGGAAGGGTGCTAGCCACATCTCCTGTGCTTCTCTGCTCCATCAGGAGGGGACCCACCTCTATTCCAGGGATAGGGCAGCTGTACTTGTCTGTGATGTTGCTTTCCATTAGCCAGGTCAGGAACAGGCATCCACACAGTTCCCTGCCCTCAGACCAGCTGGGGCATGGCAGCACAGTGGGACTTTGCTCCCCAAGGGCACCAGCCTCCCCGGGTGCTGTCCTAAGAGCCTTTGGCCATGATAGGCTAATATTCTCACTTTGGAGTCTGGGGACATGCAATGCAGTTGCAACCTGCTAATGAGCTTGGGAAGCAAGGCAGAGGGTTTGCTTGACAGGGCAATTAAATGATGATTGATTCCTGGAACAGCTACTTAATTCATCATTATCTGGGCTTATCATAGCCAGCATCTGTGCCGAGGGTCCCTCTGAGGGGCTGCACTGCTGCCAGCTAGCAACCTGAGCATTTCTCATGTGTGGGGGGAAAACACTCAGGATGGTCCAAAGGGGACCTGGATCATCCCAGGGGATGTGGTGTGGAGGTGAGGCCCATGAAGCACAGAGATAAATTTGCTACCTCTTTATTTTCGTGCCGTATTTATCCAGTACTCGCCTTGAGAAGCTGAGAGTACACAGCCCAGTTGTGCATTCCCCACTTTGCTGAGGACCACAGCAACCAGCCCAGGGAGCACGGGGGTCCCTGCCCTGTGGAGTGGTTATGGGAGCAGCTGTGCAGCTGGGGAAGCAGTTCGTTAGGGAGCCAGCAGCCCTCAGTCTCAGCAGTAGGTCTGCAGCAATAGTCCAGCTTGATCAGGGCATCGGAGCCTGCCTCCCGCAGGTGTGCCCTCCCCCTGGGCTAACGTTGTACATGCACACTTGTGTGTGTGCAGCCTCTCTGGGCACCTAGCAGCATCTCGCTGCTGTACCTGCTGCCAGCACAGCCTGGACTATCCCCATGAAGCTGATGGATGTGCACACTCTCTGGTCACGTCAGTAATGAGGACAGAGAATGGCCGCTCTTCACCAGTTTTGTCTTTTACAGCTTCCCTACTTTCTCCTGCTGGCTTCATTCCTCCTCCTCTAAGCCTGGTTATTATTACCAAGCTTGCTTTACTACCAGGCTTACTTTATTAAGTCCCTGTGTGGCTAAATTCACTGTAGGATCCAAGTAATCTGAACAGGTTTGGGGATGATGGTAGAGCTGGTTTGGCTCTGTCCTTTCCTGCACGTGTGCACGTGGGGCTGGTCCTTGCCCTTCCTTCTCCCATCCTCATTCCTTTTCTAATATAATCTCTCGAGCTTTGATGGCCCTCATCTCCACCTGCAAACCCAGACCATTTGGCACACACAAGCACACGTGCTTCTGCACACAGGCACCGTCTCTATGCCATGCAGTGACTTTGGTGACTAAGGAGTGGGAGGCACACCCTCCAACACTGGGACTCTTCATATCAGCTCTCAGGGAGGGAGGTTTCAGCCTGGCTACTTTCCAGCAGGGCTGAGCACAGTGTAGGCATGCTGTGATGCTGGCTCCTAGCATGCCCTCCCCACTGCCAACAAATGTTGGGACTGGGTGCTAGGGCTGTATTTGGTCTATTTATAAGAAGCACAGTGAGATATCTTTCTGCACTTTTCCCCTCATTCCTGCAGCCCTGTTACTGCCTCAGCTTGCTCCCAGGGAGAGAGCATCCTCCTTAACTCCTGAGAATGGAAGGCTGAAAGGAAAAGAGAGTTTAGTATAAGTAAATATTTTATAATCCCAGAGGGTAAAAGACTAGCTTGGACTAAAACCATCTAGCTGTAGCCCTGCCCTGTCCACTCTGTGCAGTGCAGCAGCCTCTGAGGTCCTGACCATGCTCTAGGGACAGCTCCAGGGCAGTTTGAGGTACCAGAGAGGTTTGGACTTTCCCTGCTCCCTTGGAGTGAAGCCTTCAGCCCTGCCCAGCCCACATTTGCAGAGACTTCCCCATGCTTCAGCAGTATTTTCCTCCTGTTTCTTTTGCTACTCTTTTTTTTTGTTACTCTTCCAAGGTGTGTTCACCCTGGGATATTTGTTACCTGCAAGCCCTCCCTGCCTCCTCCCCCAGCCCAGGTCATGTTCCACCCTTTAGCATCCTTCAGGATGCCCAAAGTCAGCAGAGTCCATGTCCAGCAGCAGTCCAGCTCATAGATGCACTCTTCCCACCCTGGTCTCTGATGCCTGCTACCTCCCGAGCTGCCTTTTAGATTTCCAGTTCCTCCCAGCTCCCCTCTTCTCTTCCCCTTGCCAATGCTCTGTTTCCCAGCGCTCGCTGCTGTGAACACAGGGCTTTGCTCCACAGCTCCACCCCTCCTCTGGCCCGCTGTTGGAGACCTGAGGTGAGCAGAGCAGCAGCCTCCCCGCAGGCAGCACCCGCTACCCGGTGCCCGGCACCCTGCCCGCAGCATTTCTCAGTGCGCTTGGAGCCAGGTCCCTCCGGCAGCTCCCAGCAAAATCCCATCCCTGCCTAGCCTGGCTTGCTACCAGAAGCATTTCTTGAGATGAGGTGTGAATGCCCTACCAAAACTGTCAACTTTCTCTTGCTAGTGCTGGGCTTCTACTCCTGCTTGGGCTGCTGCACTCAAATGGCACTTGGTGACTGGTCTCTCCTTACTGTTCTGTTAAAAAGCAGGATATTTTATTGTAAGTCTAATTTGCATGTTAAGGTAAGCAAAGAAGAAATTCATGCTTTTCTTGCCTGAAAACTGGGATGGGGCTTTGAGCTTCTCTGGGTCTGTATGGGAAATAAAACTGTCTGTGCTACAAATATGCATCTCCCTTAAATATTTTGAAAATACTTAATGGCCATCTGCTTCATGAGCCATTACAGGCTTTATTAGTAAGGTGGAAGACTGCAGAAAGCAGAGAATGGTTTTGGGGAGGGAGAAGTAGAGAGCATTTGCCAAAACACGCAGAGTTTTATCAGCACAAGAGTGCTTTTGAACAGCTCCATTTTTCTGAGCAGCTTTCCAAAATGTGACAACCACTGCCAGAACAAAGCCTCAACAGGGCCTTTTAAAACTGGGTATAGCACTCAAGGCTGTGTGATATGGCAGAGTTTGGCCAAGGGGATGGGACCACTTGGGCTTTTCACTCTCTGGAGTCTTCAACTCCAACTTATTTGTTTGTAATTATTTCTTGAGCCCAGATTTAAAGCCAAGGTGATGTGCTTTCTATCAGAAAGCCTAGTGCACCTTGGGGAACCCTCTAGGAGGTGGAAGTTTGTCTGCTGCACAGCATCCTGCACAGGAGGCAGTGACAGAGGTCTCTAAGGAGGATGGGAACATTTGTGGTTGCAAGGCAATAAGGTGGCACGGTCTAGGAGCTGGGAACATGTTAGAGAGTGTCTGTAAAACATGGGGCTCGGGAACTAAAGAGCGCAAAGTAATTGTTTCTCTCTCCTGGGGAAAGCTGATATTTCACTACACATTTTCTTTGTGCCAAGGTGGGTTGGGAAGCCAAAATAGCAAGTGCTCCTCTGATGAAAAGGGGTTGAAATATTTCATCTTAGAAATTTTCATGAGAAAAAAAAAAAAGAAAAAGGCAGTGCAAGGTTTCAGCACTCTGAAATGGAGGAAGGGAGAGGGGAGTGAATTTCCCTGAGGAAGAAACCCATGTTGACATTTGTAGCTGAGGATCCTGGGCATTTTCTGAAGCCAGTGTCCTGAAGCCAGGGCTGCATGTCTACTGCTGTACCCAAGGGTGGAGCTGGCTTGAACAGGGCTATAATGTGATGAGTTGTTTACTTAAATTGTTGTAATTTCAATGCAGACCAAACCCCATGGGGTCTCCCCTATAACCTCCACATCCCTCCGTTCCTCCACACAGCTGGCTGAGCATCCAACACTCCCCAGCCTAAACACCACCTCAATGTCCTCACAGCAATCTGCTGGCTTCCCTTGATGGCTCCCTGCTCTTTCCCCAGCTCAGCCTGCATGTGTAGTGCCTGAAGAGCTGTAATTTGTCATGCGACCCCCTGTTTTGGGAAGTCAGGGAGGTCCCTCAAGCGACTGTCAGCCTCTTACCTATTCCTGTGCTGTCTGTCAGACTTTGGCGCAGCACACATTATGAACTGACAGAAAAGATGCAGTAGGTCCTTTTCTGTCAGGCTGCACGTGGCCATCTCAAGATGCATTATAGATACAGCAAATCCTCATCTTAATCCAGACTGAATCAGATCATCTTGTTTCAGGGCTGCATCCTTATCTTACTACCAGCTGGGGAGAGATAAAGAGATGCTCAGTTTGCCGAGATAGCATTCAATCCGTGGAGAGGTGGGGAGGGCTCTTGTTTTCTCCAGCGTTGCCAAATCTTTCTGTTCCACCAGCCTCGTCTTGACATCAGCTTTGCATGGGTGAGAGGCTTTTCTGCTCCCTTGCCTTGTTGAAATAACAGCCTCCTACCTCCCACTCTCTCTGCTCCCACAGGATCGCTCCCCCCCCGCCAGTGGCAGCATGGAGAGCGTACGTGAGCTCCAAAACCCGCTCTTGGCCAAGGCCAACACACACCTTCACAGCAGCTATTCTTACCACCAGCATCACAGCCAGGATTACTCCAGTCATCACTGCCAAGGGAAACTGTATTCCTATATCTTCCAAAACACTGGCAGTGCCAGGACTCACCAACTGCTGGATGCCAGTTCCCTGCAGCTGGCTGTTGAAGCCTTGTATGGCCCCAATTTCATCCTCGTGAAGGATGAGACCACTCTCAAGGCCAAGGACAGCAAGACGGAAAGCTGTGAGACCACTTTTACAGAAAGCAAAGAGGGCCCGTCTGAAAGTACTGATGGGCATGAGGCGGATGGGTCCTGCCTGGTAGAGAGTGACATCCGCATCCAAACTGTGTCCTATGAGGTGGAGGAAGAGGAGCTCCAGGAGTATGAGGTGAGCTTTGCCAATTGTGATGACACCAAACTCTTCCTCTGGTAACTCTGGCCATCGGCCCAAGTTCTTGGTCGTTTATTCTCTGTTCTTCCCCCAGTGCTTCCCCCGTAGACCCTACCATCTCCTGCCTCACCAGCTTCTCCCCCTGCACCCAATATTTCTTTCTCCTCCTTATCATTTCTGCTCTCTTTTCCTCACTGCAGACCTCAGAAGGAGGTCAGCTTCCCTGAGGGCAGCCTAGCTACACATCCACTGAGAGCCAAGGGGAGGTGGGGTCATCTCTGCAGGACCCTTGGGATACAGGGAACCTTTGACAAGGGCAGCTTGCCACTGCTGTGGTTCTCAGACTAAAAGGAAACAGCAGTTCTTGCATAACAGCAAAATTCACATGCCTAATGGTAGCAGCCAAGAGAAAGCTTTGTACATAAAGAAAAGATTAATCTTGCAAAGCAGCCTCATGCTGCACTCTGTGCCCTACCACAACTAGAGCAGCAGTGCAGAGGCTATCAGCATCATCCAGGACCTTGAGAGGTGGGAGCAGATCCCCAGAGCCTGCTGGAGCTGATGTCTGATGACCTAGCACAGGTCTATTGCTTTCAGTGTTGGTGGTGTGGCCTTTTCAGATGGCAGCAGGAGTGTCCCCACCTCTGCCTGCCTTCCCCCACAAGACATATCACTTCCAGACTGGTCAGAGGCTGGTTGAGCAGTGCCCAAAGGCAGGAGGGCTGAGCACAGCCTCTCTGAACAATGGGCTTGCTAAGGGAACAGGACATGTTGCCCCCGTGATGGAGGCTCCAATCCAACTGCTTTCCTTCACTTGCTAAATTAGTTTAGCGGAGTATCGATCTCCTGGTCCCTAATGGGGATAAGGCACTTTGTTTAAGTTTGTTTAAGCTGACAAACAGACAGTTCTGCCAAAGCTGAAGATATTTCAGTTTAAGACTATATATCTCCCAGGGAAATCCCAGACCCCCAGCAAGCAAGCTCAGCGTTTGTTCTGGCAGGGAGCCGAGAATCCACTCTGCTCCTGAATTTGCTGAGCTATATTTTTTCTCATCAAACTGGGCTGAAAAGGCTAGAATTTGCAGTTGGGAAACTGCTGTGGTTTAACCCCAACCAACAAATAAGAACCACACAGCCTCTCACTTACTCCTCCCCCCTCCCTGTGGGGTGGGGAGGAGGATCAAACAAAAAGGTAAAACCCATGGGTTGAGACAAGAACAACTGAATAATTAAACTAAACTAAAATATAATAATAACAGTATTAGTAACAATAACATAATAATAGTAGTAGTGGAAAGGAAAATAACCAAAAGAGAGAGAAATAAGACCCAAGAAAAGACAAGTGATGCACAATGCAGTTGCTCACCATCTGCTGACCGATGCCCAAGCACCGATCTGCCCCTCCTGGCCAACTCCACCCAGTTTGTATACTGGGCATGATGTCCTATGGTGTAGAATATGCCTCTGGCTAGTTCAGGTCAGCTGTCCTGGCCATGCTCCCTCCCAGCTCCTTGTGCATCTGCTCACTGGCAGAGCACTGGAAACTGGAACATCCTTACCTTAGGATAAGCGCTACTTAGCAACAACTAAAACATTAGTGTGCTACCAACATTATTCTCACAAAACTGTACTGGCTAGTAGGAAGAAAATTAACTCTATCCCATCTGAAACCAGAATGGAAATATATGAGAATATATGATGGGGCCAGGAGAGAGCAGGAGCTGGGAGGAGAGGGGCTGAGGTGCAGGTGGCACGCGGGGGTGGGCATGTGCTGAATCCATCTGGTTTTGCAGAGTGACTCCTCCAGCGACAGCGAAAGTGAGGATCATTTCCTGATGCTTCCCCCCCGGGACCACCTGGGCTTGGCCCTTTTCTCCATGCTGTGCTGCTTCTGGCCCCTGGGCATTGCTGCCTTCTACTTCTCACAAGGGGTAAGAGATCACTTTGCTTGCCTGCACGCACTGAGCACTGGAGCAAGGGCTCTGCAAGCCACCAGCATCCCTGAAGGGGACCAGGCACCTTTCTCACTTTATGGTTCATCTCTGTGCCATGCTCAGAACCTTGGGAACTGAAGCAAAGGATGCTCCTGGCTCCTGGATATCTCCACAACTACTATGGGGTTGCAAGCCCTCAAGCTCTTGTGTGCAGTACTGGAAGTCAGGCTTTTCCTTTGGGTCTTTTGGGTGTTATTTAGGGAACTGGGGCTCCCCTTAGCCCCTTGCCCAGGTTCTCACCCTCCAGTCAGGCTCAGGAAGGTGGCGTTTTCCCACTTGCCCTCCCACTCTCCAGTACTGTGGAGGTCCCACACCATGACCTCCTCCGAGGCAGCTCATGCCCTGGGAATCAGGCTGCTCTGGAGACTGGACACAAAGGAGAGCCTGGTCTCCCTATCACACTACAGCTCCTCTGTTGCCATTGTTTCTAACATGTTGGCTAAGCTGTGTAAGCCAGGCTGGTAGAGGCTGGAGAGGGTGGTGGCCCTTGGACTGCACCAACTCAGAGGAGCTGTTGCTTTCTTGAGGGCTTAGCCTAGAGCCTGGGCTCATTTATGTTACTGTTGACCCAGAATAATTCATACAGAGCCAGAGGATTTACTCTATGTTTGCATAGATGCTGCTGTATCAAGAATAGATGCGGGGGAGCCATTAAGAAGTTAAATCAAGAGGATAGAAACAGAAATGGAAAAGTATATAAAATGAGTACCTGGCAGAGAGATGGTGAGAGGCAGGGGAAGCTTTACCTGATTAGGACCCTGAGGAGTGACAGATTTCACATTTATCCACATGGTGCAGGGTAACATGGTGCACTCTCCACATGATGACATGCTTGGTGCAGTTTATACTTAGCTCCGTTTGTTATAACTGCCATTTCCATTCACTCACTGAGGCAAGGACCATCTCTTTCTTTATTCAGTGTCTGTGCACAGTAAGCGCCCTGATCTCCATGTGGCAACTCAGAAACCAATAGTGGGTAATATCAAGAGGAGCTCTGAATGTGCCTGAGCACTCAGGGAAGCTGAAAGTTGCTAGCCCAGAGGGCCAGCATCCACATCTGTCTCCTTCGCTGGCTCCCTCAGCCCTTCTATGGCAAATAGGCTTCAACTGAAAACCCCATGCAGGCAAAATCAAGTGGCAGCACAGCCAGACCTACAGGCTATGCCATGCTCTCTGGAGTCAGCTCTGTGAGGCTGGGCAGTACTCATTATCTGTCTGTATAGGGCATCTTGGTATCTCGTCGGTCCCACACAGCCACCACTCCATGCACTGACCATTCGCCTGGTCTTACGAGGGTCCAGCCACCCACTCACAGCTCTGGCCGAGTGCTCGGATGGATGGGGCTTCCAGACAAACAGCCAAAGCCCACGCCTCCTTTGGAGGCAAAATCTCCAAATTTTGGAGGAAAATGTGTGTAGGTGGCACTGCTGTGCTGAGCTCTCTCGGACTGATGGATGCCTTGCTCTGTCCCCAGCCTTCATGGGACACAGGGGCTGGGGGAGGGGGGCTGGCTCAATGGTGAAATGACCACATGCGAGCTAAAAGGTCGGGTTGGTACTGCTGTGAGCAATGAGCTTTTCTTCTCCTTCCAGACCAGCAAGGCTGTCTCCAAAGGAGATTTCCACCTGGCCAGTTCAGCTTCTCGCCGAGCTCTGTTCCTCGCCGCACTCTCCATAACCATCGGCACAGGCGTGTACGTCGGGGTGGTGGTGGCGCTCATCGCTTATCTCTCCAAAGGGGGACACGTGTAGCTGCCACCCACATGTCAGCATGGCCTGGCTGCCGGCCCGCCTGGGATTGAGCTTTCCTGCGGAGCACAGGGGACCAGTGCCTGCAAGGGCTGCTTGCATGGCCAGACCCCAGCTTGGATGCCCTGTGCAGGCTCTTTCCCCTTTCAAACAAACAGTAGATCCTCGTTCTCCCTGAAGCTGTGGGGTGCCACCATTGACAGTGGGGAATTGGGTACTGGCTTGGCTGCTGGGACCAGGAGGAACACGTTTACTGACTGGAAGATGTGCAGGAGAGACACTGCATGCTGCTGCTGGGCTGGTCACCACCCCTGCTCCGGGGCCATGGCTTCCACTCCCAGCCCCGTAGCCCAGGCTTGGTCCATGAAGGAGGCACACAGGGAGAAGAGGGAATAGTGATGGGGACTGACCTCAGGAGGCTGGGGTCCTGGTGGGGTCTCCAGACTCCTGTGATGGGAACAACATTCTTATTTCAGTGCCATAAGGCGTCACCTGGCCCCTCAGCTGCAACAAAGCAGGAGGACACAGCATGGACATGACCAAAGGGTATGCTCTCCACATTCCTCTGCAGACATACCCCCTCATCCAGGGGACACCTCAGTCACTGGTCCATCCCAGGCAAGAAACAAGGAAGAAGGCAGGCTGGTGGTTGCACACTGCCACTCCCATCATCGGAGTAAGCTGACAAAGACAGCAAGGTTTTCTCCATATTAATAATGACTGTCATGATAATTTGAAGTCAGAGCCCCTGTAAGGTTGGAGTCCCACAGTGCAGGGCCCTGAAAAGACTTGTAATGGTAATTTCTACCTAAGAAACAACCTGGGAAGGGTGAGGTTTGAAGGACTCCACTCTTGGCACTAGGTCAGGGCCTTGCACACAAAGAGGGATTGGAAGAGCAGGCTCATGTGACATACAGAGCCCAGGGTGGGAATGCTGTTTGTGAAAGGATGAGATCCAGAGAAGGGGGAGACTTGGAGGAAATCCGAGACACAAAGGTGACCCCAACACACTTCTTCCCATGCCTTGGAGAGGGCTATCTCCATCTATCCAAAGGCTCCTCTGACAAGGAAATCTCGTGCATCCCTGCTTCCTTCTTACTTTTACTAATTCATATATTGGCGGCGACACATCAAGTGTTTCAAAGATGGGTGTGAAGGCAATGACTGCCCCAAAGGGCTGGCTTTAAAAGGCTCTTCCTCACTCACCTCCCCAGCACTACCTTGATCCTCCTTCACCATAGCCGTGGCTCCCCAGCCACCTCCTTCCACTGTGTGCAAGGGGCTGCAGGCAGACTCTGGATGCCCATCACCCACTCACCAGGGTTTCTGGGCAGGCTGCAGCTGGCTCTGCAAGAGGCACAGCATGTTCCTCCAACTGTGTGCCATTCAAATGTACATTTCATCCTAGAGAAGCATGTTAATGTCTGCGATTGCTGTTGTACTTGAGCCATGAAAGGGAGAAGCACATCAGAGACCTGTTCAGAAGCTGGTCTGAAGGTTCCCATTATATTTTATAACATGGAAGAGCTAATAAAAAAAAGCAGAAAAAAAGACTGTTTATAAGGGTAGGGAGCTGGCTAGCAAAGAGGTGAGCTTTGCAAGAGTGCTGAGCTCACTTAAATCTGGAGGTGTTTATGCAGTTCCCCAAGGCAGTTATAATCCAGCTGGTGTCTGGGCAACTTAGAGAGAGATGTACTGTGGGGTAGATCACAGCAAGCAGCTAGTGCTGGGAGCAGGGTGATGATGTAGGCTTTTTGCCCTGTGTAGGGGGACCAGAATTAGGGAGAGAGACGGGAGCACTGTATGTGTTCAGGCTGCTCTGTGTGTAGTAGAAACATAAAATAAAATGTGCTCAAAGAGCAGCAGAAGAATACAAACATCAGGAAGGAACAAGCAGGTCTTGCTTCTGATGGTGGACAGAAAGAGACCATATTTGCAGGGAAGGACTGGGGAGTCCAGAAGAGAGAAGGCGGCTTAGAAAGGAGAGATGAGGTTCACCCTCACCCAGCAGCTGAGGGATGGTTTTCATTCCCCTATCCTGCATGTGCTCAGCCTTCCTGGGCATCCATCCCTCCAAATAACCAAGCAGGAGAGAAGCACTATTTCAGAAGGAGGGACATCTCTGTGTGCCTGTGCAGCAGGAGTGACTAGACCCACCACCCTCCCAAGCTCAATGCCATCCCAGCTAAAACTCTCCCTGTCTCTCCCCCTCAGGCACCCCCAGCTGGGAGGGGTGCAGGCAGCTGCTGGGGGACAGAGGTGGCACCTCCGCTGATTTTGGTCCAGACAAAACCATCAGGGCTGCTGGACCAGAATCAGCAATGACAAGCTGTGTTGGCCTTTGAATTGGTAATTCTGCCAGCTGGTTCCCTCAGGGGCTGCCCTGGGTGGGGGCCCAGCAGCCCTCAGCCCACTCTCTGTGGGCATCCCGGCACCCTGAACCCCAACCTCAGCCCACTGGAGATGCATTGGAAAGGACCGGGCTAAAAGGCCAACAGAATTAAAGTGTTTTCCTCTAATAGCCTGAATCCCTGATAATCTTGTCAAAGGAAGGAGAAGGGGCTGTTCCAGAGCATCCCTAAGGGGGGCATTATGCAAATTGAGAAATTAGTTGGAAACAGCCTGAAGGGAAACATGTGGAAATTGAAATCTGAGGACCAGCATGGAGACTGCTGCTGAATAACTTATTATAGACTCACAGCATCTGCTGCAGCCACCTGAGCAGAAGGGAAGGAAGCAAAAAGACAAGGAACAGCAGTTGGGGAAGATACAAACCCCAGAAATCTGATTGAGCTTAAAAAAAAAATGTTAAAATCCCAGGCCAGGGTACCCCCTCTCATCTCACGTGCTGGGGGGTTTTTGGATTGTGAGAAGTGCCATCACCAGCTATTCCAGATGCTCTCCTGTTGTGAAGAGGAGACCCTGGGGTTGGAGCCAGCCCCACTCCTTGAAGCTAGGTGAACATCCCTCTGCCCTGTCCCTGCTCAGACAGGAGCTTAAGACAGTGCTGTTTGAGGTGTGCTGGGCTTTGGTTTCTTTTCACAGCAGTGAAAAATGTGTTGTCTTCCAGCTTGGGCTCCTTTCATAACCTCCACAACGTCAATGTGAACACTTCCTAACAGGCATTTCTCTTCAGAAGCTGCTAAGGATGGGGCAGATGGAGTCCATGACAAGGATAAGGGGCGCTCACAACCTCTCTGGGCAACTTGTTCCAGTGTCACGCTACCCCCGTAGTGTTCTCTGGAGGTTGGTGAGAAAAGTGATACAGTGAAATAAAAGCACAGTAAGGCCTTTGCCGCATTTAAACAGTCAGTGTTTTCCCTTCACAGCAGTCCAGTAAGGAAATGGCTAATTATCTGAGACAGGGCACATTTTCTATTCCTGTCCAAAAAAAAAAATTTTAAAAAGCATTTAGCAGCACATCTCTTGGCCTAGCTTATCCTTTCCCCTTTGCTCCCCAAACCCAGCCTGAAATAGAGAGTGCGAGGAGGCACAGCCTGTGGCAATGCAATCTCTCCTGGGGCTGGTGGGAGAGGATTTTTGCAGAGAGAAGCCAATTAAGAGGCATCACTCAGGCATCAGCTGCTGTGATATCAGGAGGCTCATTACCTCTCCTCTCCCCACAGACACAGGCACCAGCTCCCTCTTTCACAGACTCTGGTAGACACATGTGCAGGAATACACTGGTGGGACCAAGATGTACCCATGGGACGGGAGGACAAGTGGTGCTGAGAGGGGACAGAGTGTCAGGTGGTGACACCTTGCTGGGAACAAGGTAGATGCCCTGAGCCATGGGCCTTGCTGCAACACCCAGAGAGGGGGTGGTTAGTGAGGGTGACATGCTGGAGGGTGGAGAATCAAGACTAATAAGTGCCAGAAGTGCCTGACTTGTGAGGTCCGAGGCCAGATGGGGCCTGTGTGTTCCCCACTTGCAATGGGCAGGATCTCCCCTTGGGCCAAGCTCTTCCAAGCAGAGGAGCTGGTGCTGCCTCTCCATCCGTGCCAGAGAGTGGGACATGGTGGGGACAGCAGTGCAAGAGCCTCTCTTCTCTCCCTCCCATTCTTGGGAGACTTTCAGAGGCTTCCCAGCAGAAATCCCTGGCTCCGCAGGAGCTCATTCTTCACTTTTGGAGACATGGTGCTTAACTGGATTTTAATCCATTCAGTCTTTGCTGGCTTTGTTTTTAAACTAATTGTGTTGCTTAATCAAAATATCAGGCAGGGCCAAACCCAGTGTCCCACAGATCTGAGTGTGCATTACAGCAATACCATCACCTCTGTGACCAAACTCTCAGCCTTACCTGTGAAGTTGGACTGGTGGCTTTTTGATTCACAGGCAAGCGATGCCTCGCCTGCCCTACATCTTCATGTACGCTGGTGTTGGCCGCAGTAGGACAGCTCCATCCACACACTGGGAAAAGGCTGCCTACATCTCTGTGTCTTCACAGATGGGTGGACAAGAGTTACAGAGCTCCACAGGCCAACAAATGGCCAAAATCCATGGGTTTAACTATGCCTCTGCCTGAATCATGGCACTTAAGGTCATCTGTATCATCTGTGATACAAATGTGTGACAGGCATGTGAAACCTGGTTATCAGGGGTTAACCTCTCACAAGTCATAATGGCATGGAAAGGAAGGACACCCTACCTTTGGGGATGCTCAGACCTGCAGGTATCCCACAAAGGGGTGGCTGTCTTGTCCTGGCATGGATAGCTGAGGAAGAGCCCTGTGGGCAAGGGATCCAGAGCCAGCAGCTTCCTTCCTGCTGAACAGGCAGCTCCTGCCTGCCCCCTGTCCACACTCACAGCTGCAGAACTGTTAGGAAGATAAGACTCTACTCTCAAGCACCTGACCTTGGCACGAGGTGTCCATCCCACACCTCTCCTATGTTGCCCCAGTGCTGCAGTTATTGAAGTGATGGAGGAGAGATATGGAAAAGGGCAAAGGAAGAAGCCAGGGAAGGAGAAATGAAATGCAAATAAATGCAACATCTGCCAAAATGCCATTCTCAAAGTAATATATCAGTCTAGGCACAGGCAGCAAACTTTTGACAGTATCAGGCTAGAAAGATGGAAGCTTTTCCTTCCTGAAGTGCTTTCATATCTGAGTATTTTCTCCAAAACTCCATTGTTTCCAGATGTTGACTGTGCTAAATTAGCGTTACACATCAGCTCACTTGTTTTCTAGAAGAGGAAAGGCAGGGAACACTGCATCTGGGCCTTTGCCATACTGCTGGGATGGTACCACATCAGTGGTTGTCAGGTGGGGGCTGGTTCAAGAAAGCTAAGACAGGTATTAACAGGTTACTGGTATTTTCGAATATCTGTTGGGCTGGAGGGCAAAATGCTCAAGGATCTGTATGAGGATTGATCTTCCATGTTTTCACTAGAAATCTAGCATAGGAAGGAGGGGTGGCTTGGTGCCATTTGCTAAATCAGGAGTGTTTGGAAATACAGAAGAAGAGTAAAAATAGACTATCTTGAAGACAGGAGAGATGGAAATGGGATGAAGTTCAGGGCAATGTGATGCTCTCATGGGTTGCCAGGAGGAATTGCTGCATCAGGCAGGGAGCTCCTCGGCCAGCAGGGACCCAGGAAAGGCCTCAGCCATTGCTCCAGTGTGCAAAAGGCAGATCTGATGTGAAGATCTACAGGTCAAACTGGCTTAGCAAAAATATTCATGAAGGACAAAGGCAGGGCAGCAGTGAGCCAGAGCTGGACTCCAGGAGACATTTTCAGCCACAGTGTGTTATAGATGGGCTTTAATGGGAAGGAGGCAGAAAGGATGGTAGGAGAATGGGGACACGGCCATGGCTGGTGTAACCTGCAGGGACAGGTTCAGATGGTTTCCCACAAATACCCTGGGGGTACAGAAGGAGTGACTCTGGTCTCAACAGCTGGGTTGGCTCAGCAGCACTAGTTGCTTGTAACCTGGACCTATGGAGGGAATTATAGAGGGGACTCATCCAAAAGATCCCTTTTTCCCTTTTTCTCCTCATCTTCTTTCCTTTGCTTCCCATGTAGATATTCTTGATAATGAATTGCTTTTGCACTTGTCAGCTCAGGAGCAGTTTTGAATGACTTTTCTGTCCTGCTGCTACTACATCTCCACTCTGATGATCCCAGCAAAGCACAGGAGCTGCCTTGCAAACTCCAACCCTTTCACTACCTTGAGATGCTTTTAAGACCAACACTCTTGGTCTTTGCACCAACAAACCAGTTGCCTGTGCAAAATCTGGAGGTAAAGTGGTGCTTGGGCTAACACATACCATCTAAGTGCCCCAGAGCCTCGCTTGGGCATAACTAACTGCTCCCATGGCACGGTGTCCAGGCAGGCTCCACTGCGCTGCATTGCCCACCTCCTGCACCTGCAAACCCCCTCACACAGATGCGAATGGGATGCATTAGTGGTGGAGCAGAGCCCTAAATTGCAGGTGGGCAAGGGGCTGCTCCCCATGGGCTCTGCAGCCCCTCAGCCTCTGCATTGCAATTACCTTTTAATTTCCATCTTTGCTGGGTTTGGTGCTTTTAATCACCCATCGATGAGAGAGTCTGGGTGGCACCCGAGCTAAACCTCACTCCACACATGCAAAGGGAGATTTATCAGCCAGTTCCTGGCAGCACAGTGTGGAACAGCTGAGGCTGCCTCAAATTCATCTCCTGCTGCCAGCTTGTCATGAGAGCAGCATGACAGGTAGGAATCGTGCTAGTTTCCCCCTCATTTAAACTCTGCTCAGACACTAACTACACCAGAAAGTAACGGCCACTCACCATTTGGGTGCTGCCAACTGTCAGAGACCCACCATGATCCTGCTGCCCGTCAAGTCACAGGGATGGAGAAACATAAGGGCATTTGTAAAACCCCTCAGAGAGATAAGATTATTTTCCCACCATGCCCCATCCAGGCATCCAGCTAAGGGCACAAAAATCATCCCACCTAGATCTCTTCACCAGGGCTCCTCAAAAATATCTTGCAAGGGGCTTGTGGAGGATGGGGGGAGGAGAGTCCAAGATCAGCACCCAGGAGAGATTCATTATGCAATTGCACCCCTGTGTGAGGCATGCAATGCTCCCAGTTCAGGGAGAGCTGGGTGATGGGAACCAGGAGAAGCCCGCCCTCTGCCCTGCAGACAACCAGGTCCCTCCCACCACAGAGCCTCTCCCAGTCTCTCCTGATGCCCATCTGCACCCAGAAGCAGGCGGTAGCCACCCACCCACCATGCTGCACCATGCTGCCAGGCATGGTCTGCCCCAGCCTTAAGGCCACCCAAATAGGGCCTGTCTTAGCAACCACAGTCAGAAAACCCACCCTCCCTGCTCCTCCTCTCAGCTCAGCCAAGGAAGGGTACACTTTGGGGGTCTCACATCCACCTTCACAGCCACTGCTGCTGCTGAAAGCAGTTATCTCCAGCCTTGAGCAGTTTGGAAACACAGCTAATCATTCTGAAGTAATTACCAGCTTACTCCCTTGGAGGAGTTCTCTGGTAGCTAATTACTCCAATTACTACATGACACAGGGAGCCCAGGTGCCCAGGGCTCTGCTGCAGCACACAACACAGCTCAGCAGCTCCTGGCTCCCCACATCTCCCTCTCCAGGGCACCTTCTGCCTCAGATCCCCTCCTCTGGGACTGCACAGGATACACTAGGGTGGATGGGTGATGGTGAAAACCCACTGGCACCAAGGACATGGAGCTGAGTGTTATCTGAAGAGATGCCTCACTAGCTCAGCACTGCTCCTTCAGGGCTACCCTGCCACATAGCTCAGGCCCAAGGATGCCAGATGATGACCTTGACCCTCCTTTTCTCTCCAGAGCCCCACCAAGCAGATGGTCCTCACCAGGTTTCAGGAAGCAGAAAGAGAACCTCCACGGGAGCAGGGATTGAGGTGTGCACAAGCTCTCCTCACCTGCAAGCCAGTTTTAGAAGCAGACATGGAGAGGAAAGCCTTGCCCAGAAGTCACACAAGCAAGAGTAAGAAACCACACAGGACTAGGAGTGGAAGAGTCTTTATTGCTTTGGTTTCTTACAAGTGAGATGCATGCATCTAGGCTTGCTGCAAGGAGACATCTGCATTGCATTCAGCTTGCAGCATGGCACAGGGGACACAAAGACACTGAGCACACAAGGTTTGGTCTCTCTGCCTTCTCCCAAGCACCAGGGAAGAGAGACCTCAAGAAAGTAAGGCAGCTGCCAGCTGTGAGTAAAGGATTGTGTGAAAGGTTATTGCTACAAGACCAGAAAGGTCAGGGACAGCTTCTACAGAGCCTGCAAAGGACATCAGCTCCTAGCTTAGCATTCCCAGCAGACAAACTATAGTGGGGACACAAACAAGGCCCCTCCTCTATCAGTCTCTGCTCCCTCTAGGGAAGATCAGGGCAGCCAGAAACAGGTATTAAGAGCCAGAAAGCCAAGGTGGCATTGGTGCTGACCCCAATTGAAGCTTTTCCTCTCCTTAGCTGGGAAGAACTGAGATCAAAGATGGTCCTCCTGTGAAGTTGTGCACTCCTCAAGCCCCTCATCACCTGCAGCTGCTCTGCTTGCTGAGGAGATACTGGGCACCTCCATACTCATCCTGTCCTGCACATCTGCACTACTCATTCAAACAACTGCCCAGGGCAGAGTGGCCTTCTCATCCTCACAAGTCTCAAGAGACCTGGCAGCATCCTGTGGCACTGGCATGTTACTCCCTCACTTGCTTACCCTGCAGCAGGGAGGGGACAACCTCCTGGCCCCTCCCCATTAGGGCAGCTCAGTGCCTTCTCCTTCCACCACTCCTATCAACAGGCACTGCCCAAATGCTCCCATGCCTGATTGAACCACACAGAAAAGAAAACCAGAGACAAAGAACAAAACAAAACCATAACAAAAGTTAGAGCGGGGCCCTGGCCTGGGCACCCCACCAGAGAGCCACGGCAGCAGGGGAGCTGTGGCCAGCCAGCTGGCAACCAGCACTCAGGCATCCACAAGCGTCAGCCCATCGTGCAGGGCACGCTTCCACATGTAGTAAGTGGAACGTGCTGTGAGCGGGAAACGGGCACTGAACTCCTTGTAGGTGGGGAAGGTCTTCGACTCAAACCGCTGCTGCAGGAAGAGCTTGGCCTGCGCCTTGAACTGGGCAGTGGCGATCACATCCATCACAAACATCCGGCTGTTGGCTCTTTCTGACATGGCATAGCCTGAAATGGTGGCATTGTATGGTGTAGCTGGCACTGGCTTGTTCAGCTGCTTGGTGCCTACCTCCATGTGGCACTGGGGCTTGAGGCCTGGCTCCACTCTTGGAGGTGCCAGGGAAGCCGCCCGGTTCAATGGCCGGCTGGAGCGGGTCCAGGGCAGGCGATGCTGCCCGAGGGCCCGGCCACTGCCCTTCCAAAACCAGTAGGCTGTGGAGGAGAGAGATGGATAGCGCAGCCGGTACTTGCAGAATGGCAGTTGCCATTGCTGGACCTGCCTCTTGGCCACATCTCGCAGCTGCTTTCTCCAGCACAAAGAGGGCTTGAGCTGCAGGAGACTCCTGGGTGCCGGCCGGTCTCCATTCAGCCTCTTCCTAACAGGCATGCTGTTTGGTTTCAACTGCAGGAATGGTTTTCCTATAACTAGAGGTTTCTGGTTATCCAAGGGAGACTGGGGGGGTTTAAAGTTGGGGTTCTCCTTGATTGCTTTTCTTCGCCAGTTGTAGTAGGTGGACCTGGAGATGCCAGGGAAGCTGCGCTTGAAGCACCTGTAAGGCACCAGAGTGTTCATGGAAATGCATTTCTCTAGGTAGGATTTGGCTCCTTGCATGAAGATTCCTGCTTGGATGGGGTCTAGGGAAGGACTTGGGGATCTTAAGCTCCCCCCTGAATTTGCTGGTTCATCTACATCAGCCTTTTTTGGGACATGCCTGTGAAGCTCCTGCAACCCATGGGCCTCAACCAGAGCAGAGGCATCACCATTGACCATGCTCTGCATCTCATGCTTCCAGGCGTAGTAGGTTGATCGGGAGATTTCTGGAAACATTTGTCGGAAGTGCTGGAGAGGAATTATATTGCCCTCCTGAAAGCAGGACTGGAGGAAGTGTTTAGCTGCAAACCTGGCAGCTGCTTTCTGCCGGTGCTCACGAGACTGGCGCTTCCAGCGGTAGAAGGTGCTCTTGGTAATGCTGTACCGGTCACGCAGGTTGGAGTAAGTCAGCTGGGGGTCACTGTTCAGCAGCTCCAGAGTCTTCATGGGCTGGACAGGAGGCTCTGGTGAAGGCATCGTGGGTTCTAGTTCCTCCAGGCCAACCACAGCCACAAAGTGCTGTGCTTTGAAGACGTGCCGGGAGAGCTGCTGCCCTGACCACATGATGTGGAGTGTGGACGTCTGTGGGCCACACTTCCTGGGCCGGATGAGCCGGTTGAAATAGGGTCGGATCTTCAAGTTGCTCATTGGGTAGATGGAGTAGATGTTACACTGCAGCACTGAGGCAAGAGCATAGACGTGCCACATGTTGGCAAAGGTGCCAGGAAAGCAGGTAGCTTTGATATCAGCATCAAAGATAGCCTCCAGGATAGCCATCGGTAGGCTGGTCATCTCTGGGGTTTCCTCAGTGCAGAGGGAGTAGCGGGCAGCTTGCAGCATGACCTTGGAGTCAATCATGCCATTCAAGTAGTATTGCTTGTGCAGCAGCATCTCCACAACTGTACGCACCTGTAGCTCCAAGCTGAGGCTGGGGTTGCCCCAGAGCAGCACGCTGGCGGCCTCAAAGAGGCGGTTCCCCTCACCTTTGCAAACCAGAGGCAGCATGTTACTTGGGGCATCCTCAGGATAGAGGCTCCTGGCTACCCGGTCAACCTCCAGCTCCTCTTGGAACTGCCTCCCACAATAGCCAGGCAGGGAGAAAGATGATAGGGTCCTCTCTGCCTCCAGTGCGGCACTGGTGAGACCCTCCAGACCAAAGCATTCGGTGGCTTCTTGCAGCTCCTGCAGCACAGACTGCACCAACTGGTGCCGCTGGATCATCCTGAAGGATGGCAAAAAGAAAGAAGTCACTGGAGATGAAGACAGTGCATGCTCCAGACTGACAGGGTCCTGGCCTCCAGATCCAGCTCTTTCCCAAAGGACAGGATGAGAGAAGAGGGCAGAGGAAAGGCCACTGCTCCCCCCCCACAAACACACACCCCCAAGGACAAAGGAGGAAGCCTAGGTCCTCAGACAGACCTGGGACAGGGACATGGGCTCAGCTTGCTCTCCAGTGACCTCCTGTGGGCAGCACGCATGGCACACAGCCTCCAGAGACGCTCGTCTCTGTGAAACTAAGGAGTGACTACATCCATCGGGGTGGGAAGCCAGGTCACCTCGTACCCCTGCACGCCTGGCTTTTAACCCAGCCTCACCCTTACACCCAGCTCTCCCACCAGTAGCTCCATTCCTTTCGCTGTATCACTCCACTGCCAGAGCCCAGAGAGAAGACAACCTCAGAGGAAACGTTTGTTATCTCTGCAAGAAGGGACCTGTGAGAGAGCAATATTGCATGGAGCAACCTGACCCACAGTGTTCAGCCCAACAGAAAAAGGGGCAAGGAGCCTGCCCCCTCCCTCAGAGCAGGGCACTGCAGCTGTAACCAATGTATGTGCCAAAAACTGCTATCACAGAGCCTGGGATGGGAGGAAGACCAGAGCCAGCCCAAGCCACGGTTACTGCTGCCTGAGCTGACACTAGATGTCACTTGCTGCTCAGCAGACATAGACCACAAGCCAGGGAGAAGACAGAAAAGGAGGGCTTCTCCTAGAGGAGCTACCAGACAGGAGGCAATTCAAAAGTGCAGATGGAGCATAAACATAGGGTGGGTAGTTCAGAGGCTGCATGGAGCCCTGCCTGAGCCCATCCCAGTTCTATCCTTCCTCCCTCTCTCTCCATACCAGTTCCCATTCAGGCAATCCAAAGGGTCAAACCTGCACCCAACACTTTGTCAGCTTTGGTCCTGAGGCCTACATGGCTTTGCCCTCACCACTCCACGTGCTTTCACAACAACTGCAGTCTATACCCCATGATAAAGCTTCACCAGTGCACCCCCTACCAGCCAACCCAGTTTTTCCCTCCTAAACCAGTCTTCTTCCAAGGACTACAACACTTGTCTCAACCAGGAAATCCAGTCTGGTCCATTTTCTCCTAAGGCTCATTCACATTCCAACACCACTGCGTAGGGCATCACTTTGTAGTCTACTTGATTCACATCCCAGCTAGAGACCCACCTTCCCACAACACTTCACAGGTATCTCTATGCACTTGCAGCTCTGCAGGGAAATGGGGAAACTGTAGAACCAGGCAGGAAAAGCAGCAGCTCTGCAGTAGCCCTGCTGCAAATAAGATTATTGCTGTAGCATCTACAGCCGCTCCCTGGCCACGACAAACCAGCAAATGAAACGAGGTGCCACAGAATCATATGCCACATCCTGGCTACTTCACTACAAGGAGGCTCCATGCTGCTGCTGCCCTTTGCCTTTAGTCAGGCCACAGCTAGCCACCAAATCGACTCCCTTCCCCTGCTCCAAGCTCCTTCATGGTCTCCTGCATGTCTGGGGCCAGGGCTCTCTCTTACAGCTGTTCCCACAGGTGTGGGGCATTGGAAACAACACAGGAGAATGCACATAGCTGCGAAGCAGGGGAGATGAACTTGTCCTAGAACCCTGGTCTGAGCAAGCATGGAGTTGCCACTTTGGGTCAGGTCTGTATTGTTGTTCTCCTGGAAGTCTGTAGATGCTTATAGAAGTAATTTTTACTAAGATAAACAACATGTGCTCAAGGAGCTGAAGCAAAGGTATCCCTCAGGAGTGCTGCAGGGCTGGCAGAGGTCCTTCTCCATGGCCTGCCAAACCCTTTGAAGGCTGGCCACCTCCCCCCACAGTAACAGCCACCTTTCAGCCCTGGCCACCTCCCCCCACAGTAACAGCCACCTTTCAGCCCCTGCAGCCCAGCTGAGCACCAGCCTGCCAGCAGAGCCAGGAAAAGCAAGACGAGCTTGGGGGTTGAGGAGTTGATACAGGCTAGGGAGCATCAGCAACAACTCTGGTCTCTACAACGACAGCATATCCCACCCTTTACAGCTTGTGAGGAAAGGGAGGGTGAAAGGCAGAGCTGGAGGCACGGGATTTAATCCTTTCCTTCAGCATTAACCTCACAGCCTCTGTTACTGCCAGCTCCTGCTGCCCAGAGCAACAGGACCTTGAAAGCAATCCTAAGGCAAAACCCACAGCTAAAATAGCACAGATGAGCTCCAGGGTGGAGTGGAGAGGGCTTAGGTAAGCCAGAAGAAAAAGTCAGCTAAGCTGGGGCTTGGGTGCATCACCAGATCAAACCCAGCAACTCTCGACACAGAAGACCTGCTACAAAGGGAGCATTTTCCCCATGTATGCCCAGCAAAGCCATCTGAACGCAACAGACAAGCACTCCCTAAACCACCTCAGCACCAAGAGTCAACCAAGGGAGCTTTTTGTCACTGACAAAGGAGGCTTTACCTGACCTGGCCGCTCTTGCATTGTAACAGATAAGCAAGCACTTGCAGATCACGTTCCCTCGCCTAAAGTGATTGGCTGGTGGCATCCAGTAGTGCAAGTTCCTCGAGTCAGCCTCAAAAATGCTCCTGCCAGCAGGAATCCAGAAGACCTCAGCCCCTGCCGTGCTGGGGGCTCAGGGCAGCCAGTGTTTTACAGGAGCAGGGGTACCCAGGCACCGGCAGCCCAGCAGGATAGGGTGGCTCACTTCCCAGACCCGGCTGCGGGCTCAGGCGACCCGGCTGCGGGCTCAGGCTACCGCGGCTGCGGGGTGGGAGAGGAGGGAGTTTCAGCCACCGTAACCGCACAACAGAAGCGGTAATCTCAAGGAACTGCCCAGGCTAGGAGTATCACTGCGCTAGAAATGCCGGAGGGGGCTCTGGAAGGTGAGCAGCGCCAGCAGCCCAGGCAGCGGGAGAAGCCTGCTCTGTCTGCCGGCACCCACATCGCCGCCGAAACCCAGAAGCGGGGCAGCACCCGCCCGGAGGGAGGACGGCCACGGACCCGCCTTAACTTAGGCCAAGGCGCTGCAGCTGAGCGTGGTTTCGGCCACCCCTCGGGCAAGGGCACGGACTGCAAGCGGCGGCTGACAGCCGCCTCCGGCCCCGTCCACCCGTGAGCCGCCCCCGCCTCTCCCGAAGGAGGCGGAGGCGGCTCCGTGAGGCCTCCCGTGCTCCCACTCGGGGCACGGGGTCCCGCGGGCGGCCGCTCCCCTCGCCCGGGAGACAAAGGGACAGCCCCGGGGCAGGAGAGANCCGCGGCCCCGGCCCAGATGAAAGCGGAGCGGGACGGGGGTCACTTCCAAAGCTAAAGTGATAATGGCCATTGTCCCGCCGCCGCCGCGCTTAAAGGGCCCGCCGCCTCCCGCCGCCCTGCCCCGCTGCGCCCCAGTGCTGCCCGCCACCCTGCCGCCCCACAGCATCCTCCCGCCCCGCGCACCGCCCGGGACTGCGGCCTCACGGCGGGCGACGGGGGGCCCTGCGGCTGCGGGGGGGGGGGTGGGGGGGTGGGTGGGNGCCTTAACTTAGGCCAAGGCGCTGCAGCTGAGCGTGGTTTCGGCCACCCCTCGGGCAAGGGCACGGACTGCAAGCGGCGGCTGACAGCCGCCTCCGGCCCCGTCCACCCGTGAGCCGCCCCCGCCTCTCCCGAAGGAGGCGGAGGCGGCTCCGTGAGGCCTCCCGTGCCCCCACTCGGGGCACGGGCTCCCGCGGGCGGCCGCTCCCCTCGCCCGGGAGACAAAGGGACAGCCCCGGGGCAGGAGAGAGGTCGTCGGTGGCCGAGTGGCCACCGAGGGCAGGACGGGACGGGGCGCCCGGCCGCCAGGGGAAAGTGCCCTCCGCGGCGGGGCGGCCGCGGGGTCAGGGTTAGGGAGGGAGGGACGGCGGAGAGCCGCGGCCCCGACGGCGCCCGCCCCAGCTCCACACTCACCTGGCTCCGCGGGTCGGGTCACGTCCCACCCGCGCCCTGGGCCGCCCCGCACCTTTAAGTGCAGCAGCAGGAAGCGGCGCGGACCCGCCGCCGCGCTGCTTGGGGCACCCGTCGTGTCCCACCGGGAGCGGGCAGGTCCCGAGCGGGTGTCACTGCAGCCCCCGGGGCTGCACAACCCGTGTGCGTGTCTGCCCACTCGCCCTGCTCGCTCCTGCCGAGGCCATGGTCTTTCCTCCGTGCCGGCAGCTAGGAGAGTTACCCTTTCCTCTCCCCTCCCGAAGCGCTGCACATCCTCCTCCCGGGAAGAAAATGCTAGTGGGACCCCCGGGCTTGTAGGGCTGACAAAACTGAGCCTTTCAAAACCTTTTTCTCTGCAGGGAGGACCCAAATGACAGCAGCCTTTTCCCTGTTCTGGGCTCTGGGCAGTCTCCTGGACAGGCTTGCTTGCATCGGCCTGTCCAGCCATGCCTGGGCCCTCATGGAGCAGTCTTCCTCCCCGCTATCTCTGCCCTGCTGCCTCCCCAACCTAATCTCGAGGTCCACGGCCTTAACTCCCGCTCGCACAATGGGTTCGTCCTGCTCGGGCATCACGTGAGGCTGTGCAAACAGCTTGCACACCAGGCACCTCACTCCGACATCGCTAAGCTGCCAATGCCAGCTCCACCAGACATCCTCTTCACAAGTCCAGAACCCCTAGAGCTTCCTTCAGGACCTCATTCCAACATACACCACCCCAAAATGGGTCCCTGATAAGCCTGTCTGCTCTTGGGTGTGAGGGCTGGCTGTGTTTTAACTATGGGGTGCACAGCTTGGTCAACAGGGAAGAGTTGGGCTCTTTACCAGCTGATCTCCATGCTTCATGTCCTCTGTGTTGTGAAGCTCCAGCTGCAGGCATCATCTGTGTTCCTTTCCTCGACCTAACCTGGGGACCAGCCTGAGATCCACTACAAGCCCCCCACCCAGTGAGGGGCACAAAATAACTCTTGATGTCAGAGATAGCAAGGGCTTCCTTCCCCACATACCACAACCCATGGAGAATGTCACTGGAATGTCACTGTAGCACTTGTTTCTGCTGCTGTGTTTGGCAATGAGAGGGCAGGAGGGCTCATGTAGACACCATGTATGGGATTCTTGTGCAATTTGGGAAGAAAACTAAACACGGACCTTTCAAACGGGAAATGTATCCAGCTCCCTCTCCTGCTGCCCTCCCTTCCATGCTAGTCCAGGAGTAAGCATCACAGCACACATCAAAGCACACCTTTGCTGCCATGTGTCCTCCCTCCCCCAGAAGCACATAGCCCAGAGCATTTTTTCCAACTTCTCTTTTCTCACATCTGAGCCCAGGAGCACAGAGGGAGACTGGGTGATGGGGGTTTGATAGGAGCGGGCTCCCTGGAAGCTGTGGACTGGCTATTTGTGAGTCCTCCCAGCCTCAGCTAGGAGCCACCACCACAGCTGACACTGAACCCTGGCCTTCAGTGCTCACAGGGTCACTCACTGGCACAGAAAAGCTACAAAGCAAAGTAGAGAGACCTAAACTATCCCCCGGTAAGCTTTTTTCCCCCTCAGGCAATCTTCATATCTCCAAAGCCAGCTCCTCTCTGGCTATCAACCAATGTGGCCAGTCCTGGATCTTTTCCCCCAGCAGGCTGGTGTTCATATCCACAGCTGCTGAGCTCCCCTTCTCATCCTTCATCCTTTTAACTTCTTTGGTTGCAAATGCAAAGCGGTGCTCACAGGGCAGTGAGACACTGGTAAATGCCGGAGTCAGCAGGGTCAGTGATTAACATAGGAGCTGGAAAACACACAAAGAGACAGCCTGGGCAGTTCTGTTATGCAGATGGCTGCACACACCGGCTTCAAGCATACAAACGAGTAGTTAGCATTTTTCTGTTCCTTGGAGGAGTTCGCTGGGGGACCAGAGTGCTCCCTGAATTGGTGCAGGATGCCTCAGCATGACAGTAGGCCATGGAGACCTTTGCAGTTTAGCTATGGCTGCCGGGGGCTTTTCTGTCTGCTGCGCTTTAACCTGCCTGCTGCAAGCCTGTCCTCTCTCAGACAAGGCCCAAAGCAAAAGGCATAGAGATGTCCAACTGCACACGGGTCTCAGGGCACTGTGTTTCCAGCTGTACTGAAAGGCAGGTTTTACTGCTCCAAGTTTGCATGGAGTCTTCTCCCAGGTCAAGAGCAACCTCCACGTTCAGCAGATAAAATTCTCATTGTTCTAAACCTCATGAGAAAGGGTGTCCCAAGGACTTGGTGCTGGGTTCTTGTATAAGGTAGGGCTTCCTCTGGCTCTTTCACTGGAATGTGACAATCCCGACAGTGCCACACATGGGGAGAATATTCAAACACTCAGTTATCCCCTTGAGCAGGAAAGCTCCCCACTCCCACCTAGGAGACCTCCAGGAGTGGAGGGAGTCAGAGCATCCCACCCGCTGTGGCATTGTCCATGGCTGGACCAGAGGAAACCATTCAGATAACATGGGATATGGCTGAAACACCTGAGGCAGCCAAATGCCATTTGGGGCAGCTTGGATTGTGGACCAGTTGCCAAAACCACCTCTGGAATTGGAGCAGGTTGACCCAAACAATTCTATGGTCTATAAATGAGCTAAATTGACATGTCCATCCCCTTAAAGCCATGGCAGGTACCCTGGCTTCTGTGTTGATCATCTTTCTCCCTACAGAGCACTGCAGAGTCTGAATCCAAGTGCTGTCATCCCTCTGGGGAGTCAGGGGATCTGGGACTGCTGAGGGGCTGGCGGGACTGAGAGCATGGAGGCTTCCAGGAGGGTCCTAAGTGTCTGCTGTCTTGGATGGTTTTTTCTCCCCAGTGCCTGGCATTGCTCCACAAGGAAAGAGCAATGAGCAGAGCTTGCAGCTTGAACTGGCAACAGAAATAGGGAAGCTGCAGCTGCAGTCTGCCCACCAGTCTTAGGGGTTCTGGCCCCAACAGGGACCTGGAAAACATGGAGTCTGTCCTAATTTTTGTAGTAACTTGTTTAAACTGAGTGACAGGAGTCCTGTTTCATGGTTCACATTGTCTGGTACTTCTCATACCCAGCCCTGAAACCATCTCTGAACCCACTGCCTCATGCCTGTGCTGGAGCCCTTAAAAGGGATGCTCAGATGGACAGACTGCTGGGCTCTGCAGAGAGGCCCTGTGAAGCACCCTCCTGTCTGTCCATGCCCCAGGATGATGCTGGGTGCTTGTTTAGTTCTGCTGACATCACACTGAGAGGGAGAGTGAGAAACTACAGGGAGTTTTCATCCAGGAGAGTGGAGCTGAAGTGATTGAATTATGGTGGGTGATGTGAGAAGCAAAATCCTTTTAGTGGTGCTAAAGTGAGAACTGGCGGGCAAGGACATCTGAGTGCATCAACCTCAATGAGCGAGAGTAGTTAACAGGAGTGACTTCAGCTGTGTGACTGAAGACAGAGGGATGGCACAGAGGCCAGAAGAAAGTGACCAGAACTTCAAGAAAACTTGGTGACAAGGTCCAGCCAGAAGTTTCATCTCCCAAGGGAAGCAGGAAGCTTGACTGGGCACCAGGTCTCATCTTGGACAAGAAACCAGAGGCCTCTAATGCATCAGGAGTGCACAGAAGAACCAGGTCTGCCTGTCCCCTGCCCTAGGGTAGCAGAGCTCTGGCAGTAGGTCCCATTTCTAACTCTATTCTGCTCAATTCAGGACTCTTTTCATTTCTGGCTTCTGTCCTGCTGGGCTCCCTCTTCCATCCCGCTTTGTGAGATGAACTTGGTACTGGCACCGTGCCCTCACTCCTGGAGGCTCCCTGAGTCTCCCGGGCACACTGGAGGGAATTAAACATAAGGCACCAAACACGGTACCACAGCACCGGGCAAGGATCAGGAGCCTTGGCCACATCCTGGGGTCCTGGACATAGGTAGGAGGGGTGGGGGAGAGCTGAGACCTGCAGGAGATTCAAAGTCAAGATCAAAGCATTTCCCTCTGAAGCCCTAACACTCTCCTTCCCTCCCACTTGCACATAAAAGCTCTCTGCCCTCAGCAGGCTCTCCGCTGGGGAGGATGGGTGGAGGAGGGGGCTGCTTTCCCCCTCGCTTTTCCTGTGTTACTAATAACTCTTCCCAGAGGTGAAATGGTGAAAATCTTTCCACCTCTCCTCCCCCATGCCTGCTCCTTGCCCAGATCCAAAGGGCCCGAAGCTATTTCAGTGAGTTCGTGGTAGACCTGGCCTGCTTCAGGGTGTTACCAGCTGATGCCAGCACAGGGAAGGTGCAGCAAGCAAAGCCTTTGAAGTGTACAGTAGAAAGACACTGTTAGAGGCAAAGCATGAGGAAGGAGGATTGAAAAGAAAGAGCAGTTTGGCCCACAGGAGGGGGAAAGGCTAATTAAGGCACAGAGCATGGAGGACGAAAAGGCAGAATCATTAAGATATCACAGCAGGAGCTGGTGGTGTGGCTCCATAGAGGTTTAAACCATGCTGAGCTTGGCCTCTGCTGTTTGCTCCCCCTTGGTTCTCCATTCCCACCCTTCACTTTAGGGTGGCACAGGAGTGTGGGGGACTCAGTCAGTCAGTTCAGGTTGCTGGGCCAGCTGGAAATGAGTTGGTTTAGTTCATACCCTAATACAGACAGATCTGAATCTCAGGATGGGAGTCTCCATTACCGCTTCCTTACTGAATGACCAAAGAGAGGGCTAAAGCTTGCAGGTGATTCCAAACTGAAGAAGCTGCAAGCTTCAATGAGAATGGGCACATATGAAGAGGCTGGAGACATGGGTAGGAAATGGTGTATTCAGTTTTGGAAAGCCCAGGAAGGCAACACTCTTCTGGCAGTGCTTCATTACACAACACCTCACAAACCCAGCAGCCTTAAGAAAGACCTGGGATGGAAAACCTGAGGGAAAGTAAGTTGCAGAGTCAAGGCTGAAGTTTTGTGTTTCATTTGGGGGTCACGGCAGCCACTGCTTGTTTCAGAGTGACCAGGGCCTCTTATCCCCCAAAGACACGGAAAGATGGGTTTGTCAGGCTGCTCCCTACATCCCAGGCCAGCAGGCAAAGAGGGATCGGAGGGAAGTGGCAGCGAAGGGGGACAGTGGGGACCACCGGGAGGCAGGGGTTGGGAGGCTTGGGATATGGGAGGATCTGGATGGGGACTTTCCCCACCGGCCCCAGGGCAGGGGGAAAATGCATCAGGGACAGCAGGCAGGGGAGGACGGGAGATGGGATGTTTCACACCTAGCAAGCAGGAGCAGATGGGGCTGGGGTTAAACACCACAAGGAATTAACTTGCACTGTCACAAGGAGCCCAGGACTTGGCAAGCCATGCCCGGCTCTCCTTCCCTGGGTCCACAGCAGATTGGTTAGTGATGGGTTAGCAATGCAGAGGGGGGTTCTCTTGGGTCTGTAGCTAGTCAGGGAGCTGAGATATGGCCCTGCAGTGTAAACAGAACCATACAACCCCGCTCCAGTTGTGATTCCCCAGTCCTTTCCCAAGCTCTGCCCCCAGGCACGCTGAAATGGCCATGGTGTTTGCTGGGCGAGAAACGTGAGAAGTAGAGCAGAGTGCTGTAAAAGATGTAAATGTTCCTGTGCTGGGAGCAGCTCGGAGTGTCTAGGGCACAGCCTCGGCGGGGGGNAGGCACTTCTCTTTTGTTCTTGATCTTGGCTGCCTTAGGAGGGGTCCCAGGAAAAATCCCGGAGCTGATTCACTAAAGGGAGCTCACAGCATGTGCTTTATCAGGTGGTGGTCCTGGGGTGGCAGGGAGAGGACAAAGGGCAGAGAGGAGGTAGGAGGAAGGGTTTGGGATAGACAGTTGTGACCATCTCATCTCTGTGTCAGATCCCCTGGCTCTTGGTGCTGGGAAGCCATTTCATCAGCAGGGGAGGAAAGGACAGGAATATTTTCTCACCTTAAGGTGGGCGAGGGAGCAAAGGAATCAGTTCAGTCCCAGTAACCACTGACAAGGTGACACGTGCAATTGCCACAGCTGCAATACTGCACTGGGAGAGGATGTGACTGCCTGGGAGCAACAGTCACCCAGGTCTGATGCAACAGCTGAGAAAGAAAACGATCCTTTTAACATAAAAATTAGTCATCACTGAGGTCAGGTTTTCAGAGGGCTGATCTCTGCCCTCTGGAGCTTAACCTTTAGGTATGACTGATAGCATTGTGAATTCCAGCAGTAAAAGAGCTGAGAGAAGGAAGATGAGGGCAAGGAGAAAGGGACACTTCTTAGGGACAGGGTTGTATGCTGAGGAAATGGACTGATTCATCTTCTTTCATCCCTGAGTGCATATGCTCTGATTTTGTTTTGAAGTGCCTGAACCCCTGAGCAGGTAGCAGCAGAGTGAAGATGGGGCAGATGAGGATGAGGGAGGAGAAAGAGGGCTGGGCAGCAGGGAACTGACAGCGGAATGAAGCTACTTGGTGTTTGGGAAGAGTGACCCATGGGGTATGTTCAGAAGCCCAAAGATTCTACAGAAGAAATGGCACCAACAGGACAGTGGGTGAGAAATGCACAAGGAAGGAAGGAAGGGACTCCAACTTGTAGGATCCCTCATCTGTTATCATCAGACTTGTCCAGAAATTTATCGTGATGAAACATTTCATAACCCAGAGTTTTGGCGACTACCAAATCCGAAAAAAGAGTTGGTTTCCGTACTAAACTTGGGATCACTGAGAAGCCAAGAGAGGGTCAATTCACTGACAGAGCCCATTGCTGCTCTCTCGAAGTCCCTCCCTGCCCTCTGCCCGGTGTTTCGCGCTGCCCCGTTCCCGTTCTGCAGGACAGCGGGAGCACACGCTGCCATCCAGCATGGCGCTGGGATTGCTGCCCCATCCTGAGCTCCGGGCCCGGCAAATGCCCCGCAGGCAGCGGCCGCAAGTTGCATGTCCTTTCGAGGCAACCCCTCACTTCCCGCCTCACAATAACCCAAACGTGCAGGCGTCAGCCCTGATCCCCCTTTCCCGTGTCCCCTGTAACCAGCGGGCAACGCCTACTGCCCACGGGGGCCGTCCGGCGGGCGCAGCTCGGGCTCGTACGGCTCCTTCCTCGGTGGAAGAGGCGGCGGCGCCGCTTCCTCGGCCCCTCTGCCTCTGGCAGCCCGGATGCGGCTGGGCCCTGCAGCCGGACCCTGCAGCCAGGCCGGCAGCCGCGGCCCGGACACTGTAGCTCGGCCAGCGGCCCGGCCGGGTACGCAGGCAGGCGGTGAGGAGGCGCTGGGGACACGGGCTCACCGCGCACCCCTGGGGCGCCCGCCTGGGGAGGTGGCGGCAACGGCCGCTCCCCGATCCCGCCCGGGACCGCCAGGGGGCGCTGTGTTCTGCAGGCAGCGCGACGCTCGCCAGGGGGCGCTCCCGCTCGCGGCCCGGCCGGAGGGGCGGGGCGCGGCCCGGGGGGGACGCCGCACCCGGAAGGGCTCGACGGTGGTGGCGGTCGCTCCTGTCCCGGGCTGATGCAGGGCGAGGAGAGGTGGGGAGCGCTCGCGCCCTTGTGCCCGCGGGGCGGGGCCTCGCTCGGGCCGGTCCCGCTGCGTTTTGATGGCGGCAGGCGGCGGCGGGGCTGTGGGTGCCAGGGCTGGCGGCCGGTGAGGAGGGACTAGGCCTGGCCGGGGGTGCGCGATGGGCGGCTCAGGGGTGCTGCCGCGGCCGGGGTCCCGGCGGGGCGGAGGAGAGGTGGTCACCCTGAGAGCTCATTGCCGGTCCCCGCGTCTTCCCCCGTGGCAGGCCTGGCCCCCGGCTGGACGGGCTGTTCGTGCGGCGGTTCCTGCGGCTGCAGGCGGTGCTCTTCCCCGGGTGGCCCTCCCCGAGCACCCTGATGTTCCTGACGCTGCTCTGCGTTGCCTTGCTGGGTGAGCCTGGCGCGGTGGGGAGGTGGCTGCTCCCCGTCCCCTTGCTCCCCGCCCGTCTTTTGCCGTGTCTCCGCTGTCCCCTCACTCCCTGCCCGTGCTCGTCTCTTTCCTCCAGAGCAGCTGGTTATTTACCAGGTCGGTGTCATCCCCAGCCACTACTATGAAGTCCTAGGGAACAAGGACTTCTCTGGGTTCAAAACGCTGACAGCCATCGCCCTGACTCTGATCGTAGTGAACTCCACGGTAAGACATGCCAGAGGCACTCGTGGCTTGGGAGGGGATGGGAAAACTGCCCGTGGGTCTCGGCACGATCCTGGTGATATAGGTCTGCCCTTGTCCCATTAGGTAGCTACGTGTGGGATGGATCGCTGACACAAACTGTCAGTTTTTATTTTAGTTTGGGAAGTGCTTGTTTTTCTCACTCATCTCTTCCTGTCTGTCTCCTTGCCCTCGTTCCAGCTAAAAAGCTTCAACCAATTTATCTGCAACATGATGTACGTAAGCTGGAGGAAGTCCCTCACTGAATACCTCCACAGCTGCTACTTCCAAGGCCAAGTCTACTACAGCCTGCACGTGCTGCGCGAGGATGTCGATAACCCGTAGGCCACCTGCAGCTTCTGTCACCCTCTTGCTTGGCTTCTCCTGGGCTGCTCTGCACTGTTTCCTGACTTCTCTGTGTCTCTGGATAGGGGTTTGAACCCTAGAAGTTTTTTGCCATCTAGGCACAAATACCCTTTTCTGGCCTGGGTGGGAGGTGGTACCTGTTGCTGGGATCTCCTGTGCAAGGAGCTGGATGTTTCTGTTGCAAGGAAAATGGAGCCCCAGCAGAACAGGCATCTAGTGCTGCTATAAAACATGCTATCTACAAATCCGACCCTTGACACTCATTGTGATGTTGCAGAGGGCCTGGCTGGAGTCGAAGGGCACTGTCTTTCCCTGCCTTCGTGCAGCCTTCACTGTTTGGAGAGTCCCCGTTGTTCTCTTTAATCTTCAGCCATCAGAGCCTTCAGCTGAATGCAGTTTTGTTTAGTTGGGTTTTTAGTGTTTCTGATAACCCACGGGAGTCACTTCCAGAAGGGGCTTTGTTTTGTACTGTATGAGGGCTGCATTTCCCCTTTCCTGTTCCTAGGAAGGAAGTGTCAGGGGTGACTTGAAATATGAGAGAAGGAGGAGCATTCATCTCCTCCTTGCTTATTGCAGCCTGCCTTGAGATTCCCTTCCGGTTTGCTTTGTGCACTGTCCTGCTTACCACAGAGCTGGTGCTCTACCCGGGCTGTGCAGTGATGGTCAAACACCTCTCATCCTTACAACTGCCTGCTGACCTAGGCCTTCCAGCCTGTCCTTGGAAGGCTGCCATAGTTGGGCATTTTGAAGAGTCAAAGATTCTACGTTAGACATGTGAGAGGTAGAGGCTTTTTCTTCCCTTCAGAAATTTAAATAAGTTATTAAATACTTGCTGAAAAACAAGAAACTAGGGGATAACTTACTCCAAATTGTGTGGCTCTATACAATTGTTCTGAGACCCCAAGCTCCCCTCCCCTGGAGGGGGCACCTCTGGTTTAGTCACTCTCTCGTGTTGATGGCACCAGAGGAGACCAAGCCCAGGGTGCCTGTGAGAACGGTCTTGCAGGGACTCCTAACTGTTGCTAATAGTGGTGAACTGAAGCATCCTCTGCTTCTGTTGCCCAGTGTTCCTGGCTGCCTGTTCTTGCCCCTTTGTTACACAGTGTGGTGGTCTGTGTGGCTGCACAGTGAAATCGTGCTGGGTATCTCAGATGGTTTTTTATCTGTTTGTTTTTCAGCCAGACCTGTTCCCTGGCTGCTTCTGCTGGCCCAGTGCCAGGAGACAGCCCAAGTAAAAACAACCAGCTGTGTGCAGGAGGAGCAGCAAGCAAGGAGAGGGCTTAGCTTGGGTCAAACAGCCCTACTGCCAAACATGAAATCACAGCTCATCATGCTGATGCACTTTCCAGCCACTGTTGAGGTTACTCTGACCCTTGTTAAATGTTTATTTCTGATAGTGTTTTGCAGTAGTATGGAGTTGCAGGAGAGGTTAAAAAGCCCTGCCTGTCACCAAGGCATGCAGCCCTTCCCAAGCAGTGTAGCACATTGGCCATGGCCAGAAGCTCCTGCATGCCTGTCTTTTCCTTTGCGGGGAGGGGGAACGGGAGGACAGAGGCCCCTCACCACAGGACTATCCTGCTCAGTTTTATTTTTAACCAGGGAATGTGGTCGCATTGTGCAGTGAAATGCATGAGATAACTGGGTCAGTCTGCTCAGTAGCAATAGAGCCACCTCTTCTGACCTTAACAGAGTGAATGTGTGGGATTGCTGTGGAGTATTTTTCATTGCTTCTGCTTAAACATCCAGTCTCACTGTTTAGTGTCTTTTTTTGGTACCACTAGAAAAATTCTCTTTATCTTGCAGTTTCTTGATGATTATTTTTTTCTCTGCACTGGCTAGTTAGAGAATGACCTAGTGGAACAAAGTGAACTCCCATTATGCAGTGCAAACCAAGACTGAGTGTCAGATGCACAGTATCATCCATCTAGGAGGAATGAAGAATGGGTTCTGAGTGGCACACACGGGCAGCTCCTAGCAGGGCACTTGAGTTGATATTTATGTGTTACCATTACTCGTTGCGTAGTAGCTTGTAAAAAGCAATATCCTGTAGTGACTCTATAGCACAACTTAAAAGATAACTTTATGGGAACAATTACAGTCTGAGGAAAAGGAAAAATGATGGCTGTAAGGTCAGTCAGAGTGAGAGCTGCCCCAAAATTAAATCCATTGCTGTTCCAGGACTGCAAAGGAGTTGAGTGATGAATGTCTTTGTGGTTGTATCTGCACTGATGGCTAAGCAGGAGTCCAGCCTTGCTCTTCATTCTGGACTCCAACATTCACAGTCACAGCCTTTCCACCTGTGCTTAGCACATCAGACTGAAGTCCTTATCCATGTGCTCTGGACAGATGAAGTGCTGAGGGAGTAAATATACTGAAATCCTTCTAGTTACCCCAAGTGCAACTCCTGCTCAACAGTGGGATGGATGGGACTTGAGGGTCTGTCACCCATGTGCCTGCTGCTGATGGGGTGAGGAATCTTGGTGTGCTGCTGCGTGCTCTTGTGCGATAAGGGGGGCAGGTAGAAGCACTTTCTTCCTTGCTACATAGGGACCAGAGGACACTCCATGCGGAGCGGAAGGACCAGCTACTGTGGAAGGGTGGCTGTGATGGAAGTGTGCAAATATCCAACAGCTGGTGAAGGCCTGGCCTGTGCCCTAGCCAGCCCTGGTAGCTCAGGTGCCTGACATGCTGCCGCAGTACCGAAGGCCTGTGAAAGAGTCAACAGTTTTTGGTAGTACAGTGGTGGGTCCAGGGGAGGAGTAAAGGACAAGGATGCAGAGATCTTTAGCACAGAGTTGGACAATGTTGTTGAAAGTGGAACAAGGGGTTAATACAAGGAACAGGGTGAAAGTAGCAGCAGGAGCTGTTCTTCCTGGGTGCCAGGAAGGCCCTCGGGTGGGTCCTGCTGGTCCATGGAAGTTATCTCCTATGGGGAAACAGGAGTCACAGCTGCAGGTCCCTCCCAGGCAGGGCTGTTTAACTGCGCCCTGTCCTAAGTTCAGGCAGTGTAGCAGCCTGGCTTGTGCCCGGTTAGGGAGTTAGTACTGGTTCTTGTTCCTGGGCTCTAACAGTGTCAGTGGCTATTTGTGTTGAGCAGGGACCAGCGCATCAGCCAGGATGTGGAGAGATTCTGCAGGCAGCTCAGCTCCATGGCCAGCAAGCTCATCATCTCGCCCTTCACGCTGGCCTACTACACGTATCAGTGCTTCCACAGGTAAGGACCCATCCTGGCCCTGCTTTTCTTCCCCTTTCCTATGCTCTTTTTGGAGCCTGGCACCCATATTACAACTCCCCAGACAGACACTTATACACATGTATGAGTGGTCTCTGCACTCCGATGAGATTTCTCCCTTGGGGGTGCTCTGCTGTGCAGTGCTGGCCCCCAGATCTCTGTGAAAGCCAAGGGAAGTGGCAGTTGAGGGGTCTGACTGCTTGAGCCTGTGGGTGCTGGGGTGTCCTGTTGCTTGAACTGTTAGCTGACCTCTCCTTTCTCTTTAGCACAGGCTGGCTAGGCCCTGTGAGCATCTTTGGGTATTTCATCATTGGAACAATTATCAACAAGGTGTTGATGAGCCCAATTGTGTCTAAACTTGTGCAGCAGGAAAAACTGGAAGGGGATTTCAGGTAAGTCCCAGCAGAGGAGGTTTCACTGCCTCTTGGCAGCTCCTACCGGAACTGCATTTTTGTCCCCATTCAGTGCCATGTATGCAGCTACTTCTCTTGTCTGTGACTTTCCCTGCACTCAGAGAAACCTGCCTGCACAATGCTGCCTCAAAGTCCATGTACTGAGCCCTCGCCAGCCCTTTCACTGCCCCGTGTCATGTCAGTGCCCTTGGTTCAGTCTCCAGGCTGCTTGCCTGGTCGTTGCTGGTGCCTCTTGAGTGTGTTGAAAACTGCAAATGGAGATTCCCTGGGTGCAGATGTGAGTTCAGTGAACTGCATCTACTGACAGAAATCAGGTTTCTGCTTCACCAGCACCTTCGTGAAGTGCCCTGGACAGCACAGTCTTTTCATGTGCTCTGTGACTCATCTCCTGCCCTTCCCCTGCAGGGTTGCCTGGGTGCATGGCAGGGGCTCTGCAGCTTTCCCTAGGGTAAAAGGCATTTAGGGACAGCAGCAGAAGCTGGTGTGGCACAGGGAGCTCAGACCAAGACAGCTGGTTGTGGTGATTCTGTATGATGGAGATGCTGGGCTAGCAAATGGGAGGCCCAGGGGCTGAGAAGATTTGCATAGAGAGCAGGGTACCAAACAAATGTGCCGCTGAGCTGACCCAGAATAATGTCACCTTGTGCTAAGTCTTGATCTCTGGTGCCTTTTTTAACCTATTCAGTATTTGTGTCAAGAGATACCTCAGATGGGTGATCTGACAGATGCAAGATGAGTTTCTTCTCGCAAGGCTGTTGGCTACATAATTCATTGGGCATTTGTGCTCTGGGCATTGTTCTGATGATGTCTTTTTGGGTTGTCCAGGTTCAAGCACATGCAGATTCGTGTCAATGCAGAACCAGCTGCTTTCTACAGGTTAGTAGCATTGATTTATGTTCTCATCAGGATCCTCCCAGCTTGGAGCATCCTTTCTGTATTCCTGTATCTCGGTCCTATTGCTGCAGCCGGAGCTTTCTGTCCCTTCCATCCTGCTGCAGTGTCATACAGCCCTGACACTGTTCTCCTTTGCATTCTCTGCATCATCTGCAGAAATGCTCCACAGCAGCTGTAGGCAATTATTTTTCTCTGTCTCCCTTCTAACATTCCCAGGGGCCTGGTACAGATTTGATGCTGGCTTAGAGACCATTGCTGATGTTTTTCCAGGTCCTTACTTAGAAGATTACTCAAGGTCTCCTTGCACCTTGTCAGGTTGTTCCCCTGGGGACTTGTTGCAGGTTGCTTCTGGCCCCATCCTGCTGCTGCTAACCTGCATGTCTTCTGTGGGTATGGTAGCTGTCACCTGGCCTCCCTACCTCTGCTTGCTCCTCTGGGCCACTCTGTGCCCTGACCACCCCCACCCCCTCCATACTGCCCCTCTCTGAGTTTGCTCAGTGCCAGGTACCCCAGAGCTGAGCACACAGTCGAGAGCCCGGCAGCACCTCCTTGTGTAGTGATGCCCTGAAGTCTGCTGAGCTGCTGCTTGCAACTTTTGAGGCATTTCACAGAAACAGCCAGCACTCAGGAAAAGGGCCACGATTTTACTGTAGCTTGTTTTGGGGTGCCTGGTCAATGGCAGGACATTGCTCCTTTCTTGTCACATGTCTGCCTTTGTGAAATCGTGCTTCTTCCAGGAATTTAAGCAGCCAGTGGCTGTCCTGTCTCTGTTCTTCCCTGCCTGGGATCTGTATTGAGCTCCTTCATGCTGTAATGACTGCGCATTACAAATGTTTCAGTGTTGTCCCCAAAGTAGTTTGATTCAAAATCACCAATTTCATAAAGATTTGTATTGATAGGCATGAAACTCTGATTTAAATAACTGAAATCAATCTTGGTTTGCATGGGCAAGTTTGAGCTATTTCTTTGTGGACTGGTTGGTTCTGACTGGCTGATAATAGTTTTTCTTAATGGAGAAGATTCTCTAATTACATGCCTTTATTTAAGCTTCAGTACTTCACCTCACAATTTTGAAGTTTTTAATTCTATTACTAAGTAGAAAATGGAAAGTGAATTATTATACCAGAAAATGGAGTGTCTTATTTCAGTACAGTTCATTAATAGAAAAGCTTCATTTGGTGGGGAACTAGAATTGAATTGACTTGCACAAACCCAGGCATTTTCATGGTATGAATTGTAATTAAAAATGAAGGAATTTTTTAAAAGGTTGCATTCCTGGAATCCTGCAGGAGGAGGAGCATGTGGTAAGTGGCTGGTTTTGATTGCTGGACTTCTCTAGCTTGTAGAAGCTGTTAGATCTTGTCTTCTTGCACCTGCCTAACCCTTGTTTTGATAAGGGAAGAAACAAAACCTGAGCACTGTCACCATTTTACTTCTTCAGTTTCTAAGCCTTTGGCAAACTTGCTTTAAAAGTGAACTGAATAGGAAGAAAAGACAAAACCAATACAGCGATCTCTCCTCTCAAAAGAAATAATAGCTCTGGTGTCCAGTGCCTTCCTCTAACTCCGTGTGTCCAAGGCTTTGTCCTTTCTGAATACTCAGCAGCAAAGGCTGCAGCTCAGGAGTTACCTGAGATGGCTTGTAGGGCAGTAATGCCAAATGGAATTCTAACCAGATGTAATTTTGGAAAAAGAAAATGTATTTTTCTAAGAACTGAGGGTCTTTAGAACTAAGACTCTTCAAAAATCTTTATTTGTTTTTGTTTGGGTTTTTTTGTGCACCTCTTGGCCCTAGTGATTTCCCTGTTGTGTCGACCATGGCGGGAGCTTGGGTGCGTGTTGGGCACAAGCGTGTGTCGGGTGGCAGGGGCAGTAGCCGCTGAGGCAGGTGGGAGTCTGGAGCGAGATGTGGAGCACTCTCTGCATTTTGCCACCTGAGGGCAGCCCAGCCCTTGTGAAGGAGCAGAATTGCTGCCGGGCTTGCTGAAGGTGGTGGTTTAGAGCCGAGATGTGCCTCTTTGCTACTGATTGAGCCTGGCCATGGGAGCATCACTGCTAGCTCGGGTCGTGGAGGACCCCATGATGCCTGCAGAGATGCCCCTGGGAAAGGGAGGGCTGTGGGGCTGGGGTCATTGCACTGGGGTCTGCGCTGCTATGGGCTTGTCCATGTCCTGCTCCTCTGGGGTGGGGAACGGGAAGATGTGAACTGGAGCTGCCAGCCATGCAGGTGGTGCTGGCTTGCTGTCAACCTCCTGGACTTGCCTCTGCCCTCTCCTTTCAGTCTCCAGCTGTATAGCAGTGCTGGCCCACTCTTCCAACTAGGCTCTGCTTGGGAAGTGTGTGTGACCTTGGGTGTGCATTGCTCTAGACTGGGGCCTTGCTGATGGTGTCCTGCCTTGCCTCACTTCCTCCTGTATGTGACAGCAGCAGCCATAGCCTTGGGTCAGATTTGCAGGGCTGCTTGTTTCGACTAGAGTTTCTTAGTGAAGCTCTTCAGGAAGGTGCTGTTGGCTTTTCAGTTCCTGATCAACAAAGAGCTTGTTGCTTGGAGTGCCAGACCCTTTCCAAGCTTTGGTCCTAAAGCCTATGCCTTGACCTCATTGCAGTGCTCCTAACATGTCTGTGTCATGTTGCAATCTTATTTTAAAGGGCTGGGCAAGTGGAGCACATGCGCACAAACCGGAGGCTGCAGGGCCTGCTGAAGACCCAGAAGGAGCTGATAGGCAAGGAGCTGTGGCTATACAGTGAGTGGGGAGTTGGGGGATAAAGTGGGGCATGTGGTAGCCCACAGGCTTGGGAACCCTGCTGGTAGAGGTTCTCACCCTAACTCACTGTCCTCTCTCAATGTGCTTCTGCCCAGTTGGGATCAACACCTTTGACTACCTGGGCAGCATCCTGAGCTACGTGGTCATTGCCATTCCCATCTTTTCTGGGGTCTATGGTGACCTGAGTCCAACAGAGCTCAGTGCCCTTGTCAGCAAGGTGAGCTATGGGTGATATCCCAGACCCCATTGTGAAGGGTGAGTGGGCACTGAGGATGGAGGTTTCATATGGGCCTGGTGACATTGGGGCTGGATAACCTGCAGCAGCTGACCTTCAGGTTACACTGTCTCTTCACATGGTCGTGTGGAAATGGGAGGCAGTTGGTGTATGATTAACCCGAGGGTGAGAGTTGTCAAGGACACATCTACGTAAGTGTTTCCTAGCTCAGACCTCCATGTCTAAAAAAACCCCAGGGGGTCAGAAAGCCTCTGTCTCTCAGTATTGCAGGTGGGAATTGGGTCCACACAGTGCTGCAGGTCCAGGTTATGCCATGGGCTGCTGCTGGTGGTGAGCCTGACTACCTGCGAGGCTGAGCTGGCTTGAATCCACCTTCCTGACCTGACTCATTCCAGATACTCAAACTGGCTTGTGGTAGAGACTGCAGAATTAAAAATAGCAAAGTGGGCGCTGCAGGCTGAGACACCCTCTCTGAGTCATGTACGGTGCTGAGGCAGGGCTGGATCTGTGCAACTGAGACAGGGTGAGTGTGCTGGGCCCGAGACAGTGGCAGATGTGTCCACTTAGCAAAAACTGCTATACTGAACAGAGAAGCCTTGCTCCATCCAAATATGGTCATCTTCTCCTTCACACACTGCCCTGGGTGACTTCTCCACCCTTCCTTCGTCTTGCTGGGATTGCTGACATGGCCAAATGTTTGGACTCCTTGGCTGCCTCTTTGCAGCCATGGAGGAAGGGGCAGTGCCCCAGCTCAGTGCTGACCCTTGCTCTGGCATGTGATTTCTCCCTAGAATGCCTTTGTTTCCATCTACCTCATTGGCTGCTTCAGCCAGCTCATAGATCTCTCCAGCACCATGACTGATGTAGCTGGCTACACACACAGGTGAGCTTCTCTGTGGGCAGGTCTCTGTAGGAAAGGGAAGTAGGACAAGACTCTGCCCACTTCCATGCTAAATAAATAAGAAACATTTGCTTGTGGGCAAGCACAGATAAGTTTGGATATTATGAGGAGGCTGCTGGAGTTGTCCCTGGCATTCATACAACCTCTTTATCTAGGATTGGTGAACTGCAGGAGACCTTGCTGAGCCTTGGCAGAAAAAAAAATGATAACTACTCAGAAGCCAAAGCCAGCTGGGATTTGGATGGGTGAGTCTCCTCTCAGCCACTGGCTGGCTTGCTGCTTTATGTGCCTGAGTGGGGGCTGTCACAGGATGGAGGTGGCCCTTGGTCACAGCCTGTTGCATGTGGCAGTTGGAGCAGGCAGTATGCACTGTGGTTTGTCATTCCTGGGGCACGTGGGGCAGGGCTGCTGTCACAGAGGCACAGAAGGTCTAAGATGTTTGATCTTTGCTAGTCTCAACATGATCACTTACCACTAGATCTCTTCTCCTTTGTCTTGGTGGTGGCCCAGCAGGCATTCTGGGGAGGACCCAGTGCCAAGGGACACAGCTTTCATTCTGGAGCGAGTGACGCTCTTGGTGCCATCCTCTGGCAAGCTGCTCATCAAGGACTTGAGCCTCAGGATCTCACAAGGAAACAGTGTGATGATTGTGGGGAACACTGGCACAGGGAAGACATCTCTCCTGAGGGTCCTTGGGGGACTCTGGGAGAGCACGCGGGGTAAGGACTTCTGCTCACTGCAGCCTTCTCTTTCTCTTAGTTTGGAAGGTGGCATTGTGGGGTTGTGAGGCCAGTGCCACCTTGCGATGGTGAATGTGTCACTAATGCATTGAAGCCACCCATCTCTGTTGAATGCTCTGGCTCTCATTGCTTTGCCCTGTGTTGCAAGTATACCTTTTCTGGGATTTGTTGCCTACTTTGTGGAGCAGGACTGCACAGGGAGTGGTGGGGAGTTGGTGGTTGGCACTGCAAGCTTGGCATGAGTGTGTCTCTCTGCAGGGAGCATCAAGATGCTGACCTGCTTTGGCCCCCGAGGAGTGGTGTTCCTGCCACAGCGGCCCTTCTTCACCGACGGAAGCCTGCGTGAGCAGGTGAGCCCAGGGGCTGCCTCTGCTCTGGCCCTAGCTCTGCTCCCCACTGTGGTCATGCCCTGCGAACCTGTGTGCTGCAGAAAGGCCTGCAGGAGGAAGGATAACTGTCGCTGCTCCTTCCCTTGTGCCTGAGTTCATGCCACCACCATTGTGTCCCTGAAGGACTGTGTCCAGCTTTCTCTGACATGGCTTCTTTTGCTCTGTTAAACAGGTGATCTATCCCCTGAAGGACATCTATCCAGTTTCAGGTATGTGGAAATTCATTAGAGCAATAAGCCACTCCTGTGATGTCAGCTCCCTGTTCTGTACCCAGTGCAGCTTCTCTCCTACCATGCCCCATCAGGAGCACTCATCTGTCTCACTTTTGTGGCTCTCTGCTTTTCCCTGGAAGATTTACCATATTATAGGTTATGGTCAGCTCTGTGTTCTCTCCCTCTTGGGAAGGAACATGTTCCCTTCATAAGAACATATCCTCCTGATGCAATGAGGACAGGCTGGCCATGCTCTGCATGTTGTGCTAGACGTGGTACATGTTGAGGCATGTTGCTGTTGGGATACATCTCTCTGGTACAGTCTGCCTTTGGGCAGGCCATGTTTGCCTTCATCTCATTTTCCATCCACCTCCATCTTTCACTGTTCCTCTTTTTCAAATGATGTCCCAGGGTCTTGTATGCTGTGGAGGTCAGACTACACGGATCCTTTCTCCCCTCTGCCCTCTTCCCAAGCCAGACCACACATGGTCTGCTGCAGCTTGCAGATGTCAGGTTTAAGTTCCTGAGTGAAGCAGTGTTATGTGCTGCTTTCAAACACTTGGGAGTCACAGTCTTACAGAGAGTAACTGCAGCCATCAGCTACTGTTCTGGCTCTTCAGCAGCTTCAGAGAGTTCTGTGCCAGATGCACAGCCCTTCTGTTCAGCTTCCATAGCTGCTGACTGTACCAGCTCAAGTGTATGTTTTGCTCTACAGCTATTTCACCCTGAGGTTTTTCCCATCCCACACAGGATCCTTTTGCTGCCTGTTACCCAAACCCTGCTCCCGTCGCTCCACCACCTGCAGCAAATGGTGGGCAGTCAACCATAAGAGAGCTGCTGGTGGGCAGGGCCTTGGCAATTGAAACCTGAATCGCTGTGTTCTGGTTGTGTCCCTCTGTGATCATGGACTGAGCCAAGTCTCAGGTGTCTCTGTGGAGCCCAGCTACTGCTTGCTGCTCACAGGCATGGTTAACTTTTTTAAGGAAGGTCAGTCTTTGGGAGTTCTCTGTGTCAAAGCTCAGGACATGATATAGTTAAGTGGTCAAGCCAGCTACATTGAACCTCAGGAGATCCTCCAGTCCTTCCCTCTTGCCCCACCAACTCCTCCTTGCAGCTGTGGTCTCAGCACACATCATCTCTGCTTATGTTTTACTGCTTTCTCCCCTAGGGTCTGCAGATAATGAGAGAATTGTGCGATTCCTGAAGCTGTCTGGGCTGGTGAGTCTCTGGCAGTGCTGCTGCCTTCTTTCCTGGTGCTGCCAGTGAGGGAAGAAGGGATGAGGTTTTGTGGTAGCACAGCATGACACTGTCTGCAGCTGGGACAGGACAGGACTGTCTGTGGGACAGATAGAGAAGGAGGGATATGGAGCTACTTCAGCTCAAGCAGGAAAAGAGAGAGTGACAGGAAGGGGGTGGTTTGCTCAGGGCTGTGGGTTGACAGGGTTGGGGTCTGTGTTCACAAGTCTGCTGTGCTCTCTGCAGAGTGATTTGCTGGAGAGGGCTGGAGGACTAGACAAGCAAGTGGACTGGAACTGGTAAGGGAGCTCACAGCCTGCATGATTTTGGGTGATCTCTCTGGTTGGGGAACACTTCAAAAGCAAATGCACATTGCTGCTGGACTTATGAACATCTGTGTCCAGCTGTGTCCTATGGGAGGTGGGCAGTATACAGGAGCAAAGTCTTCATGCTCTAAGCATCAATGCCACCAATCAACAGCCGTGCTGCTCTGCAAGTAGCTGACTGCTGTGCACAGGGGTGCAGAGCCTATCCCAGCATGGAGGGTCACACAGAGACAGTTGCTTGCTGGGGTCTGTGATATGAGCAACTATAAGCTCTTCAGCAAACAAGCTGTTTTTGTTGACAGAGATTTTGAATCTCGACCCTGCTTGCAGGTATGACATCCTGTCCCCAGGGGAGATGCAGAGGCTCTCGTTTGCACGGCTTTTCTACCTCCAGCCAAAATATGCAGGTGAGTGAATGACCGTGAAAGAAAAGGGGGTGATGGGGAAAGGCAGGGCCTTTGGTGTAAAGAGAAGGTGGTACAGAGAAAGCTCATTAGATCCCTTCTTTACTAGGAACATGCTTCGTCTTGGCCATGATTTTAGCAACATAGCACACACAGAGTATTCAGGGGTGAAAACATCTTATAATCTGTGTAAAGAGTGTTAAATCAAGAGGCTATGTGTAAGACATTCTCTTCTTTGGAACTAGTGATTAATGTTCTTGGTCCAGTGGCACCTGAAGAAGCCCCTTCTCAGCGTGCTCACCAGTTGCCATGTAAAGAAGCGTGAGTGCTAAGGAGTGTGGTGTCAGCTGCCATAGCTGAAGCTCATGAACCTCTGTAGGGTTGTGGAAGCAGTGTGGGAAATCTGGGTGTAACACAGCAAAAGACAAGGAGCAGTGGCAGAAATGGTCCCGAGCGATCACAGAAGCAGCTCCCATTAGCAGATGGGGCTAATTCCTTTGCACATCTACATTGCTAGTGACTGCTGGAGAGGACTGTTGGAGGACTTATCTTGAGGACTAGGGAGGGTGTGGGTGAACAGAGCCAGTGTTTATAGCAAGCAGCCACATGTACCTCTTTTCCCCTGAAGCCTGAGGCATGGCTTAGTGCTGTCTGGGCAGAAGGATGGTGTAAACCAAATTGAATTTATCTGTTCCAGTTCTGTTGTATTTACCCTTAACTGACAGGAAGGTGCTTCAGACTGTGCTGGATGTTCCGGGTGGGGTCTGGGCCAGAGGGATGCACAGGCTGCTGCTCAGCCCAGCACTCTGGCACATGGTCCACCTTAAGAAGGTCACATACTGGCTTTCACAATGGTGGGGATGAGGCAGTGGCTGGCAGATGTTGAGGGAGAGGAATGAGGTGAACTGTACTGTTTGGGTGGATTCAAGGGATTGTGGGAAAGGGCAGCTTTCCCAATTGACTGATACCAGCTGTGTCAGAGGAAAATCAGAGTCCTTGGGCTTCTCCACACTTGCCTTCTGCAGATGCTCTTGGTGAGCTCTGGTTAATACATGAAATGTTCTTGACAGTTGCAGCTCCTTTGCTTAGGGAGAGAGGACTGATCGGGAGAGGATTTGTAGGGCTTATGATTTTTCTTTCAGTGCTAGATGAAGCCACCAGTGCCTTGACAGAAGAGGTGGAGCATGAACTGTACCGCATGTGCCTTCAGCTGGGCATGACACTAATCAGTGTGGGACATAGGGCCAGCCTGGAAAAGGTGAGATGGGGGGACAGCGTTCCACACCTCCCTGGTGGTGGCAAGACAAGGGAGGTAGAGAGGGGCCCTGGTGAGCACAGGGGCGTGACAGAGGCTGGAGACCCTCACTGTGGGAGGATGTGGCCTCATAGAGACATCCCTCTGACATCATGTTACTGAATTGCAGTTCCACAGCTGGATTTTGAAACTTCAGGGGGAGGGAAGATGGGAACTCACTCGCTGTGAGAAGATGAAGTGGCTCCCAGCGGGGGAAGGATGCTGAAAAACATGCCCTTGTTTGGCCAGCCACAGAACCTGCACACACGTGGGAGAGCTCCAAGTAGCAGACGTGGAGATGCTGAGCCAGCAGCTGTCAGCAAGGGATTCATCCAGTGCAAGACCAGTTCTGAATTTTGCTGATGGACACAGAGCCAAGTCTGAATTCATGGTGTGGGGTTCTGCCAGTAGCAGACACATCTATGCCATACTTCTCTCAGCCCCCTTCTCCTGCCTCCCTGCCTCTCATGGGGGAAAGAGCTGAGCTGTTAGGCTGCCTAAAGAGAAGATGCTGCCTCATACAGCTTGTGGAAACAATGACCAGAGGAACCTCTGCTTGTCCAGGCTGCAGTGGTGCAAGGCTAGGATGTAGCCTCCTGTTCTGCCCTCTGTGCTTCTCTGGGACCTCTGTCTTTGATACACAGCTCTGCAGAACAGACTTTCATAGCTGTGCTCTGTTGAGCTTGTGCTCCCCATCAGGAGCCAAGGGATGCCCTGCAAGGGGTGCAGAATGCTGGCACAAAGGGCCATGTCTCTGCTCTCCTTATTACACAGGGTTACAGGTCAAAGGAACATACTTGTATTAAAATCTGGGGCCTATTTTCCAGCAATGTTTATGGAGAAGGGTTGGTATTTGTTAACAAAACTGCTGCATCTTCTCCTTTTGGGGTTTACTTTGGAGGAGATGCTTGTATATTGGCAATGGTCCTGGACTAGACTATTGCTGAAGAGCAGAACAGGGTGGGAGTAATATACCTATCTAGAGCTGGGCATCCTACCCTGCTGCTACCTCCACAGCTACTGCAAGGCACAAGGAGCCCCAGTGAAGGCTTTTGGCCCTCTGCTTTTAGGGGAAGAAACAGAACTCGCCTCCTCTTATTGTTCTGCCTATGATGAATCATGTTCTCTCCCCTGTCTCCCATAGGTGTGTGGAGACAGGTTTTGAAGATCTCTGTGTTGCAGAGAGGCCACTCTGAGACAGCAGTGGAGGTATGGTCTCTGAGCACTTGCCGGCTACCAGTTGCTTAGTGACGTTTCTGGACATGGCCCTGGTTCTGCAGTGGAGGAGCAGGAGGTGGCTGCTGGCAAAGCCAAGCTAGCAGTGCTTCTGCTCCTCCACCAGGCACTTGTGTCCCTCTATTATCTGCTGCACGGCTTCATGGTCATCCAGGGTGGTTAGGTCCCCAAGCTCGCTGGCCTTGTCTTCCACGATTTTCCTTAGCACCCGACGCATAATCTTCCCTGAGCGTGTCTTGGGCAGCCGCTGTGTGACCTGTGATGGGGAGGAGCAGAGCTAAGGCTGAAGGAAAGGCGTTGGCCAAACTGCTGAGGTGGGTGTTGGACCAGCCTGCACATGTTACCTGAACATACTCTGGGGCCGCATACTTGGCAATCTTCTTCGAGATCAGCTCCCGTAGCTCAGCAGCGAGAGTCTCCTGCGTGTGGCCACTGCCCTTCTTCAGCACAACAAATACATAGGCTCCTGGCAGAAGGACCACCAGGTTACTGAGCACTGTGCACAGCATGCTCCTGTGCCAGGAGATATCCCTTTCTGGTGGTAGCCTTGGAATGCTTTGTAGCCTGAGCTGTAAGTGCTTTTGGCCATTGTGCTGCTGCTGCCACCTTATGCAAAGCCCAGCTGGTCTTGTGTAGATTGTGATGGCTCTACTGAGATCCTCACTACCATGCTGTACAGCATTGGCACAGCATTGCTACCAAGGGTTGGTGTGACAGTGCCACTTCCCACTGCACTGTGATGGCCCTGGGTGAGATGTTTCAGGGGCAGGAAAGCAAGCATCTTACCTTCTCCCTTGATCTGATGTGGGTAGCCAATGACAGCAGACTCTGCCACTGCCACGTGGTGATTCTGGAAGAGAACAGGACAAGGATTTTGGCTCAGTGCTTTTGGCAGGCTGGCTGCCACCTCAGAGCTGCCCTGACCTGGCTTGGCTGCTGCAGCCCACAGGGGAGAGATAAGGAGCAGCCTCAGATGGCCTCTGCCCTTTTTCCTTCTTGCCTCAGCAGGTCTGTCTGCAAGCACAAGTTTTCCTTACTGTGTGCGGCTGCTTTAGGCTTGCACCTTCTAGACCCTGTTCTGTGCCTCTAGGTTGCTCTACCAGGTCCCACAATCTTTCCTGGCTCACAAATGCTCCTCCTTAACATGTCTAGCTGACACTTTGGGATTCACCCACTTACAGCATCAGCCTTACCAGCTTTGTCCCTCCCTTGCTGCAGAGAGACAGAATGGGGGGGGCGGGGAAGCTGTTCCCACAGGCAGGCTCTGTGTCTAACATTGTTCCCTGCTACAGCAGCAGTGTTTCTGTCTGGGTATTTCAGAGAGGCTTCCCTGAGCATCACCAGTGTGCCTTTGCTGTCCCCTCAGATGGCTTTACATCCCCCCACCCTCTTACCACGACATCCTCCACCTCTGCAGTGCCCAGCCGGTGTCCACTGATGTTAATGATGTCATCCAGCCGTCCTGTCAGCTGGTAGTAGCCCTCACTGGTACGATGCACTCCATCTCCAGTGAAGAAGAACCCTGCAGTGACCAGAACTGTGCCATGATCACTTGCTGCAATGAGCATGTGAGCTGCTTGCCAGCCACACACACACACTTGCTCAGTGTCTCTGGGTGAGTGACGGAACCTGACAGGGTTTGCAAGAGATGCACCAAGAGGTGTCTCTGTGTTGAGAGAATTGGGGGCAGAAGACTGCCCTAAAACCACATGTGATCCAATAGGGAAGGTTGGTCAGAGACCCATTCCCAGGGCAGTGCAGAGGGTATTGGACAAGGGGAGATGAAGGGCCTCGACACTCTGCAGGATCTGCAGAAGAATGAAGCAGCAGTAGTGGCTGTCCTGAGTCCTGCCCCCGTGCAGAACATCAGCAGGCAAACCCAACCATACCCAACCAAACACCTCCCCGGTGACCTGCCAAGCATTTTCCTTACCTGGATAAGGAGTCAGATAGGTTTCCAGAAATCTCTTGTGATCATTGTAAATGGTTCGTGCCATACCTGGCCAGGCTTGTGAGATGCACAGGGCTCCAGAGATGTTATTTTCCAGAAGGACATTTCCCTGTAAAATAGCTACCTTTTAGTAATGATGTCTGAGGCACTTGGGATGTTGTTTATTTAACAACCCTGCAATGGAAATGTCAGGGAAGGCAGTGAGGAGAGTCGTGTGCACCCAGCTCCCATAGGATAGGCTCAGTCTCTCCCAGCAGATGTCTGCAACCAGCTGCCTACCATGGTGGGACGCGGGGCCCCTCCAGGGAGGCTGGCTGTCCCTGCACAGCTACCTCACCTTGGAAAGATGTGTGCCAGGGAGCCCAAGCACAGACTCTTGTCAGAAGGGAGCAAGCTAGAAACCAACACAACTTTTGCACTAGCTGGAAGAACAGCTTCACTGTTAGTCCCTTTCCAGTAAAGAAGGTTGCCATCTAGCAAAGGTGAACAGATCTCCACTCCCATCAGCAAGTACACACTGCAAGCACCTGGGGGAAAGTGGGATGAGTCAGTGTCTGGGCTGCAGGGTATGAATGTACCTTGTCATCCAGAAGGGAGGGGCTGATCCCAAAAAAAGGTCTCATAGCCATGCCTGGGAGGATTTCAGCTCCAGGATTAGAAGGACGGGGTGAGATACAGATACCTCCTGTTTCTGAAGCAAACGAAACTGTACTGCTTATTAAAGTCAGGGATGAGAGGAAAGCCAGGTAGCACTGGCCAGCAGCCTTTGCCCTGGCCCTCTGCACCCTGCAGGAGCACAGGCTGGGGCTGGGTTTGCCGGAGCGCTGGGGAAGGCTCTTTGCAGAAGGGTGTTCCTGCTCATTTAGTTCAGCAGAGCTCTGCTCTCTAAAGTCAACTCCCCCATGTTTCTCTGGGTGAGCTTTAAGGGCCGTTTCTCTCATGTTTTAGTGCCCATGAACCTTTGTGGCATTGCTTATACAAGTATCAGTAACAACCATTCCCACTTGGCTGACAAAGGAGCAGGTCCCCCCTAAAGCCTGAGAGAGCAGAAGCTGGAATGAGGGGTTGTAGGCATCTCACCAGTTTGCCACCACGTGTCCACTACTGGGCACCGGGTCTCACCAACCACACGGAAGTACCAATCCCATGCCTCCTTGTTGATGGGTTCCCCTACTGCCAGGGGAAAGACAAGAAGACAGAGCTGAAAGTTCAGGTCAAAGATGCAGCTGCCCAGGGCCTGCTCATGGAGCCACTCCCATATAGCAGAGTCTTCCAACTCTCTGCTCCCATGTGCTGCTGCTGTTGGCATCTGTGGGAAAAGGCACAACCTGGTGCCCAAAGATGTGCTGCTCCAGCCCATGCCACCAGCAGTTACCTGAGCCCAGCACTTTGAGAGAAGAGCGGTCATACTTCTTCACCCATTCATCACCATATCTCAGGAGCAGGCGGAGGGCAGTGGGTGCTCCATAGAACTGGTTAATTTTTAACCTCTCCACTGTTTCCCAGTAGCGGCCTGGAATGGAAACAGGGCTGGTAAACACCCATGCGGGTCCTCCCAGCTCAAGACCAAGATAGAAGGAGAGTAGGTGAGAGTAAGTGCTCTCTAGTAGTGCTTGGACACTCTGCCAAGCTAATCCCATGCTGGGAAGGATGGAAGCAGTCTAGGAGCAGCAGCAAACCCTTTTCTTCCACATTTCCTTGCTGCAGGGAGGGACAGGGAGAAACAGATTCACCCCTGGAGAAGCAGCAGTGTCTTCCTAGCCAGAGCAGAAGACTCTTCCCCTCCCAGCTGTCCTGCAGCGGCAGAACCATTGCTGCCTGTGTCCTGGCATCAAGCCACCAGCTCCCCACTTGCTACAGATCTCACAAGGTGGCTGTGCCATGTCCCAGCTCCCCTGAGATGCCTTCACACTCACCAGGGTTAGGATAGACAGGAGTGCTCTCAAAGAGAACTGTGGTGCTACCATTGCAGAGGGGGCCGTAGACCACATAGGTGTGCCCCGTGATCCAGCCGATGTCTGCCACACAGCCAAAGATGTCCCTGTCCTGGTAGTCAAACACGTACTGTGCAAGAGAGGAGAGGTGGTGAGGGGTACAGCCTGAGTCTGCCCTCCTGGCAAGGGAGACATCTGGGAGCAGTGTCCCCTCTCTCAAACCTAATGTTATTGCATCCTTCTGTCTTCCCATCACCCCTGCAGGGACACCTTCCTGCAGAGAGTTTTTTAAAACATTATCAGTAAAGAATAAAATGTCAGGTGCTTTATGAAGGTGCAGGAGGAGAGAGACACTTCAGAAACAAACAAAACCAAAAACAAGCACACAGCCAGATTTGCTCCTCTCCGAAGAAGCAAGCTAAACCCTGTCCTTTTGCTGGTGTTTAGACAAGGCTGATCCAAGTATCCTGTAGGATCACAACAGATCTTTCGGAGTGAGGATGGTCCCTCCACACCTACATGATCACATGGAAGGACAAGGATGATGGTGATGCAGGGCTCCATAAGCCAATGCCAGAAACTACTGGGCTCCAAATGTGCAGAAGAAACACTCAGGAAAACCCAGAGCTCAGCAAGAGGTCCAGCATAGGAGCACTGAGGCAGCAAGCAGGATTGTGAGATGGCGTCCCTCAGGGGGACTCATCAGTACTGCTCCTGTACTGGGACCAGTGCTGTTTAACATCTTTGTCAGAGATATGGACAGTGGCATTGAGAGCACCCTCAGCAAGTTTGCTGATGGCACCAAGCTGTGTGGTGTGGTGGACACGCTGGAGGGAAGGGATGCCATCCAGAGGGACCTGGACAGGCTTGAGAGGTGGGCCCATGACAACCTCATGAAGTTCAACAAAGCCAAGTGCAAGGTCCTGGACCTGGGTCGGGGCAATCCCAAGCACAAGTACAGGCTGGGCAGAGAATGGCTTGAGAACAGTCTCGAGGAGAAGGACTTGGGGGTGTTGGTCAATGAAAAACTGAACATGAGCTGGCGATGTGCACTTGCAGCCCAGAAGGCCAACTGGTCTGCATCAAAAGAAGCGTGACCAGTAGGTCAAAGGAGATGATTCTCCCCCTCTATTTTGCTCTCGTGAGACCCCACCTGGAGTACTGTGTACAAGTCTGGAGCCCTCAACACAAGAAAGACATTGAACTGTTGGAAGAGGTCCAGAGAAGGGCCACAAGGATCATAGAAGGGCTGGAGCACCTCTCCTATAAGAACAGGCTGTGGGAGCTGGGACTGTTCAGTCTGGAGAAGAGCAGGCTCTGGGGAGACCTTACAGTGGCCTTCCAGTATCTGAAGGGGACCTACAGGAAAGCTGGAGAGGGGCTGTTTGCAAGGGCTTGTAGTGATAGGACAGGGAGTAATGGGTTCAAGCTGGAGGAGGGCAGGTTTAGACTAGATGTGAGGAAGAAATTCCTCACAGTAAGGGTGGTGAGACACTGGAGCCCCAAGGAGGTTGTGGATGCCCCATCCCTGGAGGTGTTTAAGGCCAGGTTGGATGGGGCCTTGAGCAACCTGGTCTAGTGGGGGGTGTCCCTGCTCATGGCTGGGGGGTTGGAACTAGATGATCTTTGAGCTCCTTCCAACCTAAACCAATCTATGAATCTATGAGATGCCTTGGCCCAGAACTGCCTCAGCTTGCCCACAGGAGTTGGCACCTCTCCGCCTCAGCTAGGCAAGCGCAGCCCTGTGCCTGCAGGCAGGCAGCATGCCGCCAGCTCTCTTCTTCCTCAGGCCAACACCAAACTCAGCAATATCCCCTCAGCGTACCTTCATCCTTTATTCTTCATCTGTTTGCTTTTCTCCATCTCAAATCAGCCAAGGGGGAACACACCACTGAGAGAGAACTCAACAAGTTGCCCCCAGCAGGAACTCTCTTCAAACTGATCAGCTTCTTGTTGCTTCTCCCAAACTGGTTGGTTCCTGGTTGATATAGCTCTAGCCCCACCCGCCACCCCAACCATGATCACCTGGGGGAAGGCAGGACCTCACACTGGTGGGCCAGGTTCTGTCTCTGAGGCCTTGGGGAACAAAACATGTTGCTGGGTTGTGACTCATCCATAGGTCAACTCCAACTCGGGGCACACAGCCCAGACCCCAGCACTTCAGGCAGAAAGCTGAACAAGTTCTTCCTGCTGCCTCATTTATTCCTCAGGAAACCCTTGGCTGCAAGGCTGGAGTATGAGGGAGTGGTGCCTGCCCTGTGCAGGGCAGAACTGAGTGCCCTCACACTGGCAGCAGCACGTCCAGCTTCCTCAACCATTCTCCACTTCCTTTACGCAGCACCAGGAAGGCTCCCCAGGGGCTGGTTTTGCACTAGTCCATCACTTCTCACCTTCTGCTCTGGCATCTGCTGGTTTGGACCATTCTGTCTCTTCCTACAGTTCCCTGTCTGCAGGCTGCCAGTGGGGATTCCAAGGCCTTAAATACTCCAGGGTGCTCATAATGGAAACTTCTCCTGCTTACTCTGTCTTTTTTTAACTGAGCAGTGAGTTATGAGAGCAGTGGTCTGCCCCAGATGAGAGATCCAAGCATGCCAGCCCTGTGTCATGGTTCCAGCACTCCTGAATGCCAACATGGCTACATACTGCTCAATCCCTGCATTGCCATTCTGGGATGGCAGCTTTGGCTCTTGCAAACCAGCTGACGGTCTCGAGAGGGTCATATATCATGCTGGGCATAGACGTACAGACAGCTTAGCTCACAGGAAAACCAAGGGCTTCCATACACCCCCTGCACACACCCCTGGAGGTCTGGCCTCCAGCACTCATAGCTCACAGAGAAGATCCAGCCAGCCCTGAGCTTGCTGCCTCATAGGGTACATGAGAGGCACTACTAAGGCACTACTAGAATTTCAGTCATGCACAGGAAGGGTCAGGCCCAAAGCTAAGGGACTATTCAGAGAGGAACCTCCTCTTCCAGAGGACTCCATATAATGATGTCTTGGAAAATGCCCCTCACAACCATTCCTACAGTCAAGTGCAGCTCCATGCTATGCTCAATGCCCTTTTATCCAGCTCTGTTTAAGTTTGCCTTGGGCATGCTAGGGGTTAAAGGCTTTCCTTGTCCCAAAGATGATGCACACTCTTCAGGTATAGACCCTTTGTCTTGAGGACACTCACCAGCTTTTACAGATACCCTCAAATGTGCCCCTCCCAGAACCACTGCCTTTGATCTCCCACCTGAGTTGAGGTAGTTGCACTTGGGGAAAGCAAGCCAGAGATTTTAGCAAACAATTGGCTTCTTCCTACTCAGCCAGTAATATAAAATTGCCCTTGCAAGGCTGAGCATCCCACCCAATGACTCAGACTAGGATAGGGCAGTGAAAAAACTAAAGAAGACAGCCAGGAAAGTAGCTCAGAGGAGTATATGTTTAGGAGGTCCTGCTCCAGGACATGTGTTGCTCTTTCCCACCACCATCGCCAGGTGTGCTCTACTGGGTATTATACCCAACAAGGCAGCACATCTATTCCCCACACTGCCTATGAAATGCTGACTCATGAGGATTCCATGGCAAGGATCCATTACCTTGTGTGTGAGAGCAGCAAACAGCAAATAACCAGCTTGGGAGTGAACCAGGCCCTTGGGTTTGCCAGTACTGCCTGATGTGTAGAGAAGGAACAAGATGTCTTCACTATCCATGGTGGCAGGCTCACAGCACATGTCCTCCTTCATCATCTCCTGCAGGAGTGAGCACAGCAGTCCTCCCTTGGGGTCTCGCAGGCTTCCCTGTGTGGTCCCTGCACCCACTTGAGCACCTCTCCCCCAGGCCTCCCTCTGAGCCCCTGTGCCACCCTGCTCCCCCCACACCACCCTCCCCACCTCTACTCCCCTTGCTCCCAGCCTGAACTCTCTTTTGCCTTGCTGAGCTGGCAAACGCTCTCCTCAGCCAGAGCAGATCTGCTGAGTAAGAGGCAGCTATTTTTATGCTGACGCTGCTCTAACCAGCACAGAAATCTTCCAGGAAGCCTTTCTAGCACTAATTGCTTGCAGATGGGATGAGCAGAGCCAGGGAGACCTCTATGCAGCTCCAGAGAGCTAACAGGAATGCATGGCAGGGGCTCACCTCTTCAGAAGCAGTGCTTTGCGCTGGCAGCCTGGCCATCAGGTGTGCCACAAATAACAAGCACATGAGCAACCTCACTGCTCATGAGCTTCCTCAGATACAAGCTACCAGCAGCCCTCACAGAGGGTGCCAGGCCTGCCAGCAGAGCAATGTGTGACAGCACAGTGACAGTTCAAGGCTGGGCTCACAACGTGTCAGCCCCTGTCTGGGGCGTTTCTAGTCTCTGGTCCACCCTGCTATGAGCCCTGGTTTGCACTGCCTGCCCTTGACAGTACAGGGCTGGTGCTGTGGGAAGAGCCACCAGTTACCCATCCTGACAGCTCCTGGGACTGTCCTGAACTCATGTGCGGCTCCAGCTGCCATTGCTGCTGCAGGACAGTGTCCCCACATTGTGTCAATGCCAGCAAAGCAGTCATGGCAGACAGGACCCTCTCTCCATGTTCCTGCTCCCAGAGTAGACACATTGCCCAGGGGAAGTGGCAGAAGCATTGGGCAGCCTCTCACCTCCTCCAGCGGCACATCCAGGGCTGTCATGGGAACCTTGCTGTCGGTCCTCATGGAAACCAGAACCCGTTTCACCCCTGGGCACTGCTTCACAGCCTGGTCCACTGTCTTCTTTAGCTCAATAACTTTGCCACCTCTCAGCCCTTGGTTCACTGTGATCACAGTCTCTGACTGGGCTGCAGAAGGTAGAAGAGTCACATAGGCAGCTCTGCCCCTCTCTATCAGTCATGCAGCAGTTTGGCTCTACCATGACTCTGCACCTCTCCCTCTGTTTCCCAGCCCCTGTTACTCATATCCTCCATTTTGAAAAAAGAGCAGCTTTGCATCTTTGTTTCCCGTTCGTTCCTGCCTGTGTTGCATCCCCTCAGAGGAGATGCTGTATCCCAGCCTTGCAGTCCCTTGGATGAAGGAGAGTACCAGACCATCCCATGGGCTGGAAGATACTTAGTGAACCCATGCCATTCCCTGGGGTGCTAATCCCTGCTCCATGACCATATGTCATGGCAGGACACCCTCAGTCCAGAAAGTCTTACTCAGAAAACCTTTGCCATCAACACAACCCTAAGTCCCCCCAGCTGCCAAACCAACCAGCTCAGCACTGTCCCCCACAGGAAAGGTGTGTCTGTGTTACCCCCTGGCTCTTACCATCCCGGATCCTGTCTGCCAGGGACTCCGCGCTGAACCCAGCGAACACCACCGCGTGCACGGCCCCGATGCGGGCACAGGCCAGCATGCTGGCCACCGCCAGCGGGCACGGGGGCATGTAGATTGTCACCCTGTCACCCCGTTTCACCCCTTGCCGTTTCAAGGTGTTTCCCAGGCGGCACGTCAGCTCCAGCAGCTCCCTGCCCAAAGAAGCAATGGCACAGTTAGACTTTCTTGTAGATCTTACCTGTGTGCATGAAGATGAGGGGGGCATCAGAGTCACGGGTACAAAGCTTACATCCCTAGGCACCCTAGCACCCCATGCTGGATGTCCTGGGAGAGCTGTAAAATGTCAGTGGAATGGAAAGGAGAAGACAGTCACTGACATTTATGGAAAAGAAATGAATCAGAATGTCCTCTATACAGACCCTGACACCCTCACTGGTGAGCATGATGAGAAAGCCATAGGGACAGCAACAGCCACTGGCAATTCCTTTGGCTCAGCAAGCCCTCAACACCTCAGCTGACTTTCCCAATGACACATTTCTTATTAGTCCTTACAAGTTGATCAACATACTACCCTGCAAGGCTGGAGGCTACACATGAGGAGTTAGATGTATTACCTCATGTAAACAGGGCCCTGTGCTTTGCTAAAGCTGGGAATGTCAAGTCCTCCAGAGTTTGTGCCCACTGACAAGAACAACAGCTGTTGGAAACTGATGAGCAAAGCAATGCCTTTCCTGAGAAGCATCCCTCCCAGAAGCCGTGGCTTGGCTTTCAGTGACTCATTTCATGGAAGGGCTCACCATGCAGGCAGATTGGCAAGGGTGGATGGTCATGTTTGTTGTGTGAGGTCTGGAGCCAGAGAGGACAGAGGGAGTTGTTCTGTATGTGGAGGGATTTAAGTAGATTCAGCAGCAGAGACTCAGAGCAGGCAAATTGAGCTGGAAAATGCAGGGCCCCAGACCAACCTAGCAGGGCTGGACAGGCAGTCCACCCAGAGAGCCAAACCCATCAGTGTTGCTGACATGCAGATGAGCATGGGACTTCCCAACATCCATGTGGCTGTGAATCTGGCCTCTCTTGCAGACCATTGACCTGCAAGCTTAGACACCATGAACCTTGCTGGGAAGGCACACGTATGACTTTCCCATGTGGTCTTATGTACAAGCATTGCAGCGCTGCCATGAGGGGCTTACATCTGCCTGTCTGGCAGGGCCGGCCCAGAGGGTTAAACCAGAAGTAGGCTGAAGTCTCAGATCAGCATAGGCAAGCCAAGAGCCACCATATTGTTGATCTATCTATGTGAAGGGATGCTGCATCCTCTCACATGACACACCTCAGCAGATCAGCCCTGTGCAGTGCTCATGCATGCTGCAATACATCACTCGTATGCTCAGAGGTAAGTACTGACCTGTATGTGACCCGCACCTCCTCTCCCGGTTCATCCTTCTCCCAGATTAAGGCCACTTTGTCTGGGGCTACATGGACGTGTCGATCCAGACAATTCACTGGAAAAAGACGACCCACTCTGATTGCCAGGACAACCCTCAGTAGCCCTTAACTCCCATAGAGCCAGCACTAGCAGTTCCATTTTTGGATTGGCTGTGTGAGTCTTTTCAGCATTAGCCTTGTGCATCCACTGAACAACTTCTGTGGATACCAGCCGGCAGATCACAAGCACCACCCCAAGCCCATTACGCTCCTCACCACTCCTACACCTACCAGTCCCCGCTATCAGCTTCCTCCTTAATTGGCATCTAACACAGCCCAGAGCAGAAACTGCCTGAAGTCCCTTTGGAGGTCACATCCTAATGCTCTCAAGAGTGCCTGGTAAACATTAACTCAGCCATCACTCCACCCAGCACTGCCTTGCAGCTGCCTCTGAGGTGGACTAGGGCAGGTTTTTAGTGGAGGTGCTCCTAAATAACAGATGTAGGACAAAGCAAAGCTCTGCACAAAAAGGCTGTAGGTGTATTTGTCCAAGATGTAAGAGAGCCAGCAAGGAGTATAGAGCCCCTGGCTTTCCAGGGACATCACAGGCTGAGGATTTGCTGTAATTCTTCCAAGAAAAGTTTCTCGTGTTGTTGACAGCTACAGTTTCTTCAGAAGCCTTGTTCCACTTCATGTTTTCCTTAAATCTGCTACTGAGTTCATGGGATGATGCAGCAGCCCCAGTTTGCATAGCAAAATGCCTTTTTCTCCTGACCAGTTTTCCAGAAGAGAAAGAAACACACATGAAAGGGGGAACAGTAAGGGCTCAAATCCCAAAGGCAAATAACTCCTTCTCTCCTGTCCAAGTAGACTGTATAAGACCTGATTTCTAAGAGGTCTGCCTTGCATTTTGAACACTGGGACCAACAGCAGGACCCATTACCAGGAACTTCCATTACCACCCATTGCTCCTGTATTTTGCTTTCTGCAGACACATACTGTCTTCTCTGGCCAGGGATATCCTAGTGCAATCCAGCCTGCTGAACACACAGGGTTTGGTGCTGTTGCCTGTGGCCCTGCAGAACAGAACTGCTGCGCTGCTGTGGGATCCACAAAGGTGAAGGGAGAGCAGCCCAGCTCCCAGCACACCCCGATCCAGCTACAGCCCCTCCAGCAAGACCTGGCTGCTTCTTTAAGGCCAGCCACATCCTTACACTATAGCCACTGGAGGATCAAATCGACCTTTTGGGGACCCCCTCCTTCACTCTGTGCTCCTCCAATCTGCTCACATAGCCAAAGTCCTTCACAGAGAGGCAGCCACAGGCACTTGATGGGCTCCCATGTCCATCTCCCTCCTTACCTGCCACGTTCAGCTGCCCTCCCAGGAACCAGGAGATCCTGCCCTGGTGCAGGTTGCAGTCCTGGACGGAATGGAAGGGGGTAATCCAGATGAGCCGACTCCTCCCTAGCACTCCCCAGAAGGTGTCCCCCTGCTCCACTGACACCTTGTACAAGCCTTGGTGATCCTTGGGTCTGGGGAAGGCAACGGCTTCAGGCATGTAGGCAGTGAGGGGCCCATGGCTCCAGGCTCGGGCAGCCGCTGACACAGCGGGACATCTGGGAGCCTGGGGAAGAGCTCTGAAGCAATAAACTCTGGTCAGCAGCCTGGCCGTCATCACAGAGCACCTGCTTCTCACCGAGGAGATGGGTGCCGAGAGCCCTCACGGCTGCCCAGGACACCCAGCCCCGGCGAAACAGGCTCCTGTGGGAGCTGGGGCTACGTTGTCCTGGGCTGACTGGACACGATGCAGCCGTCCTGTGTGGGGAGCCTGGACACACCTTCCCCCCTGCCTTGTTCCTCTCCTCCTCCTTTTCCAGAGCACTACGGGAAAGAGAAATTCAATCCCTTTAAGGGAGGGTAAAGGGGTGGGCTGTAGAAATATTTAACTGAAAATAACCTTCATGCTAATCTGAGTCCTGACAGCTGCTCTTGAACAGGAGCCAGGTTCAACGGGTGCCTGGGCTCCCCACAGGGACTGAGGTGCCTGAGCCTGGCTCTACCAACCTGCTCCTGCTCTCCTGGGGCTGGGCTGTGTCCCCGCACCCCTCTGCTTCACCCCCCCTCGCCTTCCTCCCACCTTCCTCACTTATCCCAGTTGCATTGCTCCCCACAGTCTCCTCACTGCAGCCCCTCAGTCCTCCACCAGCCACAAGGGGCAGCTTACCTGTAAAAGTTAAGGTCCCCTCCATGCTGGCCTTGAACCATCCCCTTCCCAGAATTAAGGCCCATTCCCTGCAGAGCACTAGGTTGTGCTGTCTCTGGTGAGCCAAGGGAAGTTTTTCTCCTGTAGCTGTTGCAAGAGTGGGATATTGCATCCCATCCTATCTCACTGCTGGGCAGCTACCAGAGCTGTCCCCTCCAGAAAGCTGGGCTGGACTCTCTGCCTCCTCCCAAACACTTCACATCTCTCTGTACAACAGGGTGGGCTGAGAGCGCTTAACGAGGTCCTGCTGGAGCAGGGTGTGGTGGTTTGGCATGAAATGTTGCAGCCCATCTCCTCACACTGACACCTCCCACCACCCAGTGTAGCAGAGCTAAGCTACCTCCTTGCCTCCAAACAGCTTTTTTTCTGCTTTTCTTTCAGGCCACATGTAGGTAGTATTTTTTAAGGCTGAACTTGGAGGTTTTGTTAATTTCATTGGCTAAATTCCCCTCCCTTCCTAGGAGGGCACAAGAGAAGAGCAGAAAAAGGCTCTCCCTGCAAGCAGGGCTGTTCTTAGCCAGCCACACAGATGGGATCAACAGCAGAGATGAGAGAGTTAGTAGATCTCCTCTTTGCTCTTCATAGTGCAACACCACTCATGGTCTGCAGGGCTGATGTGTTAGGTGAACAGGCTGGACACCAGTATGGGAGACAGGCACTATTTGATGGCAGGTGCACTCATCCCAGACCATGCACCTGGTTTGGATTAGAGCTGCCCCCAGAACTAGATGAGGACTGATGAGGTCTCTGTCCCCTTGGGGAAATGTAGTTGTGTGGGCTTACAGCCCCTCCACAAAGTCAAGCCCAAGCCTTTCTGATTCCACAAGCAAAGGCTTCCATTTCCTATGCACATTTGCTCTACTTCAGCCTTTTCCCCCTGTAAGACATCAGGTTTTTCCATGAGACCATCCCCAGATGCCCTTAGCAGGGCAGACAAATCTCAGCTCCTCCTCTGATAACTCAGTATGAGCTCCAGCTGCTCTCAAATCAAAGCTATGCTTGCTGGAAATCCCTGTCCGTGCCCTTCCATCTCAACAAGCTGCCCTGTGCTTGCAGCATCTGGCTGCTGCCTCTGCTCCTCAGGCTGGCTGGGCCCTGCAGCCTGCTCCTGGCAGAGGGGCTGAGCCTGCCCAGAGGTCTGCCCGGCTCTCTAACACCAGGGCAAGTGTGATATGGGGTGACTCAGAGCACCAGGGTGGTTCTGGATGCTGAAGTGACTTGTTCTCTGACCAGTTGTTTGCCATGACGCCTAACTTCTGTCCCAAGTACTAGCACACCTCTTTCAGCTTTGTCTTTCACTGCCAAGGGAGAGCAGCACTCAAGCCCCCCTGTCTTCTCCACTCCTGGGTGGGGAGGAAGGTGCAAACCTCTCTCTGTGCTGATTTGGAGCTCTCACCTCTCTGGTTTTGGCCTGACATCTAACCCCCTCTCACCTCTGGCTGAATTCACCCTCCTTGAACATTGGTGACAGGACTCATACACTGTATTACTGTTTAGTTTTATTTTTGTTCATATCTTTACAGAAAATGGCACATAAATGACAGATGCTGGATGACTAGAAGTTGTTACAGCTCCATATCTCAAACACCTCAATACTGAATTCTTTTCTCACTGTATATACATTATTTACACACCATGGGCTATCATCTAACACGTCAAACGACTGGGGGACAAAGACAAATGGGGGCTGGATGGAAGAGCTTAGCCTCTGACGGAAGAAAAACAGTCATAGCTAAAAGCAGGACAGAAAGGGTTGCCTGGAAGTCACTGTCCTACAGCTTTTGGGAGGAAATAGTGCCTTACCGGGATGGGAAGGTGATGGTACCATGGAGCAGGTTTGGCTGTTTGGGTCTGCATGTGTTTGTGTGGGGTCAGCTAGGAGACGTATGTACACGTTATGGGGTGTATCAGGGTGGATGTGCATGGCTGTCATTCCCTTTAACACTCAGAGGGTGAGCTGGATAAATTTAATTCAATAAATACATTGGGCAGATGTCTTACCAGGAATAATGTATTCAGTAAATAAATTCATCATTTGGCCCCTCTGCAGGGGTGCAGGGCTTTGGTGTTTGGGGCAGAGAAAGACCCAGCTGTGGTGGCCAGCCCTGTGGGAGCCAGTGATGTGATCTGGGGTCACCTCGAGGTGCCAGGTAGGACCAGGCTGTCATACTCGTGGGCTACATCTGCCTCTCCCTGACAAACGGAGGCAAAATTCAACTGCTCTAAAGCTGCAACCCCTTCCTAGCAGACCCCAGCACTGGGCAGGGAGAGACGAGTGGAGGATGCAAACCAGCCAGAGTCACCATTTCATGTACACACTGCCATGGGCTTGTCCCACTGCAGCTTGGGCCAGAGGCAGAGTTGATGGCCAGGGGAAGGTGGCGGGTCTGCCTGGGGCATGGTGGGATGGGGAAAGGGCTGAGGCAGCACTGGGGAGAGACATGCACCAAGGAGGGGCATGGCGGCAGGGGACAGACTCACTTCAAGATGCTGGATGGGGTCTGGAGCTGGAGCAGGTGGAGAGAGCCCCACAGCTGGTCATGAGGCCAGAGAGTTCCACAGCCTCAGTGTCCTCTCAGGTGGTGATGATGATGGGACACTTCCTGGACTCCCAAAAGGAAGGGGTGGGGAGGTGAGGAAGGCCCAGCAGGGTGGAGGAGCGAAGGGCAGGGGTACACTCGAGGGGAGCAGGTGGGAGGCACCCCTGCCAGGCAGCCTCAGATGCAGAGACCAGGGTCCTGCTCCCCAGGCAGGGGTGGCCAGGGGGTCCTGGCAGTCTGAGGGGGAACACAGCCCCCAGAGGACACAGTGTCTGTTGGGGCTGGCTTCTGCCGCCTCTTCCCCCCCCCTAGATCAGCTTCTCCTCCTTCTGCGACAAGTTCAGCTTCTCAGTCTGTCTCTCATCCTCTGCTGTCGATGTCTCCTCCCCTGTCTCCGGCTTCCTGCCTGGGGCTGGGGTGTCCCCAGCTGCAATGGTCCCCAGGACTTTGGTGCTGTGCTCCTGAGCTTTGGCCCTGAGAGCGGCAATGCTGTTTTCTCTCAGTTCCTCCTGGGAAATGGCGGGTTTGGGATCCGGGCCCCTCTCTTCCTTGTCACCCTTGTCAAGCTTGGGCAGAGCCTGGCGCTCCACCTCCGTCTTCCTCCCCGCTTCAGCCGCTGCCTCCAGAGACTTTTTGTGCATCCCTAAAAAGAATTGTTGGTATTCGGGTTTAGAAAAGCGCCTGGGCATGGGAAAGCCATCTTGAACTGAAAACAGCAAAGATAAAGAGAGGCCAGAATTAAGGAAAAGCAGAAACCCTCGCTTCACATCGCAGTCACGGCGAGCTGCTCGCTCCGGCCCCCGTGCAAGGGCAGCCCAGGCAAGGCAGCTCCTACTGGGGCAGCTCAGCCCCGGCATCAGTGGCCTTGGGGCTGCCCCCAAAGATTTAGAATTACTCTCCCCTTCATTTCTCTCTGTGAACCTAAAGCTAACTTTTCCCTGCATGGGGGCAAGGGTCTCATACAGCAGCACAGTTGCCCCAGCTTCACCAAGGCTGGGGAGAGAGATCCCTCATTGCCCATTCCTGTATCAAGTCACTCCTCGCACAACCCACCCCTCTGCCTCTCTCAGTTTCACACAGACAGAAAGACAGGACAGCCCGTCGTCAAGATGCCAGACATTAGTTTTGGGGCAGAACCAGCCTGAAAGGTCAGAAAGTGGGAAGCAAAGAGCAGGAATGTGGTAGGATAGCTGCTACCTCCGTGTCTGCACAGAAAACCAAGAGAAACCAGGCAGAAATGGAGCTCCCCCAGGTGCCGAGAACAGGATAGGGAAACAGCATGTTCCCCCTGGGACTTGGGGCAAGGAGAAAGCATTTGGGATTCCCAGGACCTTACACAGCATCATGGGGCTGGGTAAGTCAGATCAGGATGACCTTCTGCCTTGGGCAAGGTTTGGAGCCCCTGTTCCAGGGCTGGGCATGAGTGATGTTCATGTCACAGGTGTTGAAGGCTAATACCAGCCTGAGCATGGGGGGAAATTCCTGCCCCTGCTAGATCCTGCAGGTCAGGATCCAAGGACCAGCAGGGATTTGGGATGAGCGGTCAGACCTTATTGATGAGGGCTGTTGGTTTATGGGGGGATGGAAGGCAGCAGGTCAAGGGGATCTCACCCTACCACCTTCCACCTGTGTTTTCAACACGGCTCTGGTTTCTTCCTTACATTGCCCCATTTCACCTCATTCCACTTGCATTCCTCCACAAAGGCAGCTGCTCTCTTACCCAGGAGCCAAGGGGCGCAGGACTCCATGATGCCATCCTTGGCAGACTTGAGGATGGACTCAGGCAGTGGGATGGAGTGACGCACCATGGCACCGTAGAGCCCATACTCGGCCATCACGCTGCTCCTACCCCAGCACTTCTCCCTCTTCCGCCATTTGGCCCGACGGTTCTGGAACCAAACCTGGGTGGGTGACAAGGACAGACATGGGGTTTCTTGGGGGGAAAGGTGTGTCTGTCCCCCTCCCAAATGGGAACACACATATGCTCGTGCTGTGGAATGAAGGCAGATGCATGGATGCTCACCCCGAAATCACTGCAACCTCTTCCCCTGTGCAGCAGCCTCTGGGTATCTCTCCCTCCCTTGCAGAAGCAGCAAGGGCCACGCATGAGAGCAGGTCCCATCCCTCTCTGCAGGACGTAATTAATTTGCCATCACCGCGTCTTTTTCTAGCGGCTTTTGGCTCTCGTGCCTGGGATTTTCTTTCATTATTTACTGGGTGTCTGAGCTGCAGCACGGGGCTGTGGGCAGGGATGCCTGCAGGGAGGGCTAGGATGGGGGCAGGTGCTCAGGAGAGGCGGGAGAAGGGGAAAGCTGATCTGTGCACTTCGCCCTGAATTCCCAGTTTGAAAAGCCCCTCATCTTCTCAGAAAATTGGCAGAATAATCTCTGAGCTGTGACCTGGGGGGCAGTGAGCAGAGAGGCAGGCAGCGGTGGCAGGGACGGGGTGGGGGATGCTCGCAGAAATCTATTAGCGTGTTCTCTCTCCAATTTCCATTCCTCTTGTCTCCCTCGCCCTCCTCCCTCCCCGGCTCCCCTCCCTTCCCACCGAGCAGAAGCATCAGCTTTAGATGAAAAATTGCTTGAGGTCTATTCAGAAGGAGGCAAAGGAAGAGTCAGCCCCAGGGGCAGCCCAGGCCTGATTGAAAAATAAGTTAATTTCAGTTTGAATCGATGGGCCTCAGGCACTGAAATATCACGGGAAATTAAAGCAGCTGGTCCCCAGGGAACCACGCCATTGACCTGCGCTAATTAATGCCATGGAGTTACCAGGCCCCTCTCCGAGAGATGGCCCCTCCCTCCCCGTGGACACCCCAAACACCTCCTCATTTAACTAATTAGACTCACAGAAAATTGGGTGTTAATTTGTTTAGGATTTTTTTTTTTCTTTTCTTTTTTTTTTTCCTCCCTTTCCCGGAAAGTACACGGCAGAATGGAAATGAATGGCGGGGTCTCGCTGGCAGATGGATGCTCGGGGTCACTCTGCAATCTTCTCCGACTTGATTGCTTGATTAGGTCGTTAGCACATTAAAAAAAAAAATTGCTTGCCGTCTGGCGCTGGCCTGATGAGTGGGATGAGGCGGGAATCGCCTGGGTAATTTATCTTTTTATACTGCAAAGAATTTGATTTCAATCTGCAGATATATGGAGGTGCCTTTGACACCTGTTTAACATTACAGAGCTGACAGCTTAACCCTCTCTCGTCCCCACCACTCATAGCCATGCGGGAGCTCAGGCTGAAGTGAGGAGCACTGGGGGACCAGGGCAGACCCCCAGCTCTGCCATGGGGACCAAGGAACTGGTGCTGCGGGGTGATGTCCTGCTCTCAGCTGGCAAGGCAAGCTCATCTCTTCTACCTGTGCAGAGAGGAACTGCCTGGCACCTAAGCCTTATGGGGACAGAGCAGCAGGGTGAGCGGGTGGCTAGCTAGTGCTGGTGACAGCCAGCCTTGGTGGCTTCTGGGAGCCCAGCTGGCCTGGCCCCGCAGGGAGGGTGAGGTGATGGTCCCAGCGGCAGTCGATCCCAGCTTCGTCCAGCAAAAGACACTCTGTGCGCGTCAGAGGGAATTTTACAGCCAGGCTGCTTCACCACACGGTACCTCCTCTGCATGATAGCCAGTCTGATTTACGCTTTCTTACTGCTGACACTTAACTCCTGGACCATGGATGGCTGCGAGCAAGGACCCTCAGGAGCGCACAGCTCCCTCTCCTCCCGCTCCTCCGTGCTCGGGCCTGCTCAGAGGTGCCGCCAGTAGGGCGCCCTCAGGGCCTCTCGCTCCTCCCACTCCCAGAGCCCAGAGGGCAGAGCTGGAGGTACTGGCTCACTCCCCCTCCAACCTCAGCGCAAACCCTTGTGGTTCCTTCTCACCCATCAGACTGGGGCAGTGGGGCAGCCACTGCTGACATCTCCATGCTACGAGCTGCCGCTCGACCCTCTGGGACCAGGAGAGAGGGATCTTGCCTGTTCTGCCCTAGATAAACCTACATACGTCCCTCAGCATAGACCTCCTCTCTATCTCCGTTGGCTTCAGGGAGAAGTTCCTGCATAACCCAAAGGCTGGTGTCTGCAAACCTGCCTTGGTTTTGGGCTGCGGTGACACTTTTCCATGTACCCAGAGCGGCTTGCAGGGCTCGGCCCTGAACAGCTGGTTTTGTTACCAGTTGCCACACCTGGGATCTCAGCCAGAAGCAGGTTTTTCCATCATGTACCAAGTGGGCAACTTTTTAAACTTCCCTCAGTCCTTTTTTATCCAGATGCCTCTTCACTGATGCTTTTACCAACTCTCTCTCCCTCCTGCCTTGATGCTCCAGACATCTTCCCCCACACCTCATCCTCTGCCCTTCTCCCCGGCCAGGTCTCAGCCTGTCCCAGTGCTGCCCGCTGCCACTAAACCTGCTGCCTTGGAGCACCCCCTTTCCCACAGCAGGGCCACACAAATGCCAAAGCCAGCAGAAGCTTTGCCAGCTGGCAGCCCAATTTTGACTAGAGCTGGTGAAAAGTTTTCAATCAAAAAATGCTGATTCAATCGCACAGGAAAAACTGCGTCTGGACAGTGGAAGTGTAATCAAAATTATCTATGGCTCTCTTCTAAATGCTGTATTTTAATCTCAGCCACCTGAGACATGCAAAATCTATGCTTTATAGCCAAATGGGAAAATCAAAATTACATAAACACCTCACTCAGACCATTCTGAGATTTATGAAAACAATTTTTGTCATTTGATGGGAATTTCCTCTTGGTTTCGACTAGGAAAAAGGAAAAATTTCAAATCCCAGAGTTTCTAGCAGAACAGAAATAGGGAGAACTGACCATCTTGCTTTAATACCAGGAGCCATATCTTCATCTTAAGCATGAAGTCGAGTGAGACCACTGGTGGTATTCAGTACTGAGACCAGGCTCATACTGAGTATTGCTGGGATCAGATGCCAGCCCAGCACCTCTGCACTGTCCCGACAAGCACAGAGAGAAGAGCTCCAGCACTGCACTGGCAGCACCCGTGCCATTTCTGATCAGCAGAATTATTCCCCGTGGCCTCTTCTTGGGATTTTGTCCTCATTTAGATTGCTCCATCAGTAGGACTTTCTTCTGAGAGATCTTACTGGTTTCTTCAAATTTCGTGATGCATTACCAAAATTTTCCTGTGACTTGATTCTGAGCTGAATTACGCATCAGTTTTAGTAATTCTGAGGTACTTTTGGCTGTGTTGGTACATCAACCACAACTTCCAAATATGCAGATATTTATTACTGGCACCTCATTTTTCCTGGAGAGGGTTTCACCCTTACACTTTCATTTACTTTTGATTTTGGTGTTCCGTGTCTTCTTTGGCTGCTTTATGTCTTTGCTTGGAAATATCTACTCTACAGCTTCCACCGGCTCTGTGAAATTCAGTTTGCTTCAAGCAATGTTTAGGTTTGTCCATGTTTCCTCTTGCCCCTTCACATCATATGGATCAGCTCAGCTTTATGAAATGCTTTGTTGATGTGTCTGTGTACCACGCACCTTCCTTTTCACTTGCTTTCATCTGGTTCTCCATTGCTGGTGAAAACCCCAGATTAACTTTAGACTGAATCACATCAGATGTTTGTGAAAAGCTATGACAATATGATGCACGGTGGCATCTGTTGGACCAGTGTGCTACATCTTAAGATGATTGATAGTTTCTTATTTTCACATGAGCACCCCCTGCAAAACAGGGGAAGCTTGTTCCAGGAATCCTATCCTCAAAAATGGAACACAGAATAATGAGGACAGCTTTGTTTTGCTCTCCACCAGATGCATTAGCATCTAAGTCCAGCCCATGCTTGCACATTTTCTGTTTAGCAGCCCAAACCCCCTCCTGGGCTGCTCCTGTGGCTTCACAAGTGCTGCCCTTGGCACACCAAGGGCTGGATCTGGGGTGGTCACTGCCATGGTCAAGCTGGAGGCAGCAGCCAAGCATGCCTCTGACAAGGCTGCCAGGCACCCTCTGTTCACCAGGAGCAGGATAAGAGGATGCTCATTGCACATTGCATGCTGCAAACCAGGTATGCCTGCACACCCTGCAGGGTCCTCCTCCATATCCACAGGTTTTGGTCCTCTAGGCATAGAAAAGCTGCAAGACCAAAACCCATCACCTTGCAAAACCTGCTTTCAATATGAAGCAGGCAAAAAGAGGGTGGTAACATAACACCTCACTCAGAGAGGATCTGCCCATCAACCCAAGCCCTGTCATGTGGTCAGAGCATTACACCAACTCTGCTGGGCACATCACACCGGCACTACCTCTACCAAGAACATCCACAGTCCATGAACCAAGACAGCAGCAAATGCCAGCACTTTGAGCGTCATCTCCTAGATCCTTGTTCCATATGCCTGTTCTTCTGAGGCCACTTACCAAAATCAGCAGTATTTCAAAGCATTATCAATGCAGACATTTCTAACCTTTATTATCATCAAATTCTCATCCTCAGTGCCCACTCCCCAAAGCAGTGAAAGTTGAAGCACTCTGTGCTTGACCGCAGGGTTGCAGCATTTCAGTCAGGACTGGCAAGGTTATTCTTGCCACTTTCCTCCTCTGAATTAGAAATTATGACTGACACTTCTTTGGATTATTGATGATGCAGAAGAGCAAATTGTAGTAGGAGGAATCCCTCATTTTGCAAAGGGACATGAGGCTCAATGTGTCCTTGTTATCTGCATTCATCATATCAGTTAGTTTGTTTACCTAATCAGCTCCTAAAACATTGTCTGCTAAAGAGAGAAATCTCCCTGAACTTGGCCATAGGACAGGAATCTGAATTAGGAAGGGGATGTTTTAAGGCATCTAGGGTATATTGTTTCTACCTAAAATTTTCACTGGTTGCACTCATTTTCTTGGCTACTACTCCAAGCTGGGGCACACAGGAGAAATGGTAAGGGCCTTTTTTGGTCTTTCTAATTAAAAAATATTATTTTTCCTGCCCAAGCATTCCTCATCTCATAAAGGAAAACTCCAAGCTGGACAATAGGGATTTTTTTCTTCACCAAATCTCACATTATGCCTTTGATAGAGCATTTCAACGGGGGTCTTTTAAGTACCAAGCGTTATGGAGCACAAGATGGTCCCAGCCCAAAGTTGTGCACAATGAAATGACCACTAGATGGCCACAACCAAATGCACGTCCACACAGACTCGGACACCCAGACACACCAGCGCTCGCTCCACCAGCACATGCCTTTGCCAGGCTGCAGGGAGCAGCTGCATGTGGCTGTTGGCAAACCAGCAACTAGGGCAAGGGACAAAATCCCAAGTCCCTCCAGCAGCAACGCTGAGACCACCTCCCTCATCCACGGACTAACAGGCATATCTTTTTTTGGCTCTCTGACAATTCGTCTGGTGCAAGCTTTCAGCTTCAGGGAGCTGAACATTCTGTACAGTTCTTGCAAAGAAGCCATTTCTGATACTGAGCTCTTCAAGGGAGGACACAGCAGAGAAATCCTGCCCTTCCCAGACAGGCAGCCTAGGAGCTTTCTGGACTTCTGTGACACTGCCTTGGGTTATAATCCGTTGTCAAGGTCCAACCTGATGTGACAATGCTGATGGCTTTCTGATCCAACACACTCATGTCCATCCAGCACTACACTCTTCTCCCAGGGACCAGCCATCTCAAGCTCAACTCTGCAGAAGCTGAACTTCTCACATTCATACACCAGGTCTCTTCCTTCTGTGGCATTTACTGTTGTGGGAAATATCCAGGCATCTACATCAACACACTGTAGTTATTTATGTCCCTTTCCCCACCACTCTGCTCTGTCACCTCACTGTATGCACAGCAGAGCATTGGCACAGAGAAGCTCTGTTCCTCAGTGCAAACTCACTACACCTCTGCCTGCCTCCTTTCCCTTCTTCTCAACTAGAAAAATGGCCAATGACTCTGGCTGGGTTCAACCTAAGGATGTAAGCTCTTCAAAAAGAAGCCTGATATCTTCCTTGGAGCATGTTCCTATCTGTATTCACGGGTCCTGGGACTTTATAATGAATTTCCACAAGAGTGTAAGGTCTGACTAGGTCTTGGGGCTTCCCCAAATCCCTCCCCTGTAACAATCACCCCAGGAAAACTTCCTGTCCACAGGCTGCTGGTGGAGAGTGCATCACTCATGTAAGCCAGGAAATGTGTTATTGCTGTCTTTACAAATGTAATGTCAAAATTATTGGCACTGTTTATGATGATATCACTTTCTATGGCTGGTGTAAAGCGGATATGAAGTTAAATGAGAGCAGTAAAGGTTGCACATGGGCTGCATGGCTGATCGCAGGACTCATCATCCCTTCTCTAACTTAACACTGGGAAAGAGCTTTCTGAGCTCACATTGGAAAGAGCGATTCCTGTACACAGCATAGCAAGGGCCCTACCCAGTAACAGCTGGAATTTGTGTCTGACCCACTCAGCTAACAGGTGTCCAACTAGATGTACACATCTGGGTTGTGAGACAGTACTCATCCCTCCTGAGCAAACACACAATGGTTCATCCAAGCTTGGATCTCTAAGCTAAACTAACATGGCACACACTGAATACGTGCTCAATATGGCACCCAGGTGAAATGTATTTGCTATTACCATGCCACCAGTCCTCTGAATTTTGCTCCTAAAAGCACTACACCAGGCAAGTGTAGCTACTTGTTGCAATTTGGGAACAGGTTGCCCAGAGAGGTGGTGGAAGCCCCATCCCTGGAAATTTTTAAGGCCAGGCTGGATGGGGCTCTGAGTAACCTGATCTAGTGGGAGGCGTCCCTGCACATGGCAGGGGGGTTGGAACTAGGTGATCTTTAAGGTCCCTTCCAACCTTGACAATTCTAAGGTCTATGATCTAATTTACCTGATTTATGCAGCCAAACCTGTAAAAATCTCTCTTGACCAGGAAACATGTCTTAAACTGTGTTCCTTTGGCAAACCTGGGTTTTTGACCTGGCCTTGCCATCTCAACTGACAACATGTTTTCTCACTTGTAACCTTCAAAAAGTGAAGAACTTAATCAGATGCAGGGATGCATCTTCCCTGCCCCTTTCAACAAAAAAAGTGTGCACACAATGTGCATGGTAAGTATGGTGAGATCAGTGGTTCAGCACACACTTGATCTGTGCAACACATCTGCACAGTAAATAAATCATTGAGACATTGATTTCATCATGGTCAGATCATGATGCTAGCTGATCAGCAGCTTAGTTGGAGCTACAGTTCCATGTAGTTTGTCAGATGCTGGGGCATGGCAGATAAACATCCAAATTCCTCTTTTCCCAACAAGCTGATTGAAAAACTTCAGGGTCATGGATACATAATAGTCACAGCAAAACTGGCAAGAGTGCACCCATCATCCTAGTCCACACAGACCCCAGGAGACATTTGACACGGCCACAAAGAGTGATATGGCACATCCATCCTTTGGGTGCTCACAGTGTCTGGCTTCATTAACCAAGCTGCTATCCTTCCCATATAATTTAATTTTGCCTCCTTCTTCCCCAATAACACTGCTCTGAAGGTCCTCTGGCATAAAGGAAGCCTTAGCATAGGTTTTCATAAACATCCATATGCAATGCACTCTGTGAACATGCAGGGACACACCATATTACCACCTTCATGTTAGAGCAAGGTGAGTCAGGGCAGTCAGAGGAGAAATATTGCATCCTTTTCATGTTACCTTAACTTTCTGAGCTTAACAGAAACCAACTGAAATGGAAAGTAGGGAGAAAACTGGGCTTCTCACAACAGTCAGATCCTAAACTGAACATCTGTTGCTGCTCAGAGTAGAAAGAAAAGCACCTAATGCTTCCTCACAGCCTCTGATGAAGGTGGTCTCTGGAAGCCAGCTTTGCTGTACAATATTGTAGAAAGTTTGAAAACAAACTCTTTTTTTCTTTTCTGCTCCACAGAAGGACCTGCCAGCCTCACATATAGGGAGATCAGGGTCATCTGTATTTCTGTTGAGGACTAGACTTCTCAACAGCTTGGTGCATGAGGCAGGTGGTAGTGGGTTGTTATATTTCTGCACAGGTCTGTGCAAAACCTGTCTTGCAGAACACCCACAAAGAAGGACAATGAAAAGGCAGAGGAGGTTTGTGCTGCCAGAGAAGAATGAGAAGAACTTGTTGAGATCTAACAATGTAAAAAAATAAACAGTACAGAGAAAAATAGATTCATTAAGAAAAAAAGGAGAGGGTAAATTAACTGTGTCTCTAAAGTGCCTGTGTTATTGAACTGTTAGAAAAATCTCTATTCAAAGTCAGGAAAGGAGGAAAACTTTATGATAAAGGGTCATTAAAGGAAAACCTGAACACACAACCATCAGCTGGTCCCTCTGCCAAGCATCCTAAGGCTGGAGGGGAATCGACTATTGAACTGGCTGGGCTGCCCAATTATTTTGTTAAAAATCACTTGTGGAAAACTGCAGCAGTATCAGAGGAGAGAAAAGAGAGTCCATCATTAAAACAAGGAGTGAATGCAAGTGTTCTCTGCACACAGATTTAGGGTAGCATTTCTAGAAGAGCTTAAGTGATGGAGTCACAGTGCCTAGGCTAACTCAGACAAGTGTTACCCTTAAACTACTGGTGTTATGCAAACAGGGGTACAAATGCAGGGAAGACAGTCTGAGTTGTCACAGCCTGGCATTAAGCCTGCAGAGCCATTCCTCATTGTCCTGGCCACAGCAGGGGAAGTCCTTGCTAAGGCATCCCACATCAACAGGCTATGGCATATTTTATTGCCTGCCTGTGGTTCCTCTCACAAGAAGCTTAAGTGTCCCAACACTTGAAGGTGTCTGACCCTCAGAGATGGCCTCTCTAAACCATGGAGAGAACAAGGAAGGAACTGTCACTGCAAAACCTCATTTCCTTCCCAATACTGTGGAGAAGCACATCAAGACTACACTGTCCCTTATGCTGTGACAGCCATAAACATCTTGCAACGAAGAAAGCATAAGGCAAGGACAGGCAAGTTTGGTTCTATTTGTTTTTCTGTCCCATTTAGAAAATGGTCAGTGGCTGAAGCAACTCAGGAATTGAACATAAAGGGATAAAGTGGCACCTGGTTAGGCAAAATGTTTTTAATTCAGTACCTTCATCTCTGCACTAAAACCCACTTTTTCAACTGTACCTACAGCCTCTGCAGCAGGGTAAATCCCACAAGCCAGGCAGGTAACTTGCATGGTTGAGCAACAGGCAGGAGAGCCCCCAGTTCACAGTAAGCTGAAGAGATGTTCCCAGCCCACCACTCTCCTTCCTGTCTCCTGCAACATTTTCTCCCTCTGTCCAAAGGCATGTGGTGTAAAACTTTTCAGACAGTAGTCGCTTTGGGAAGGCTTGCCTGGGCCCCTGCTCTTGCGCATCACCCAGCCCCTCTGTTTGCAGCTCTGGTAATTAACTTGTAAGCAAAGTTCTAGCACATGGACCGAAAACAGGCCATAGATAAAGGGTAATGAAAACAATCCATTACAGAAAGGGCCAAATTAAACAACTCTTAATTGAAAAATGGAAATGAATATGAATTTAGATCAACTAAACAAGCGTGTTATTGAAGAGGCAGCAAAGTGGATGAACTCCTCACATACCAATTAAAGACATGGAGGCAGAGATGCACCATACGCCACGAGAAGCATTCATAGTAATATTCTCACCAAGCCAGTAAATTTGATTAGTTTTATTACTCTCACTTGTACACTTCCTACATTTCTAAAAGCATAAGGGAAGTTAATGACACTTATCTGGTATCACACTGCCACGGCTTGCCCCAGTGCTCAGGAATTATTGGCAAAAGTAGCCAGCACTAGCTGCTCAGCTCTATTTCATGATTAACTTCTTGTAGGGCTTGTAGGGTTCTTAAAAGAAAATAAGATATTGAAATATTTGGCTCACAGAGCAACAACACTCTTAGCTTCTCCATCACCTTGGTAATCTACCTCCAACCACCCTAACCACTCTGGTGATTTCCCCCCAGCTACATGATCTCCATGAACATGCTGTACAGGGATACAGGTAGGAACCCACTGGTGCTGTGCCTCATGCTGGCCTTTCTCTCTTTTAGTGTGAGAGTCACTCAAAGTTTTAGCAAGAATAGACAGGTCCTCACTTATCGAGAGCAATATTGACAAGCATAAGCTTAGAAAGACCAACATGACCACTACTTTCTGCAACAGTAAGAAATCCCATGACGGCCATTCCAGGCACAGATTCAGGAAAGGTCAGCCACTGCATGGAGCAATCAGCCCCATCCCACATTTACACTGTGGGATTAGGATGACAATTCAACACTCTGCAGCAAGCAGGAAACACTAGCAGGAGAGGGAGAAGCCAGGGCTGATAAAGTTGCATAAGCAAATTTTTCCTTCACATTTTCTATCATGTTTCTTGATGAGACTCTGTAGGTTCACTCCTGAGCTCCTGTTCAGTGCAATGCAGGTTCCTCAGGCCCTTCCAAATTATATTCACCTCTAAATACAGAAAGTTTTTGCAAAACTGCCTCTTGTTCTGGAAAACTACTCATGGCATGAATGCTTCCCTCCAAATGACCACTCCTTCTAATTCCTCCATCCCTATTCAACTCCTGAAGGGCTACACGGTGATACCGAAATATTTATCTGATAGGAGCAGAAACAATATATTTTCTACTAGCATTTTAGTTGGCTTGTTTTAGTTTCAGCCAAAATTGACCTCTTAGCTGCCTGACAAAGCTTGCTGGATATACAGACAGTCCCCACTACTCACACAGCACCAGCATCTCCTTGGGGTTCCTTTTGCTTATATGAGCAATTTCATTTGTCCTAAAGTTCTTCATCCATATAATTACCATACAAGCATTTAACAACAAGAACTGTCAATTTTTAGCGCTTTTGTTCTCTTTTTTAATTGATTAGTTCCCTTAAATTATGAATCTAGTGTCCCTACAACTAATCTTATTTTGGGGAAATACCGAGCTGATTAATTGATTTGTTTGATCAGTAGGAGACATACTGTAATGACAAACATACGCAGTCATTTCAACAATCCCAAATCAAAAGGTTACTGAACATATTGTGGATACTTGTGTTTAAAGTTTGGAATGGTCACATATTAATAAATTCAATGGGATAACTTATCTAAAATCTACACATTACACTTAAGAGTATCTGTGATGAGAAATCCACTGGTTTAAGTCAGGTGTCAGAATACTTGTCAGCTTGAGGCCATTTTGAATACTTGAAGTTGTCTGTTAAGGCTATACTTCCTCACAGGAATCTACTTACCTCACCTGGATTTTACAGAATGGTCTGCATTTATTCAAATAACAGCACCTCAACTCACTTGAATACTCTTTCAAATACATTGATTAATGTAGTCTTTCTCAAGTGTCTTGCAAACTGGCCACAGTGACATCTGCTCTGACTTGTGCAAAGCACCTCACTAGGAAAATTAAATTATTTGCCCATGTTGCCCAATGGGAGGATGCTCATGTTCCTTCTAGGAGCAGCCAGCTCAATATGGAGGAAGATGTATGCAATGTGAAAGAGGGAGGCCTTGGAAAAAAAAAAAAAAAAACACCACCACATTCATCTTTTTAAATGGAAGATTTGAATATTTTTTCCTGAATTCAGTGTTCTCTCAAACCAATAGTTTTCTTGGCCTTTGATGGCTATTTTTAGTGTTCTGCTGAAGGTTTCAATGCAAGCAGTTCCTATATCATTGTCTCAAGTCTACTTTTTGAATTTCACTTTCATATTGAATTTCATGGGTTATTTATTTTCTCTGACTACTACCTCCTGAGAAATAATTTTGCAAATGAAAATAAAGGGTAGATATCACTTTTAGGTGTGGATCTAGTGGGAATCCACATGAAATACTGTGAAAGTCCACAGCATATGATGTTCACAACAATCTTAGAAAACACTTTCATTAATGATCTACAAAAGGAAAAGAACAATATTCAAAGATGGAAGGAACTACAAGCTACAATAAAAATGCAAAACCATAAAGCTCTCTTAAGCAGTTAGAAACTCATCAAGGAAAAAAAATATGATAACATGAAATTATAAATATTATGAAGAGGGGAATAAAGATTCATTATCAACTGTCTCTTCTGAGGGACATTAAATGATGCTAATAGATTCAAAGCAAGATTTATTCCACTCATGCTGTTCTGCTGTAGAACTTCTTGCTGCAGGATATTAAGATATTTACATGTGTTCAGAATCCCAGGAGACTGTCAAAGTACTCAGTAAGTATCATTAGAGAGCTGCCCAGATACTCTTCTCCAACATCCATTTCTTGCCAGTATCAGAGCTGGTAGAGCCATTATTATGCTTATTGGACAAAGTTAATAAAATGCCCTATGAAACCCAGAACACTGAAGGGAAAATCCTGAGGATAAAAAAAAAAAAAATCTGTCTAAAAAAAAGCTTGAAGTGACTGAATCAGATCAATAGAAATAAGTAGATATGGAAGCACATAGACCACTGCTAATTCAAGGCTGTTTCTGCAGGGACTCAGGAGTCCAGTTGAACTGAAACACTCAGTGTGCAGCTGTAGGCATGTGGTCCCTTATCTCCAGAAAGACTGACAGGCAGGATGGGCTTCAGAGAAGAGCAACCACATGATTAAGAGACTAGAGTGTGATTTATGAATAATGATTTAAGAAAAGATCTTCACAGCTTGCTTAAGTGATGATGAAAACCAAAAAGTGACAGCCAGGAGAAGAAATAGCCTAGATTTATTTAAGGAGTGTGAACATCATCACAAGGGGGAAAGAATTAGGCTGATACAAAAGAGGCTAACATTGAAAAGGAACATGAGGTGAAATATCAAGAAGCATGACCAAGGCTGGGTAACATCTTGTCATGGCTTGTGACACAAAAAAGTATGGACAAGGAAGCTTCGCTGAATATGTGGTAAGGGACAATCAAGTGCTGACCCACTGGAAAGATCAGGGACTCCTACACGACCCTGATGCTCACCTTGGCAGGGTGCTCATGCTCTCATACAACAGATGCCACAGAAATTCTGCCGTTTCTCATTATTTTCCCTTTTTTTATGAGCAAAAGTGTTACTCACAAGCACTCTCTCCTGGAATACATGTGCCTTTAGCAATACCTGGTGTTCAGAACAGCCATACTACAGGGTGCTTCTGCTCTCCAAGCCTAACCTGATCTCTAGGGCAGAGGGATCACAGTAAGGAGCACTCCTAGGTTTAAAAACTCTGCAGTACAAGACGTAGTTCACTAGACAGCTGCAGAATGACATGTGGCAACAAGTCAGTGACAGCTAAGATGCGTTAGCCACCATTTCACTTCCAAATCAGATAAAACACTGAATCTCAGCACTAGAAGGATGCTGCAGATGCTGAAGCAGTACATGCAGTGTCCAGCTCTGCCCTGTCTGCTATAACTCCCGCTACCTCACCCACAGTGAAGGCTTTCAGGTCTGGCCAGAGAAATGGTCCCTCTGCAGTTCCACATATACTGTGACACTAGATGAACCTCTTCCTTGAAAAGGCCCTTTATGGGAAATCAGAAGATCTCCTTTCCAGCCCAGCATCAGATGGTGGGTGCAAGCAGCACTAAACTCCCAACAGGTCTTTCCCCTCTTCACTTGATGTTCACAGAAGTGACCCTTCACCCAGCTCACTCTCTCTAGGGCCAAAGCATCAGGGCCTGTCACCCAGAGCAAAATCAGCAAAATCCTAATGCATCAGGTAGGATTTCAGATGATGGGCCATTATCTCTGAAGACTGGTGGGAATCCTGTCAGCATGCAGGTTATCTACAAGCTATTTCAACAGGAGGCCCACCAGAACAACAGGGTAAGAAGCATGACTTGCTTTCATAAAAATATCACTCTAGATTGAGCGCAAGAATGTGGGTGGTGAATGGGGCTCAGGAGTGAGGGGGAAAGGGCTGCACTTCTGTTTGGGAGGTTCTCCCTGTCCTGGTCCAGGGTCATGCCTCAGCAGAATCCAGCATCAGTGTTATCTTGCTAAGTGCCCTCTGAGCTACCCTCCAAATCCATGAGAGAGCAGTCTCCTGGGCTGTCTCTTTAGAAAAGAAAGAGCACAAGCTGAAGGAACAGATCAGCAGGTGCTGGGCATGCATGAGAGGCTGAACAGAAGGAGCAACTAAGGAAACCAAGACCCTCCCAACACCACGTGGCACTCAGGCCAATGCCTCTTGTAGGAGCTGCTACGAACCAGCCACAGCCACTGTGTGGGGCACCAGGACAGTTTAACCACCAGGAAACATCACCTGCACCAGCACAAATGGGTTCAAGGCTTGGCCATTCCTGCCCTGTGCAGCAACCTGGCAGGAGCAGGACATAGGGAGCAGGTTTACAGCAGAAGCTGCTAGAGTCCACCCTTGTGAATGCCACGTTTGGTCTGTTCAAGCACATTGTGCCTTCCACACTCTACACAGCAGCTCTAAGTCTTCTCTGGCTTTTTGGCCTGTAATGATGGCTTGGGTACTGGCTGTCATGCTCGCCACAGGCTGGGACACCCCTGCAGCTCAGGCTGCTCCTTTCCACCAGGGGGTTCACCACACAGTGGCAATAGTCCACACAGCCTTGTTCTAGCTTCTCACAGTGGCATGAGAAGACTGGTATGCAATTAAACCTCAAACATTGAAACTAATTAACAAAAAGTTATCCCCAGAAACTTTCAAGGAAGCTTCACTTGAGGAGGCAAGTACAGAGATGGTGCAAACGCCTCACAGGGACTCACCCATCATTCCCACACTGTGGTCCTGCCCACAGCGGTACTAGCTGCCTATGACATCCCTATGCATCCTCCTGCGCCCAAAGAAGCAGAGGTGAGCAATTTCCCTCCCACACTGCCCACCCAGACCTGGTCTCCAGAAGACTCTCTTCTCGCCTATGCCACTAAGACCCCAAAACGCTGCAGTCTTACCTTGCACACCAGTGTCCCTTCAACCACTTAGGATTTCCTCTATTATACACACCCTGAATCACTGGTACAACACGACATGTACAACACATGTTGGCATACAAACACCAAATACAAATATGTCAAGAACAGCTGATCTGGCTGCCTACCCATCAAGAGCAGTGGATAGTCTAGGGAGGTTTATTTAGTGCAATAACAGCCTCCCTATACCACTACCTTTTATTCAGGGAGGGATAAACAACACAGCTGAGAGGGGCAGGATAAGGGGGTCTGAAAGATATGATTACCTGTATTCTGTCTTCTGGCAACTCTGTTTTCATGGCCAACATCTCTCTAGCATATACATCAGGATAGTGGGCCTCATTGAAGGCCTTTTCCAGCTCCTCCAGTTGGTAGGATGTGAAGATTGTCCTGAGGGGAGTAAAACTCTTTAATCAGAAAACATAAGAAGAAGCAGTGATGAAGAGTCAGAGAAATGGACACAGAAGCTACAGAAACCTGGGTAACCTGCTAACAGATACATTTTCCCTAATTTCCTGTGTTCCTGTGAACAAAAGGTCAGCTGCCAGGGTGAAAGGAGAATGAGAAAATGCCAGAAGACATCCTTTAAACAGTTACAAATCACCTTCCCTTTAGGGACTTCCCTCTGGAGACAGTCCCTCACCAACAGCGAGCACCTGCAACCAGCAGCAATGGCAGCTGTTCTTACATCTCAGGCCCTGCTACCTCTTGTGAGGATCCTGGGGGTGTCTCTATCCCTTACACACCCAC
>VYZX01001027.1:0-12063 GCA_013401335.1 Brachypteracias leptosomus
CAGACAGACCCACTACACTGTGTCTTTCAAGACAAGTAGGCAAGTAGAAATTGAACTGTCTTTCAATTCAAGAGCTAAGGACTGTTAAAGGTAGTAGGAGCCAGGTTCAAGTAGAAATTATTATTTTGCACAAAATGGGTAGCAGACTTGTGAAATTCTTTACTAAGGTTATAACCTCATGAATAAAAAGAAGTCTATGTGGAATCAAAGGGAAACTGGACTGGTACTTGGAACAGAGGTCTACTGAAAATCGCCTGATGAAAACCACATCAAGGCCTAGAATACCCTCAGTTGCCAAAGGCTGGGAAGTGTTGGGTGGAGAGAAGGATGTAGGAGGAAGGACTGTTTGCCCTATTGTCTCTGTTACACAGACCAGTTTTGGAAACTATGTACACAAATGGGTGATCCCTGAGCTGAACCATTCTGACCATTTTTATGTTACTGCATATCTTCCTTTATTTCAATTTGAACCTAGGTGGAAAGAGGTTTGAATCTAGGTGGAAAGAGACATCCTCCAGGTATCTGGAGCAAGCCGTTCACGTGACTGCTGCTAATGCATCAGCTGGCTGTATATGCATGCTAACTATAATGCATCCTGAACCTAGTATATATACTCTGGCCAACCTGCAGATCAGCTATATGCTTGTATATGCTTGAAACACTTTTTTTTTTTCAATATGGAAATATACTGGTCAGCTGGATACATCAAATGTGCTACATAAACTCCTGAGGCATAAGTCTGTATTGCATTCTGTGATTTACATGGTGGAAGCTTGGGAGGTTGAAAAGTAAGAGATCTTTGGTTTAACTTAACTGTAGCTTGATGTAGTAGACCCATAGGAAATGTATCTGTTTGGGTAATGATTTGCACTGAAAGCATAACAAAAAGCCAGTAGACTGTGAATATTCTGATTATTACTGTATGTTGCAGAATTATTATCTGGTAATGGTAAATTTCTGCTGTGTTACAGAAAGACTTCCAAGACACATGTATATTTCATTCAGATGTTTTTTTCTCTTTCAGGAAAATTTTGAAGATGCCTTTGAAAACATCCCTGTGTAAGTAGATTTTTTTTATTGTTGTTATTACTGTTATTAATGTTTTCATTAAAACTATTTATACAGCAGTCAAATACCGCATGTGCATCATTCCAGGGAGGTGTCATTCTATATGCACTGGCTACCTTCACATTTTCCAGAAGAGTTAAGGTCCTCAAGAGTTGGGAGATGGAGGTGTAATTAGGTTGATATAGGTGATGAACTATTTGTCAGCAAATGTGAAAGTTGTAAAGAATTAGAAATGGAAAATTTTTAAGTTTTAGTTATATACTGAATAGCTCTAGACATTGTTGCATGGTGAAAAAAAACTTTGTATCACATGTAATGCAAGACTAAGCAAGCTTTTCAAATGAAAATTGCTATGTCTCATAGTGTACTGCTGCACAGATGGCTTTTCCTAATGAAGTGAGATACAGTCACTTCTCTGGCATTCGATTTCATGCTGAAGCAACACCTTACTTAAACTGTGAAGCAAACAGATGATACTGTTCATAAGTGGGTTTAGTTTTTCTGTAGGATTTTATTGCATTTTTGTGCCAAGAAGCATATGAGAAGGAGACTTCTAGTGGCATCCCCAGGCTGCTAAAACACTTCTAGACCCCGGAGCAGTAGCTTTGAACTGAGGTTAATTGCTAAAATTTCCATGGCCATGGCAAATAATATTTTACAGATTTACCAGATCCTCTATTTTTATCTTACCTACAGTAGTAAGGTCTGTTCTCCATGTAAAACTGTAGTTGAAAAATTCAACATATCTCTTCCTGAGACTCAGAAGGAAAGAAATAAGAATCTTATATATTTGTGTTCAGAGCTTTTCATGTTAATGATTACTTTTTCTTCCTGTTGGTTGCTGTATGATCAGATAACTTCTCTCTGGCCCTTGCTTCCCTCAGGAGAGGGAAGAAAGTGGCTCTGTAATGTTTACTTCTTGAGAATATTTATCCAGCACTAATTGCTTCTATGAGAAGGTTGTTTTATTATTTTTATTGATATCTGTGCTGGGCATGGATGTTTATTATTGGCATGCAGAGCTTTGATTTGTTCTTCTTGGTCTCCTGTGCTCATAGCTGTCGCACAGAGATACTTTTTGTAGTGATGTAGAAGTTAGTAGTTTATTCTGGCTGGTATTACTTCTGCCTGTAATAACCATTATATAAAGGAGTAAATGCAGGATGATGGAGAGAATATTAGTGGGACAGAAATCGTGGTGTTACTTAACTTCAACAGCTGTTGAACAGTTTTCATGGTGGTACTGTCCTCATCCCCTGGCCAGAAGTACTAGCCTGTGCTGTTACATTGTTGACTCATTCTGGTATATGTGTCTTCTAAAGCTAACTTTCCATATGTTCAGGTTTCATAGCCTTTAGTTCAGCCTGTTTCAGTAATGTAGGACCACCCACAGTTCTTGTTCTGGTGGTCCAGTACAAGCCTAGGAGAAAGCACAGTGTGGGTAACTGCATTCTCTGGGCTCTTATTCATCCCTGCACAATGTCCTCATGACATACTTACCTCTCCTTTCACCCAACTTCACTTGCATCCTGTTTACTTCCGGGTGGTCAACAGGTAGCTTCATTTTTTAGCAGATGAACAAAACAGAAAATAAAGTGTTGTATTGTAGCCTTTCCCTCAGTAGGAATACCCTTCAGGTATTTCTGCACTCTCTAGATATTTATTTTAATTGCCTCTTGAGTCCACTGCTTCTCTGTCAAATTTGGCTGATTGAAACTGTCCAAAGGGGTTAAAATATTAAGAGCGTGGGGACACGAGTGAACAGTCTGCGTAATTGTGTATGTTGTTTCCTTTGAAAGTGAAATTCATAGTGAATTCAGCAGTTCAGTTTGTGAATATTTGAGCAATAGGAGTAGGGTAGTCTTAACTGGAATACCTGCTGCTGTTGACTTGCTCTGTTGTTAGATAATTAGCTACTCTGCAGGTATGGAAACTATATAGAAATGTGTGTATCTTTTGTGTCTGGGCAGGATTCTTCACTTGATTAGACTGTCTCAAATTCTTTAGAAGGTGCAACTGCGTCAAAAAAGTGCCTAAGGAACTGCAAAAAAACCTTGGGACTTTCTGTTGAAGTCTTCAATCTTATCTTCCTTGAAACTCTTTTGATTGTAGTTTTCAAATGATGCTGGTTGTTTGCCTGTGGGGAAGCCTTCCCCAAATCTACTGCCTCACTGATTATTCTTGATGTTTCCCTGCCTAGAATTAATGGCAGTTATTTTCTATTAATAATAAAGTAGAATAAATTTGGAAATATTACTACATTGAAACAATGAATTACCAGAGAGTTAACCTTTTGGGAAGCTGCATCTTTCTTTTTAAAATTTTTTTTATTTTGCTGTTGATAATATTTGCCTTAAAATTTTCCTAGGTATTAATGTTTCTTTTACATTTAATAAGAAATTGGTATTATTACAGCTCTGTGATGATATTCCTGGCATTGGTTTGAGTGGCTTATTGCAGTTTGGTTATACCCAATTTAATTTAACTAAATTGGACTTTTTTTATGAAGAGTTGTGTCTTAAAAAGACTGTTGATGTTTACTGATGAGACAAGAGCTGGTTCAAATTCTGTCAGATCAACTTGTTGGTTTAGGGAATTTGAAAATGATGTTTTCATAGTATTTCATACATCAGTTTGTAATTCTTATGTAAAATATGTATAGAGCAACAGTGCTCTGTATATTGTTCCAGTAAATGCCAGAAAATGGTTTTGCTAGTCTGACTGGCTTTAACTGGCTTTATTCCCTAAATATTATCGCTTGACTTCAGACACCAGATTGTGCGGGTTAGCTTTTAAAAGGACAACGAGTTATCTTAATAGCGTGAAATTCTTCCCTAAATCTCTAATGCTGGCTGTCATATCAGAGGACAGGTCCAGGAGGAAATCAGTCTTTACTCTGGTTGTCTAACTGGATTATTTTTTTTTACCTATACTCTTTTGTCATCTTCTGCTTTTGGTGGCTACTGTAGGTATACACAACAGCTTCAAAACAGGTTTCGTAGTAAGTCCAAAACATTTGTTTCATAGAAAAGTAGACGGACTGTTAGATGGAGTTCTGCCTGTAAATTGAGTTCTTTACTTACTGGTGCTAAAGCCCTAGTAAGGCTTTTACAGTAGGCTAGTCTGCCATTTTGCTTTAAAGCAACCAGTAGCATTCCACTTAGTAGCTTCTCTACAAAAGAGAGTTACTAAGTTTTCGAAGTACTGGCTTGTCAATAACTTTTGATGTAGCATCTTCAACCTTATGAAGAAGATAGGTGGGATATATATGATAGTAACACAACCATGTAATGGCAAATTTAACTCCTAACTGATTTCAGAATGGCATATTCTGTTGTAAAAGGAACTAAGTGACTAGAGACAACTGGTTCTTTCTGTTTCAGAAATTCAAGCCTCTGCCAAGAAGTTCTGTGGTAGTAAGCTACTGTTTACTTAATAATTCTCCATGTTTCTGCTGGACTGTCAGTTTACTTTAAGTTTTGAGCAAATCTGTTTCACAAGGTAACCTAATCACAGAATGGCAGCAGCTGGAAGGGACCTCTAGAGATCATCTAGTCCAACTCTCCTGCCAAAGCAGGTTCACCTAGGGCAGGTTGCACAGGAACGTGTCCAGATGAGTCTTGAAAGTCTCCAAAGGAGGAGGCTCCACAACCTCCCTGGGCAGCCTGTTCCATTGTTCCGTCACCCTCACAGCGAAGAAGTTTTTCCTCATGTTGAGATGGAGCTTCCTGTGTCCTAGTTTGTGCCTGTTGCCCCTTGTCCTATCACTGGGCACCACTGAAAAGAGACTGGCTTCATCTTCCCGACACCCACCCTTCAGATGTTGATAAGCATTGATCAGATTCCCTCTCAGTCTTCTCTTCTCCATGCTAAACAGCCCCAGGGATCTTTCATCATAAGAGGGATGCTCCAGTCCCCTAATCATCCTCATAGCCCTCCGTTGGACTGTCTCCAGGAGTTCCCTGTCACCCTTGAACTGGGCAGCCCAGACCTGGACATAATACTCCAGATGTAACAGCCTAATGCTGTTACCTGCCAAGTATCTAGAGGTTCAAAAACATGGATGAAACAGATTTATGTGTGTTTTGTTCTCTAATTTAAATCTAGCTAAAAATACTTCATCAGTATCTGACTCGTATTGTGGAAAAACTATGAACTTTCTTGTTCTGTAAGACTGAAATTATAACTCCCAGCTTCTATGACTTCTTTTCCTATATACTTCTGCTACCCTAATTTTTCTTCAAATTATTCAGATTTTTTTTTTTTTTTTTTTTGGTGGAATGTAGAGTTCCATGTTGTCCTTTGCCAGAGCATAACTTTAAATTATTTCTTCTTTGGTTATACAAGATTAAAAGAGGTTTGAGTTCTCAACAATTTTTAATCATCTTCATATTATGCCTAGCATTCTAGCATGTACTGACTCTGTCACTGCTATTTTGTCTTCTGTATGTATTTTATCCTCAATTTGTTAGGAACTTGTGTGAAATTTGGATTTCCTCTCATCTCATTTTGGCTACTGTTCCTTAAAATGTCATCTGTATATGACAGGAATAAGTTACCATCAAGTTGCTATGCTTTTCTGTGATGCTGATTGGCACACAATTTTTTTTCTTTGAGATAAAGGCGAGATGGTGTTTTCAATGACCACTCCATTATCAGAGGCTTATGCAAATTAACACCAACATTTAGACTAACTGCATTGTGGTAGCTGCCTGGGTATGTTTGTAGGATGTCTTTGGGAAGAAACATAGTAGTCTGCCTGACTGCTTCGAACAGCTCATTTGCAGAGAAAGTCTTCCTGTCGTGCTATTTGTATAGAAATTTCTGACACCAGACACTGAGGTATGGCATCAGTGGAAAGATAAGGATATCTCATTTAAACACATTTGAAAAACAGAATAGTGAAAAGGTGGAAGCTAGAATTCTGTAGAATAGCAGGCAGATTATTTTTGATGAAAAATGGCATTCTTAGGATTTTCTGTATTAATTTCAGAAGAAAGAGGCATATTTCATTGCTATATTATCATTCCTCTTCTGCGTTTCCTTTTCATACCCAAAGCTAGATGCTGTTAATCCTTGATCCTACCAAAGCAGCTCTGTGTGGTATTACTGGGGTGATAGATTAAGGGCCAGAAGTGTTTAAGGAAGTTAGAGCAGGTTATCCTTGTAATCTCAGAAGTGTAGTTAAGATTTCAGTTATACCTACACATGTGCATGTTTTGTCAGTGAATGAAATTGAACAGCTGAGGAAATGGCCCCAAATTTAAAATTTGGATTCAGGTAGCCAAAAACTTTTAAGAACAGTGCTTGTCTCTGAAAGTTTAAATTCTGACAGTGTCCTAAGATGGAAAGAAACAGCTGTGGCAATTTAAATGATAAAAGTTTTATTTTCTTATGTTTGACCCTCAAGATCAAGGGGAAAAAAAAGTCCAGTAAAGGTGACTGTTATATCCAGTTAATAATACTTTTATAGCTACATAAATATGACATAGTGGCTACTTGAGTATTACATATTGTCAGTCTCAAAATTTGGAATAGCAGTAGTTAGACATCAGCCTATTCTCACTAATTGTTTTCTACCTCAAACAGTTCTTGGATTATAAATTGTTTAAGTTTGAGGAGTTTTGAGTGGGCAATAATATGTAATTCCTAAGTGTATTTATTGCAACTACACTTTATGCCTCTGGTGTAAGATTTCTCTGTGTGTTTGTACTTGAGTAGAAGTCTTCAGGACACATTGTGCAAGTTTTTTATGTTGGTATCTCTTGTTGACTTTGAAATGTGCAGCTCCACTTGTGTCCATAACTTCTTAGAAAGCAAGGAGAGGAAAAGACAGCGGTGAGGAGTGGGGGGTCCGGGGTGGGTGAGGAATAAACAAACAAGAAGCCACAACCCAAACAGAACACCTCAAGGACTTTCTACACAGAACTGCCCAAAACTGTGCCTCTCTTCCACATCATGCTACTGTCTTGCAAGCCTTCACTTGAAAGGCTGGGGCACAGAAAGGTACCACAGCCTGTTTCTCTGTGATCCAATGTTTGCCAAAAGAGGTTTGTCTTAATTGAGCCTAGATATTTGGGTTGATGCTTGAGGCTTGCTCTTCCATGTGAAATAAAGTCACACTGTGACAGTAAACTCACATAACATTTTTGAGGTGGGGGTTCCTGGGGACTTTTGGAGTCTGTTAATTACCATGTTGGAATCTTAATATTGTGATGGAATGTCTGATCTACTGATCACATCTGTGTTTTCTTTCTTTAAATTTCTTTCAGAAAATTAATGTTTATCCTGTACTTTAATAAAGAATGCATAATGCTGTTTGCAGTCATGCAATTCAAGAATTGCCTTCTCTGAATAACTTCAGAGACTTTGAAGGGGGTGTAGGCTTGTAATGTTATGGGTTAGTGGTACAATCTCAAAGTCATTACTATTTTAGGTAAGAAAAAGAAAAGATGAGCTCTAACACAGATGAAAAAACCAAAACTTCTAGGCTGTAACTTGCTCAGATATTGAGAAGAAGGATTATTTTTGGCAAAAAAAGATTGAAACCCATGTTTGCAACAATATTTTAAAATATCAACAAATAAAAGCCTCTTTGGTCTTTAATACTGTCATATTTTGGTTGATTTGTTGTTTCCTCCCCACCATAGCCACAGCTCCTCTCCCCCCTGATGGTTGATAACTCTCACTAGTGGGTTTTTCTTTAAGACAGCCTAAGGAAAATCTTTTGAACATGTGTTGATATTTGCAGACAGAAATCTTGCTTCTGTCTGTTTTGTGGAAATGTGCTCCTGAGTCTTTCTCGGCTTTTACTGGGAAATATTTTCTGATGCCAGTGTGTGGACTGTCTGAAACTTAGGCTGAGTTAAAGACAGATATTGTATGTTGTGTGTGAACTGGGTCGATTCTTACATGATTACTCAACCTTGATTCAAATGCAGTATACCTTTCACATGCAATCAAGATGAGAGAAATGCCGGCACTTTGGCTCTTCTTGCCCCAGATAATGTTAGTGTAATAAGTGACAATACACATAAGCATTGCTTACAATTCAGGTGGTGGAGAACTCAGATATCTCTGAGCGCCTTAGTCTTTTAACACTATCAGACACACTCTCAGGGAAAAGCTAGAAGCATCCTGATTTTAGAGGTGCTGTTGTCCATAAGTTAGAGCTGTCTAACTTATCTCTGTCCTACAAAGCCTGTCTTACCTGATTATAGCCCTTGGTTTCCTCAAGTGTTTTAGAAAATACTGTGCAACTCTTTTGTAGTATGTTGCATTCCTACTTGTATCTTCCAAAGTAAGTTATTTAACTAGATTCAAGTATTACTGCTTTTATTACTTAGTGCCCATCTGTAACGAGTACATACACATATGTAGTTTCCTCCACTGTGCTTTAAAGGCTTTCTTTGAGCAATTTGTGTGAGTAAATCTCAGATCATGGCAGTAAACATAGCTGGAAATAGGTACTATTAGCCCAGGTGGTAGAGCTTTAAAGAGTGCTTTTTGAAGGTAATGGTGGGGGGCATAGTTTAAGTTTTTCTGCTTAGTCCCCATGTACAGAGCTTTCCCATGTCTCACTTGGAGAGATCAGACCAAGGGAATGAAACTCTGTTGCTACTATTTTGCTTCTGACTCGTACCTTCTTCTATTGCTGCTGATACTCATGAAGCTGTTTATTAGCTGTCTCTCTGTGCTATTGGTTTATTTTGGTCATGGGGCTCTAGCTAAAACTTTGAGTTTCTGGGGGAAAAAATGTGAAAGGATTAATAGAAACTCTGTGATTTGTTTGAGTACTGGCAAATAATGAAAATCAAACATGAGCTAGTTGGTTTTCTTCAGTGCTGCTTTCTACCAACTCTTGTATGTTTGATCTATTTTTGCTGCAGTTGCATTAGTATACTTTCCTTTTTTGTCTGACTTTAATTGTAGCATCCTTCTTTTTTTTTTAATTCAAGAAACACTAAGGTAACTCCCTCTTTGCCTTTAAATATAAATCACTTTGTGTTTCTCATGTCTCCATTTTCTCCTTGCAGTTAGGAGTGATGGATTAGAATTAGGCTGCAGCACAGATTGGGAAAATCTCCCAGCATCCTCTTCCCGCAGAGGCATCGGCTTCCAGCATTGACTGTAGCTGCTGCCACTCTAACTGACATTTCTTTTGAATTCGGCTATGGAGAGTGCCTGTGATGCCAGCTGCTGGCTTCTGAACTTTTATCCTTTTCTTCTTTTTGCTTGATAACTCATTAATGAAACCTCATGGATATTGAGAAATAAAACAGAATCTGTTTTCTCTTTATGCTTTTCTTCTGTGTTTTTTTTTTGTTTGGGGTTTTTTTGTGTGTGTGCGGTGGAAAAGAAACAGAGTGAAAGAAGCAGCACTTATATTTGCAGAAGGACTGTATTTACATACCTGAAGTTAACTGAATTATTCTGTAAGTATATTATCTCTACCTACTAGTCCCTGAAATCATGAATGTGGTAGACAGATTTATGGGGTTTTATCTGTGAAAATTTACTTTTGACAGGTGTGTTGAATACTTAATATATATATAAAAAAATTTAGATGGATTTTCTGAAGAGGAGGGGAAAAATTATATATTAACAATGGGTTTATGAAATGATTGTTTCTCCTCTGCACTTTGCAGTGGTGAACAATGCTTTTAGAGAGCAGAAGCTTCTCTGCTGATGTCAGTGCTTAATCAGCTTGGGTGCTGTAGGTTGGAGAACACTGCAAGGTGTGTGTTTTGGGATGCCATTTTTTAAAATGTGGTAGTTTAAGGCCAGTATCAGATTTATAGTTGTTTTCTCCTTTTATAGAGTATGTTTTCTATTCCTAGTAGGTGTGATGATTTAACCATTTGAGGTTATATGATTTTTTCCTTAAGTAATTTTTTTTCATGGGATGCAGTTCTGTGCTTTCTAAGTACTAAATGTTAGGTATAACACAGTATGCTTTTAAATGTTTTAGTAATTTAAGGTCTCCAACATTAGTGGTAAGTTCACTGTGTAAAATTCCACTAAATCAATTTGAAGTTTAAGAAGAGTGTCTTACTAGGAGCACACTGTCCTAATTGTCTCTTTGGATCTGCGCCAATATTTTTGTGACGCAGTGTTAGCCTCATAAACATCTGGCCTGATCTGGTGTCCTGCTTGCTGCATGATGTAGTTCTTGTTTTTTCCATAGCAAGATAACTGGAATTTTAATTCATTTTGTGTAAAACTGTCAGCCAGCTGTCATCATTTATATATGCTAGCTCTTTCAGGAGGATCTTTTTCAACCTATTCTTATGCAGACCTACTTTCTAAGTGAAGTGCTGAATAGATTAAATTTAATCTTTGTGAACCTCTGTCTATATCTACACACTGTATATTAAGTTTTGGCAGCATCACTCTCTGGCATATTTAGGTGCTCATTTTTCTGCACAATATTGCCTGTATTATCTCAGTACACAGTATTACCTTAGCTGGATTATTTGATGTAACTATTAGCCTAATAAGGGGTATTCAAAGACAGTAAATTCTTAGTTTACTTGCAAAGATCTCATGTTGAAACATACATCTAAAAATACTGTTGAGCCTCTGAGGTCTATAAATAAACCTGATATCAACCTTTATAGTGCTGTGCATTTCCATTAGCGTCCAGCAGAACAGTGTGAAACAGATTGTTCTCTTGCCTGCAAACTAACGCTGTCACTGCTTTTTTTTTTTTTTTCCCCTCTGCCAAACTGGGGTCACTTCTAAATACCCATGATCTGATTGTTTTGCTGACTGTTCTTAGGCATACACCTCTTTTGCAATGTTGTGTCAAATTCATGCTGGAGTACATTAAAATGCTTGAATAGGATTATTTCACAATCATTTTACTGATCAGATTAACTGTATATGCATATTCAGGTGGGTAAATAGTAACCCACATAGTTCTCATGTGTCTTGCTCCCACAATATGGCTGATTCGTTATGGAAAATTTGCATCTTGCTTACTGTGCATGTGCAGTGCAACTCACTGTTTAACTTACAGAACTTGATGTCACGTAAAGCTGTTGATGTTTCCCCTGAGGCATCCACCTAACTTGCAATAAATTGATTTTTGGCTTACCGAATTTGATTAATAGTCAGTCCAAAAATGAAACATTTGTGAATGCTCATGTTTGTGCTCGTGAAAAAAAAATGTGGCTGGAAATGTAGCCTGTCTGCTTGTGTTTTTCAGAGGGATGGACTATGATGTTGGCAGTGGTGGGTGCTGGTCAGCCAATACAATGAGTTTAGTCTTTGATGCTATTTCCTGTGGCACCTGAGACTCAAGCAGATGATCAACTTTGCCTTGGTTTTCCTCCTTTTGTGCTTACTCAGTTGCTTTGTTGCATCTGTAGAGTAGTAATAATAAGTGAGGATATGGCAATCAGTATTTTTTTTTTTGTGATGTTCAGATATTGCATTAGTAGTAAATACATAGATAAGCAAATTCACGCTCTCAATAAGAAAAAACATCAGAAAAGTTCATTTTTCTCATCACCCACTCCCTCCCTGTCCCCTCGGTCATGGATGTAAAGTAAAGGTTTGAAAGCAGAACCTTTTGATTGCTTGTATTCCATTACGAGATTCTCATGAAGCAGTGCTGTAGGTGCTGGGCTGCTTTGTAACTAGAACAAAGACAGTTCCTGTGCATACCACCAAAGTCTGAGATCACAAGTAAGACTGACATGCAGAATGTAAAGCAGCATTATTGGTGCCCTGACAGGTTGTGGTCTGACATTTAAAATTTAAGTTCAGATGAGACTTTTAAGAAGGAATTTTTGTTTGTATATAAAGCTCTTGGTGTGTTTGAGGGTTTGCATTTTATTTATAAGACAATATTACAAATATTTCTACTGCTGTAACCAATAATAATTCCTAAAATAAATAAGTTGTCTCCCGCAGATGAATATGTATCTGTGAAGTTTAGAAAATCTAAATTTAGAATGTACCCTCTCTTCCTTTTAAAAAAAAAAAAAA
>VYZX01001031.1:0-44746 GCA_013401335.1 Brachypteracias leptosomus
GATTCTATGATTCTAAGTCTCCTCTATCAAGACCTGCTGCCTGCACAAGAGGGCAGCAGGACTGGTTTGGGGCTGAAGGACTTGTTCCTGCTGCCTTCATCCAGCTGACAAACCTAATTAAAGTACTGAACTGGATGAAGCCTGAGCATGAGGATGATGTTGAAATGCTCTCCTGGTGGTTTCCCCCAGCAGTTGGAGGTGAGTTTCCAGCTTGTACAGGCGTAACACGAGTTAACCTTGACCTCAGTTGTGTATGCTGTGGGTGACACAGCTTTATGAGCTTGGGAAGGCCCCTGACGTGTCCTCAGATGGCTGTGGACCTTTATCCTGCTCCTGCAGCTCTCTAGGTAGCTGAGTAAACAAGGTGTGTCTGCTTCCGATGCCATAAACCTGCCGTGGTGGATGCAGCCTCTCCGGGTTACAAAGGCAGGTTGTACCAGTGGCTCGTTTCAGTCACGTATCCACCTGACGTGGGGTGCTCAGGTTCCATTAATAATGCTCCTGCCTTCTGCTGAAAGGGTGGCCCAGCTTAACCCGTGCTGATGTGAGTGGTGATTCTGACCAGGATTGTGAGTGCGTTTGGTGGCAATCTGCTGGCTTAAAAACAGGGGGTTGGAACTAGGTGATCTTTAAGGTCCCTTCCAACCCAAACCATTCTATGAGAAGAAGGAAAAAAGAGACATGTCATCCAATTTGACATGTTTACAGCCTGGAGAGCTTGGAAAGAGCATCTTGAAATCAGTGAGGATTAATGTGCCTGCTTCTGAGAAGGCTGGTGAAAGGGGAACAGAGGAAGAAGTTATAAAAGGCTTGTTTGTTGTGCCAGGAGCCACGGAGAAGCTACTGGTGCAGAAATCTCCTTCCACTTCGTCGGTGTAGCTGCTCTTGTCTTGACCTGTGCTCAGTGGACAGCCAGGAGCTGAACCCTGGAAAGGTGTTAAAGGAGATAAAATTAGAATAATCCTTCTCCCTCAGCTTGGCAAAAAAGGGGTGCATTAGAGGTGATAATTGAGAATTTTATTACTACAGTTACTTAGGTCAAAGTTACTCATTAGAGCCGTGCAGTTGCTGAGGACAAGCCGTGCCAGGCTGCGTCATGAGTTAATGACCTAAGTGCTGGAGAGTCTTTACACCTGCTGAGTGTGGTGCTTTCTGTTTCCACTGGGGAGCTTTTGCATGTGGGCTCTGCTAAGAGAGCTTTTGGACAACCACCCTTCTGTGTGCAGCGATGAAATAATGGAGGTGATTACGGCTGTTGAAGAGCACGAGTCTTGTGAGGAGCAGCTGAGGGAGCTGGAGGTGTTGAGCCTGGAGAAAAGGAGGCTCAGGAGAGACCTTCTGGGTCTTCACAACTCCCTGAGAGGAGGTTGGAGCCAGGTGGGGTCGGGCTCTTCTCCCAAGGAACAAGTGATAGGACAAGAAATGGCCTTAAGTTGCACCAGGGGAGGTTTAGCTCGGACATGAGGAAAAGATGTCTTCCTCCAAAGGGTTGTGAAGGGCTGTGCCAGGCTGCCCAGGGCAGTGGTGGAGTCCCCATCCCTGGAGGGGTTTCAGAGCTGTGTAGATGTGGTGCTGAGGGACATGGTCTAGTGGTGACCTGGAAGTGCTTAGTTAATGGTTGGACTTGATGATCTTAAAGATCTCTTCCAGTCAGAATGATTCTATGATTCTAATTCTATATCAAAAGGTTTGGGTGGGTTTTTGTGTTTGTTTGATTTATGTTTATTTGTTTTTTATTATTATTACTATTATTATTGTTGTTTGAGGCCCAGGAGGTGCCCTGCACTGGGTGGTCTGTGCCAATTTCCATTCCTTGGATGTCTCTGGAAACCATCCATGTGTGCTCCATCTCTACATCACTACGCCAACCATGTGGGTGCTCAGAGACAGGCAGTTCTGCACCGTGTTAGACTCCTGAGGTGCAAAGACCAGAAAATTTTGATTTGCAGACCTGCCTTGGCCACCTCCATCCCATAGGCAGGAGCATTCCCAGCACCACAGCCCCGTCTCCTGGTGGGACTGGAGTGTAAATATCAATGAGAGATTTGTTCCTGCTTTCCAAGCCTCAAGCAACATCCTCCTTGTCTTCAGCAAAAAGTGCTTCAACAGCTGATTAGCGTCACAGTTAAAAATAGACATTTCTGTTGGGAATTTTTCAAGCTTCTGCTCTTGTTTGTGCAATGTCACTTTGTCTCTGCTTGCATTGATTTAATCCTTTGGTGTCAAATGTTCTCCATTTGTCATTGCAGTCTGGAAATGTTCACAAACCTGCGTTGTAAACCCCTGAGAATGTGGTGTCCCCTCGTGTGTTGACAGTATCTTGAATGCTTGCACTTAAAATAATAAGAAAATAGTCATGTGTTTATTTCTCGTGCTTCCTTTTAGTCTTCCAGCTAGAATGAAGTCTTGGTGTTTTGATCCAAGTTCCATCCAAACAAACCCAATGTTGTTGTTTAGGATAAGGGTGATTAAGGATGGTGCTTAATTCCCATCACTTAAAAACCTGGAGGGAATAAAATGATTCTGGTAAATTTTAGTCAGTTTATGCTGGTCTGTGTGGTCAGCAGGGAATTAGTTTGTGTTGATGTTTCTTACCCTCCAGACTGGCTGTTACACTTGTTAATGTGAAGACTGTCAGTGTAGGAATAAAAAATTCAGGGAAATAACATGGTTAGGAAGAAAACTGGGTCCTTGTGCAGGAGTCTCAGAATAGCAAGTGGAAGTGTAGCCACTGGCTGCCTCTTCTGGAGGTGGAGCTCCTCTCAACCTCATTTTACCTGCCTGAAGCTGTTTCTAGATGAGTAAGTGTGATATGGTAATATGGGATGATATGTTCAATGAAAGAGTCAGTGTTGAGGTTCCCATGTCTGTCCCTGGAGGCTTCAGGTTGGACTTGGCTGTGCTCTGACCCCATAATCATAGAATCATTTAGGTTGGAAAAGACCTTTAATATCATTGAGTCAGTTAACCCAGCACTGTCAGGTCACCACTAAACCATGTCCCTCAGCACCACATCTCCATGGCTTTTAAGTCCCTCCAGGGAGGGTGACTCCTGAAAGGTGACAGCAGATGCAAGTTGGACACCACATTAATGAAATGGGGTGAGATGAGTCCCACCCAGGATGACCGTGATTGTGGTCTGTGGTATGCTGGGAGCTCAGCTCTGGCTCGTGAGTATAGTCATGGAATCCTAGAATAGCTTGGGTTGGAAAGAACCTTAAAGATCATCTAGTTCCAATCCCTAACCCCTTCCACTAGACCAGGTTGCTCCATGCCCCATCCAACCTGACCTTGAACCCCTCCAGGGGTGGAGCAGCCACAACTTCCCTGGGCAACCTGTGCCAGTGTCTCACCACCCTCACAGTGAAGAACATCTTCCTTATGTCTAATCTAAGTCTCCTCTCTCTCTGTGTGATAGACAGTCTGAAGGGAGAGGAAGGTCACTTTTTGAAGACTAACCACTCCTGGTGGAAAAAACAAGCAAACCAGAAGCCCCAACCAAGCACTAGACAAGCTCTTCAGCACACAAGCCATGTTTTTGATACATTGCTTTGCCAAAGCCTTTGTGTCATCACAGCTAGGACAGGACTACCACGAGAGTGTCTGGGTGAACTAAGAATAGCAGATTTTCTTGAGAAATGCTTTTGTTTATTTTGGTTTTGTATTTTTAAATTGTCAGAGCCTTGGTGACCTTTTTGTTAAGGGTCCTAGAAGAATAGCCTGGTCAAGGAGTATTGTTGTCATAAGGAGGGAAGTTGTGAACTGCCTTAATTCTCCAGCTTCTTCCTTGTCACCTGCAAGGTTTTGCTGAGAAAATGAGGAAAAAAATCATGAAGTGAATGTACCTCTGAACTTTACTGCTCTTGCTGAATGGAAGGTGGGAAAGGATAGTGTGACATTTGCAGTCATGCTATTTCTAGGTTGCCATTGTCTGTGGGGCCACTGTCATTAAAGTAAATAGGAAGCACTCTCTGTTAATGGGGATATATCCTAATGATAAGGATGAAAAGCAGGAACCTGTTCAAAATGATTTTGAAGTTATTGTTAGGATAGTTCTGCTGTGAAGTCCTGCTGAAAGCTCACAAGGCTCCTCTGTGCAGATCATAGAACCCCCACATGGCAGGGGTTAGAAGGGACTTCTGGAGATTATCTTGTCCAACTCCCCTGCTCTAGCAGCTCACCCAGACCAGGGTGCCCAGGATCATGTCCAGACACCTTTGGAATCTCTCCAGAGAAGGAGACTCCACAACCTCTCTGGGCAGCCTGGGCCAGGCTCCAACAACCTCACAACAAACAACCACCTCCTCCTGCTCAGATGGAACCTCCTGGGTTCCACTTGGTGCCCATTGCCCCTTGGCCTGGCCCTGGGCACCACTGACAAGAGTCTGGCCCCAGCCTCTTGCCCCCACCCTTTAGCTCTTGAGCAGCATTGATGAGATCCCCTCTGAGGCTTCTCTTGTGCAGCTCAGCAGCCCCAGGGCTCTCAGCCTTTCCTGGGCACAAAGATGCTCCAGTCCCCTCAGCATCTTCATATCCTCCACTGGACTCTCTCCAGTAGTTCCCTGTCTCTCTTGAACTGGGGAGCCCAGAACTGGACACAATACTCTGTTTGAGCTGTGGCCTCACCAGGGCAGAGTAGAGTTGGAGGAGAACCTCCCTTGACCTACTGGCCACAATCTTCTTCATGCACCCCATTGGTGAAGAGAGTCATTTCCCTGAAGTAGTCAGTGGCATAACTGAGACCAGCAGAGATGAAGGTATGAGGAGCCCAAGAATTGAAGGGCACCAATGCCAGGAATTGAAACCCATGATTCTGGGTTGGTGGCATGATGGCCATCTTTGAGGTAATATTTTTTGGTAAAGATTTGCCTGCTGGGAAACAGCAGCTCGGCTCAGGGTTGTGATTTTTTTGGAGGGGGGTGTTTGTAGGGATTTAAAAAGATATTTCTTTGAGTGAAAGAAGTGGGTAGTGGTGAGTGATGAGGGTAGATTTAGATTGAAATTAGAAGGAAATTCTTCACTGTGAGGGTGGTGAGACACTGGCCCAGGTTGCCCAAAGGTGATGTGGCTGCTCCATCCCTGGAGATGTTTGAGGCCAGGTTGGATGGGGCCTTGAGCAGCCTGGTCTAGTGGGAGGTGTCCCTGCCCATGGCAGGAGGGTTGGAACTGGATGATCTTTTGAGTTCCTTTCCAATTCAAACCATTCTATGATTCTAAATGGACAGTAGAGAAAAGGGATGAATGGGGGGTAGTGGCACCTATGGGTCAAGCATAGAGTGGCCGTGGAGGCTGAGACAAGGGAATAAGAAGTGATTCAAATATTGTGAGTGAGACATTTTGATGCATAAGAGGAACAGACAGCTTTGATCCTCATACAAGATAGATGGAAGATTTATATTTGAATATTATCTTAAATTCTATTTTATTGTGGATGATCTGTTAGTAACCTCACAGTAAAGTTTCAACCAAGACCAAGCAAGGATTATTTTACTCTTAGTCCAGCTGTGATTTAGTGCTGCCTGTGCTCTTAGATGGACACAAAGTAAAATTAGTCTCTGAGGGATTCACAGTACAACAGCTAAGGCTTCTTACCCTGTGATTTAAAAAAAAGAATAAGGAAGGAAAAAAGTAACAACCCTTTTTGGCAATCAAGACAAAGCAAAAAGCCAAACTATCGTTGTGTCAGAGGACCTCGTAATATCCACTGGCTCAAGCCTTGGCTGGTGGCTTGGCAAGTACTGAAGGTAGAGCAGACCATGTAACAGACCATGTTTTATGTGCTCATCTTACTTGTGAGCCTGAGAGAGTGTGTAAGTGATACTGGAATGAAGTGTAGTGGGGATTCATGTGCTTACACAGTCTGTTCCTTCACAACGGAGTGTGTATCCTGGTTGGAAAGCCCAAGTTCTTGCTACATTTTCATTTCCTTCCCCCACTGATCATAAGGTAAAGATTGCTGGCTAATTAAGGGTGGTTTCTAACTCAGGATTCTGTACACAAAATACCCTGTTATTTTCTCCTCTGTCTAGACAGGTCACCTAATCCCGTATTAGAATGCTGAAGCAGGGAGGGGAAAAGACTTTCTTGAAGCTTTCATGAAAAGAATTCATGAGTTCACCAAAGCCAGGAGTAGGAAAACTGTGCCTGAGGAACCCAGCTAAAATGGTTCATTTTCCATAGGACATAGATGACTCTTTACTGTGGGAATTAAAATGCACACATTGAAGTGTTGTCTGGAGAGTGGATGAGAAGTGGAGTGTTGTAGGATGTCGTAATAAATCCTGAAGATGTTTTTAGTAAGAGTTATTTCAGCTGTGGGTTTCTAATAGCTCCCAAATGAGGAAGGACTGGCCAGAAAAAGATTTATTTCTTCCTGAAGAAGAGATGACTAGGATCATATATGAAGGTCCTTAGCACTGAGGAGAATGTGGTCATGGAATGACTGTTCAGGGTTTCTGATGACATGGTTTTGGGGGATGTCCTCAATTTTCATTGGGTGCTGGTTTTGAAAGCACCCAAAGGACATTGATATTTGCATAATGTTGATAGGCTGTGGAGCCCCTCACCATGAAATTGTTGTGAAGTATAGGGAGGGATTGGACTAGATAATCTTTTGAGGTCCTTTCCAAGCCTTAACAGTCTGTGGTTCTGTGAGGATTCAAAAAGGAGTTTGCAGAAGCAAGGAGGGAGAAGTCCCTGAGGTCATTAGGCTCAGAGGTCTGAAGTTCACTGCTACTTCACTGTTGCACTGCTTTTGAATCCAGCTTGCTCAGAAGTCACTCCAGTGCCTGGTTGTGGCTGCTCACAGCTTTTCTGCCTGTCAAGAGACAATGATTCGTGGCTCTTTCACCATGGACTAGAAAGTATTAGATGCTTGACATGCTTGCCTTCAGCTGGGCAATAACTCTCCAAGCATCAATGTCTGGCTCCCTGTGACAAATATCTGCTAGCTGACATGGTTGGTCAGGAGATGAGACCAGTGAGATGATTGATGTAATCAAAGGTAGGAGTTTTTAGCATGGCTGTAGCCAGAGCTGGCTCAGTGTTACTTGTGCTGCTGTTTGGTGGTGGTTGGAGCAAGCTCTACTGGCAGAGGCAGCCTTTGTTACTGGCTCTGTGCTGAGCTCTCTTGTAGGTGAGCCCAGACAGGGTGGATTGAGCTGAAGTTGTTCCAGTTGAAATGAAACATTTTCTGAATAGTTGTCAAGGTGTCCAGTAGGACCACTTTCCTTTTTATCTGCTTGAATCTCTCCTGACTGCAGCCTGGTGTCACCTCTGGTACAGAGAGCTGGAGGTGCTTGGGCAACACACATAAATGCTTTAAGGTCCTGGAGAAAAAGGGACCATGCTTCAGTGGTCTTGGTAGCACTGGGTGGATGGTTGGACTTGATGATCTCAAAGGTCTTTTCCTATCTTAATGATTCCGTGACTCTCCAAATGAAACTTATTGCTTTGTATGTCATTAGTACACATGATCATATATTGCAATAGTCCAACAGGGTCTTAGGCACAAAGATTTGACTCATCTCCTGATGATGCAAGAAACAGGAGTCAGACACTGGCCAAGTGTAGGCCCCTGGGGTATAGAATCATTGAATGGTTTGGGTTGGAAGGGACCTCAAAGATCATCTAGTTCCAAACCCTCTGCTATGGGCAGAAACACCTCCCACTAGACCAGGCTGCTCAAGGCCCCATCCAGCCTGGCTTTGAACACCTCCAGGGATGGAGCATCCACAACTTCAGTGGTTAACCTGTTCCAGTGTCTCACCACTCTGAGTGAAGAATTTCCTCCGAATTCCAATCTAAATCCACCCTCTTCCTGTTTGAAGCCATCACCCCTTGTCCTGTCACTACAGGCCTCTGTTGAAGTCCCTCCCCAGTCTTCTTGTAGCCCTCTTCAGATACTGGAAGGCCGAAATAAGGTCTCCGTGGATCCTTCTTGTCTCCAGGCTGAACAAGCCCAATTCTCTCAGCTTGTCCTCATAGGAGAGGTGTTCCAGCCCTCTAATCATCTTCATAGCCCTCCTCTGGACCCTCTCCAACAGGTCCATGTCCTTCTTGTGCTGGACACTCCAGAGTTGGATGCAGTGCTCCAGGTGGGGTCTCATGAGAGCAGAGGGTCTCTGTACTCTGTTCCTTCATGCTCTTGAGAGCAAGTATGAACCTACCCAGAACCAGATGACTCAGTGTTGACATTCATTTATAAAGCCATCCTACATGGGTCATCCCTGATTAAGGTTTGACCTTAACCATGGGCTCAGGCCGTGCACTAAAACAAGGTGATGGGACCCAAGAACTGGGGGTTATATACACAGTTAAAAAGATGGCTTCTGGAGCTTGCAAAGAAAAATAGGATACTGCTCAGAGGAGCACTTGGATGCCTTGGGCGGGTGGAGGTGGAATTGGACTAGTCAGGGCTGGTGTGAGTTTGATCATCTCTTTGTGATAGAAGATGTTTGAACCTCTCTCATCAAAGACTGGGGCTGATCCTGATGTGGCAGGACAGTGTTGGCTCCAGGGGCTGTGTCATGAGGCCGTGCATTTTTCAGCTGGCCCTTGTTGTCTTTCATCAGCTGAACCCTTTTTCCACCCGTACCGTTTCTGTAACGATGGGTTTGATATCTGATCTCCACGCTTTGAGCTAAATCCTCTTTACCTAGTCCTGTACTTACAGGATCTGAAGCTTTGTGGTTGCCACAGAGGCAGAGCGAAGCTTCGTCGCTCTGTTGTGGAGCTTGTTGGAGCTTGTGTGGTTTCCTTTTTCTTTTTGTTTTCAAGTGGTTACAAAATTGCCACTTCTGGAGGTTATATAAAGGGTTTGAAAACCCTTCGACTTCTCTGGAAATAGCCTACATGGTACAAGAGGGTGGAGATCCCTGGAGTTCCCAATCCAAAAAGTTGTTGCATCCCAACTTGACCTCAGTTGTCCTCCCTCTCCCATTTTGAAGTCTAGTTCACCACTTCTCTTAGGGTTTATAACTGCAGAGAAGTTCCCTCAACACTCTTGTTTGCTTGTTCTCCCCCGTAGGTTCCTTAGAAAGCGAGCTTGGACGGCATGCAAAGTTGTGAAATATCTGCAGACAGCACGGATGATCCTCTTAGTAGTGGCCTACGGAGAAAGCGGCAGCCTCGAATAGTGGTGATCGGTGCTGGGCTCGCGGGCCTGTCGGCGGCGAAAGCGCTCCTGGAAAGCGGCTTCACGGATGTCACTGTCCTTGAGGCGACCGACCGCATCGGGGGACGCGTCCAGAGCGTGAAACTTGGTAAGAGCGGCCTCTGGGGGGTTGGTCTGGGGTGTTGGTTGACAGCCATGAGCCAGCATGTGACCAGGTGGCCAAGAAGGGCGATGGCATCCTGGCCTGTGTCAGAAGTGGTGTGAGCAGCAGGAGTAGGGAGGTGATGGTGCCCTTGGATTCAACACTCGTGAGACCGCACCTTGAGCGCTATATCCGGTTTTGGGCACCATGGAATAAGAAGGACAAGCTGGAACAGAGGAGGTTCCACCTAAATATGAGAAGAAACTTCTTCACGGTGAGGGTGACAGACACTGGAACAGGTTGCCCAGGGAGGTTGTGGAGTCTCCTTCTCTGGAGACGTTTAAAACCCACCTGAACGCGTTCCTGTGCAACGTGGTCTAGGTGATCCTGCTCCAGTGGGGGATTGGACTAGGTGATCTTTCGAGGTCCCTTCCAATCCCTAACATTCCATGATTCTATGACATTGAGGTGCTGGAGAGGGTGCAGAGAAGGGCAACAAAGCTGGTGAGAGGTCTGGAAAACATGGCTTAGGAAGAGCGGCTGAGGGAACTGGGGTTGTTTAGTCTAGAGAAGAGGAGACTGAGAGGAGACCTTATTGCTCTCTACAACTACCTTAAAGGAGGTTATGGTGAGGCTGGTGTTGGTCTCTTCTCCCATGTAACTAACAAGACAAGAGGTGATGGCCTCAAGTTGAACTGGTGGAGGTTTAGTTTGGATATTAGGAAGAAATTCTTTACTGAGAGTGTGATCAGGCACTGGACCAGGCTGCCCAGGGAGTTGGTGGAGTCACCATCCCTGGAGGTGTTTAAAAAATGAGTAGATGTAGCACTTGAGGACATGGTCTAGTGGTTAGGGAGAGGTTGGGATGAAGGTTGGACTTGGTGAGCCTAGAGGTCCTTTCCAACCGTAATGATTCTCTGATTCTATGATTGTGTCAGGCTTGCTTTCTTCTGCTAGCCTCTTCTGTTGGCGTTGGGTCAGTTTGACCTTGGAGATGGGATTTCTCCCTCAGCACGTGTGTGTCAAAGGTGGTTTGAGGTTTGGATGTAGATCTTTGGGCTCTGAAAGGGAAGGTGGGTGAATCTGAGCGATCTCACACGTATTTTCTGAGGAAGGGCTGCTCCAAAGCCATGTTCCCATAACATAAAGGCCTTGGGGGATGATTTTCACCCCTATAGGAAGAGCTCTGTATAATGGGTCCATGAGAAGCCTTCTGGGATTAAATAACTCTATCAAGACAGGTTCCACCAATACTTTCAAGCTTGACTCTTGGCTAGGAGGATCAGTAAATCTGGCTAGTGAAGGGTGGTCTCTGTGATGCACATCCCTTACCAAGGGGCAAGCTCCAGGCTCTTCTGCTTCACAAACAGCCCCATTTGTTCCCCTAGAACAAATTCCACGTGTTGGGCACTACCCACCATGAATCAGGCTGCTGGAAAAACCTCTTCCATGTGTCCTTTCCTCCTGATTTGCAGCTTTCCTACCTCTGTGCCTTCCTTTCTCAGTGCAAGGTGCAGACACTGGATATTTTAATCCTGTGTTGATTGGAAAGGCTTGTAAAGCTCTAAATGCAAAACTACTGGAGCAGACGTTGCCCTTTGCAGCACAGTAGGCAATGAAATATCCCCTGGTATCTAGAAGGGCATTGCCTGTCTCTTCTCTGCAGGAGGCAAAAAGCTCTTCACATTTACTGAATTGCCTTCCCAATGTCAATTAACTCGTTCTCTCTCTAATTCCACCCTCTGCATTTATTAACTTAGGCCTTGTGGTGCCCTTCTTGCTTTTTTGCTTGCATTACTCACTGTATTTTACTCTCTAAACTCCCCACAGTAAACAAACAGCAGTGTCCTATGAACCTTCAGAAGGGAAATGAATGAAAAGGCAGTTGGAAAAATCTAATCTCCAGGGTTTGAACAGGGCACTTCCCATTCTGCTGAGACTTGGCATGGAGGCTGGAATGGGAAGTGCGTCCTTTACTCCCAGTACACTGTATTAAAAATATCCCAGGTCACGTCTGTGAGAGGAGGGAAGTGTGAAGGACCTGAAATCTTCAGGGAGCCACCTATCATCTTGTCAGAGCACCTGTGAAATAGTTTTGTTGTATTGGTGTCCAGACCAGTTTGCTCAGCTTTGGACACCTTCACCAGTTACTCCTGTCTTTGCCTTTGCTGGGAATCTACCTCCTGTTCATTAACACTCTTAACTAATGAGAGACAAGAGACAGCTCTTCAGTCTGGTGGAGATCATAGAATCATAGAATGTTTTAAGCTGGAAGGAACCTCTAAAGGTCATCTTGTCCAACCTCCCTGCACAAGTAGGGACATCTCTACCTAGGGCAGGCTGCTCAGAGCCCCATCAAGCCTGACCTTGGATGACTCCAGGGATGGGGCCTAGATCATGCAGTTTGTGGCCTTGCAGAGCAGAGGGCTGGAATCCAAAGTCTTGAGCTTCTACAACATTTTTTAAAACTACAAACTCTATCTTTTTGTATCTGCTGCAAACAATCCAGGTTACACCGTGTGGGCAGGGGCTGCACTTCTCTCCCGAGTGGGTCCATGTTCAGGCCCCTTGTGTGTTTTGCAGAGTCATATGCCCTGTAGTCAAAACAATTTTAGAGCTCTGTTGGGTGGTGAGATCTTCAGAATCATAGAATTGTCAGGGTTGGAAAGGACCTTAAAGATCATCTAGTTCCCACCCCCCTGCCATGGGCAGGGACACCTCCCACTACATCAGTTGCTCACAGCCCCATCCAGCCTGGCCTGCCAAATGTCCAGGGATGGGGCTTCCACCACCTCTCTGGGCAACCTGGGCCAGTGTCTCCCCCCCCTCCTGGGGAAGAGCTTCTTCCTCACGTCTCATCTGACTCTCCCCACCTCTCGTTTTGACCCATTCCCCCCAGTCCTACCACTACCCAACATCCTAAAAAGTCCCTCCCCAGCTTTCTTATAGGCCCCCTTCAGATCCTGGAAGGCCACAAGAAGGTCCCCTTGGAGCCTTCTCTTCTCCAGACTGAACAACCCCAACTCTCAGTCTATCCTCCTAGGAGAGGTGCTCCAGCCCTCTGGAAGAAGAAGCAGCACGTACTCAGAACCTCCCTATTCCCTGGTATGAGGGCAAGAGGGCAGCATGGTCCTGGGCTGTCTTTCCTTCTTCTGTTCTGCCTGGAGCAGTGAGATTGCACTTGGGGCAGGCAAGACCTGCTCATCTCTCAGAACTGGCTACAGCTTAACAAAAAAACTGTTACAGAAGCGGTTCTTCCAGGTCTTCAACTTGCAACTATTTTGACCTTGTCTAAATGGCATTTTAAATGTTAAACTTCTCTGGCCACTCCCCTGTGTACACGCTTGGCTGAAGATCTGATTTCAATCTCCAGCAGAGCTGTGGTGGCACCTTTTCAGGGCTATATCCCAGACCTTCTGCTCTCACTGAGCCCTGCTGTGCCTAGCAGGGGAAAGTATTTTCCCTCAACTGCATAGAGTTTGTTGCTGCTCGGCACAGGGGAATAATTTGGATTTTCAGAGGTTTGGTTCATCATCTGGGAACTGATTATCCCCCTACACTGGGCACTGGGAAGGCCACATCTGGGATACTGGGATCGGTTTTTGGGCCCCTCACTCCAAAAAGGACCTTGAGGGGCTGGAGCGTGTCCAGAGAAGGGCAACAGAGCTGGGGAAGGGTGTAGAGCAGGAGTGTGGTGAGGAGCAGCTGAGGGAGCTGGGGGTGTTGAGCCTGGAGAAAAGGAGGCTCAGGGGAGACCTTCTGGCTCTTAACAACTCCCTGAAAGGTGGTTGGAGCCATGTAGGGTCGGGCTCTTCTCCCAAGGAACAAGCGATGATAGGACAAGAGGAAACGGCCTCAAGTTGCACCAGTGGGGGTTTAGGTTGGACATGAGCAAAAATGTCTTCCCTGGAAGGGTTGTGAAGGGTTGTCCCAGGCTGGGCAGGGCAGTGGTGGAGTACCCATCCCTGGAGGCGGTTACAAGTCATGGAGATGTGGTGCTGAGGGCCATGGGTTAGTGGTGCCCCGGTGATGCTGTGTTAAGAGTTGAACTTGATGATCTTAAAGGTCTCTTCCAGCCAAAACTATGCTATGATTTTCTCTCTAGCACAGGTGAGGCAGAGGGTCTGTGTGTTTGGATTATAAGCATCTTTCTTGTACATGGTCTGTAACATCTGTATCCACTGCAGACAGGACAGGACACCCAAGGATTAGTCAGGGCCACAGAGGGAGATGTGCCCATCCCTGTGCATACTCAGAAGTCTGGATACACAGTCTGTGTGTTCCTTCAGAAACCTGCTGGTGTGATACATGGATGTGTATAGGCCTGTTGTGACTGCTGCCTGTGTCTCAGTAATTATACCCACAGAATAGGAAGCAGGGTGGGGTTTTTTTTCTATTTTTTATTGTCTTGGATGATTCATTCAAAGGAGATTAATAATGAAGCTAAAGTCTTTGAAGGCCCTGAAAGTAAATGAGCTATCTCTGTTTAAAAAGATGTTATTTAATCATACACTTCTAAATAATTCATCGTGTAACTTACACTAGCTAACAAGTGTCTTCTCTGCTTGGTAGTGATCAGAGTGAGTTTCTAAAGCAAGACTTAGAATCACAGAATCATGGGATGGTTTGGGTTGGAAGGGACCTCAAAGATCATCTAGTTCCAACCACTATGGAACCTTATGCAGGTATCACTCCTCCCCCTAGATGGGAATGGCTGAAACCTTTCTTGCAAGGAAAGGGACATAGAATTATTGAATGGTTTGAGGTGGAAGGCACCTGAAAGATCATCTAGTTTCAAGTCCCCTGCCATGGCAAGAAAACCTCCCACTAGACCAGGCTGCTCAAAGTCCCATCCAACCTGGTGTTGAACACCTCCAGTGATGGAGCATCCACAGCTTCCCTGGGCAACCTGTGCCAGTGTCTCACCACCCTCTGAGTAAACAATTTCCTTCTTATTTCCAATAATAATATTTCCAATTTCTCCCCTCTTCCAGTTTGAACCCATTACCCCTCATCCTATCCCTGCAGGCCTTTGTGAAAAGTCCTTCTCCAGCCTTCTTGTAGCCCCCTCCAGGTACTGGAAGGCTTCCACAGAGCTACTGAAAAGAGGAGAACTTAGGATACATCATAATCATTACCAAGCACCAATCCAGCGGGTCCTGCTGGCATGTTTAATTCTCTTCCATAGATCAGGTGCCCCATAAACAAGAGCTATATGCAGGAGGGTTGTTAGTGTGCCCAAGAGCAAGCTCCTGACACAACCCAGCAGAGACTCCTCCTGCTCCTCTGGTGTGTGGTGACTTGCAGGAGGATTGTGCTAACGAGGTGACTGCCACGTGCACTATTTATGAGCCCTGGGCCTTTGGCTGCTGATCTACCACTGTCATTTCAGCCAGAATATTTCTGCCTGAGTGTGTATTTAATATATTAAGTGGTATATGATGGCTGGTAGCTGCATGAGCCTTCATCAACCAGGATCCTGTTAACTCTCCTTCACACCCCTCTGCTCGGTGCGGTGTTGGCTGGGATGCTGGGAGAGCAGAGCTCAGCCAGGCTTGGAAACAGTCAGCTCTGGACTTGGGAGAATCTGTAAAAATGTAGGGGAGGACATGACCCAAGCTTATTTTTAGCACCTCCTTTCAGCTGCTGAACATCTCCCTGTGTTATCAGCCTGGTCGTGGCAGTGCTGGCGTAGTGGGGGTGGTCAGAGCCTTGGTGTAAACCCTGTTAGTTGTAAGGAAGGGAGAGTGTGAGACTGACCAAACTCTTTGTGTTTTGCAGGCAGAGAGTGTAGGTGGTGGAGACCAAATGTGTTTGGTGTTTAACCTGACAGTGCATCTCTTCAAAGAAGCTGATTTGTAGTTGCTCCATCAGTGGAAGTGTTCAAAACCAGGTTGGATGGGGCTTTGAGCAAGCTGGTCTAGTGGGAGGTGTCCCTGCCCATGGCTGAGGAGTTGGAACTAGATGATCTTTACGGTTCCTTCCAACCCAAACTGTTCTACAATTCTATGTTTTAAACTTTCAAAGGCACAAATGGTGAAATAGAACCAATTTACTCATTTGGGGAATTGAAATGCATCGTTGTGTTGCAGTTAATCTGCAGTTTATTTGTAAATACCACCCATTTTTAATCACAGGACAAGGTGCAGTTTGCAGACCAGTGTTGCTATCCCAGGGAAACCCAATTTTTCCTCTATCTCCCTGCTGTAGATTATAGAATAGAATCATAGAATTGTCAGGGTTGGAAAGGACCTTAAAGATCATCTAGTTCCAACCCCCCTGCCATGGGCAGGGACACCTTCCACTAGAGCAGGTTGCTTACAGCCCCATCCAGCCTGGCCCTAAAAATTTCCAGGGATGGGGCTTCCACCATGATGCTTTTCTTCCTGTCTCTGGGTGTCCATCCCCTCTGGGTGTCCATCCCCTCTCCTCAAGGGATATTTGAAGTCTTTAGGAACTCTATTCTTTCCCTGTGACTTTAGTATTTATGTAAGTATCCATATATTTATTTTTTTTTGCAATAATATTTGTGGCTTCTCACAGCTCTTTCCTTCCCACAGCCCTTTCACTAGTACATGGCTTGTGCTGCAGCCTGGGCAGTACATTCTGGTCATCTTCTTAAGTGCAGGTTTAGAGAAAATGATTTAGAAAGGCCAAGTAGGAAGGACAGAGCAGCTCGCAAGAGCCACGATAACTGCGAACCTAGAAGATTCTGAATTTTGCCTGAAGTATCAGAGTGTGTCACTGTGGTGTGTCTTTATTGGAAAGATCCCATCCTTGTACCACAACCTAAATTTGTATCCTGGAGAACTGGTTTGAAGAACACTGGCTGTGCCCTTGTCTATCAGAGAAAACTTGCTTATAAATATCTAAAGGGTGACGGTCAAGAGGCTGGGGCCAGTCTCTTGTCAGTGGTGCCCAGTGACAGGACAAGGGGCAACAGGCATAAACTGGAGCCCAGAAGGTTCCACTTGAACAGGAGGAGAAAGTTGTTTGTTATGAGGGTGTTGGAGCCTGGCCCAGGCTGCCCAGAGAGGTTGTGGAGTCTCCTTGTCTGGAGAGATTCCAAAGATGCCTGGCCATGATGCTGGGCCCCTGCTCTGGGTGAGCTGCTGGAGCAGGGGGGGTTGGATGAGATGATCTCCAGAGGTCCCTTCCAACTCCCTACAATTCTGTGTGGTTCTCTGAAGTGGTGTGCAAATATGGAGTGTCCTTGAGCACTTACTCTGGTTTTGCAGGTGTACATTTTCTGAAGGATTGAGTGTGACACACTTTCAGAAGAATGAGCTTCTGTAACTAGTCCCCTTGGTTTACTCTCCTGCAGGGCACGCCACTTTTGAACTGGGAGCTACGTGGATTCATGGTTCACATGGAAACCCAGTCTATCATCTAGCAGAAGACAATGGTTTACTTGAAGAGACTACTGATGGTGAGAGGAGTGTTGGACGGATCAGTCTTTACTCCAAGAATGGGGTGGCTTATCACCTTACCAACAACGGGCAGAGGATCCCGAAAGATGTGGTTGAAGAATTCAGTGATTTATACAACGAGGTTGGTATCCAGCTGCTTGGTCAGGCTGTAGATTTACACTGGGATTGTTATAACATCCTGGGTACTGGACAGAGGTAGAAAACCAGTAATGTCTTTAATTTCTTTGCAAAAAATCAACACTTAGTTTCCTCTTATTTACATAATCCCCCCCCCAGTTTGCCCCCGATGGGGGATTAACTCCCTGTTGTTAGGAAGAGCAATCTTTCCACATTTGTCATCAATTTAATCACTTCCAGCAACTCTTGCTGGGGAGATCTAGCTGTTTGCTCTAGAAAGTTGTGACTTAATTGAAAGGGTAAAGGAGGGATCAAATTACTAAACAAAGTAAAACCTAAAACCTTAGCAACCACCAGCTAAACATTGTAGCCCTGTGACATTTTATTGATGATATAAATACCATAATGTGCTGTGTATTATGCCAAGGTCAGGGCAGTGTCGTAGGAGTTGCAACTTTTCTTGCATCAGAAGGAGAAGGAACATCTTGTCTGGTAGGCTCAGACCAGCTTGGGCTTCACTTTGAGGTTATTTAATGTCTTTTGCTTAATGTTCAGTGACGTCCTCTTCGGTTCAGTGTAGATGGGGCCTCAGTATGTGACAGAAGAGCCAGATAGAAAAAAAACCCAAACAAACAGACATCTACAGACGCAGAACCTAAAAATACTGAATAGAATCCTGGAAGATGGAAATTAAAATGGATGTTTAGTGGAAAGATCAACCTCTGCTAAAGAAGTGATGAGCCAGCGCTAGACAGAAAAGGCCAGATTTACTTTCATGTCACTCAGCACTGCTGCTGGCATCCTAGTATTCCTTTTAGAGGGAAAATGGGATTTCTTACTGGTTTGGGTGTTGAACACATATGGAAGATTAATATATTTATATATATCTATCTCCTCTTCCAGTATCTGAAGGGGGCTACAAGAAAGCCATGGAGAAACTTTTTACAAGGGCTTGTCATGATAGGATGAGGGGTGATGGCTTCAAACTGGAAGAGGGGAGGTTTAGATTAGATATAAGGAAGAAGTTTTTCACTCTGAGGGTGGTGAGAGCCTGTCCCAGGTTGCCCAGAGAGGTGGTGGCTGCCCCATCCCTGGAACCATTGCAGGGGAGGTTGTTTGGGGCTCTGAGCAACCTGCTCTAGTTGCAGATGTCCCTGCTCAGTGCAGGGGTGTTGGACTGGATGAGCTTTAAAGGTCCTTTCCCACCCAGACCATTCTATGATTCTATGAATTTCAAATAAACTTCATTATGGAAGGAATTTAGCAACCCGTGGCAGGGAGGGAATTCTTCTTGGAGATAATGGAGATAACCTGAACAACTTTTTCACATTACTGGATTGCAAACAGGACCAGAGCCTGCCAGGCAAGAAAGGGAGGTGAGGTGTACATGGAGCTGGATTAAGAGCAACTAAGACAAGAAAAGAGAGGGAGGGAGTGAAAATATTGCAGTGAGCAGCATTATTTATGTAAATGGAGCACAGCCAAGCTCCGTGGAGTGCTCGGTGATCATCCTGTCTCGAAGATCACAGGAAAACCTCCAGCCCAGGGAGGGTGTGGGAGGCAGGCAGACCGAAACGAGAAGAGAATACAAAGCTGGGAGCTGCTTAGCTTTGAGATACAGCTGATAGAGGCCATGTCAAGGTGGCAATGGGTTTAGAAATGATGCATTTGGTAAATCTACCCTTTCTTTCAGAGCCAGAGAAAGGGGGGCAGCCAGCGACATGGGAGAACAACGCATTAAAAGTTAATCTTCTTTACGCAACACTTAATTAGCTTATCGTTGCCACAGGATATCTTTATCACTAGGAGACAGAAAAGGCTTTTGCATTTATGGGTTGTCAAAGTGTCTGCAACCACTCTTTGCGAGGAAAAAAATATGTGAGGGGCAGCTGAAGCCAAGAGGACATCAGCCAACCCCTAAGTGCTGTTGCTGGGGAGGTGCTTGCTCTGTTTTCCTTCAAAGAGTGCTGGAATTTCTTGGAGGAGCTGCTCCTAGTTTTGTTGAGCTGCTTGTCCTGGCCTCTTTGGGGTGTCAGGCTGGATGATCTTAGTGATTTAAGAGAGCTCACTGTGGGTTTCATCCCTGGACTGTGTGGGGAAGGTGGGAATTAGGGTGAGCTATGTGGTCTCCTGGAAATCTCCAGTTAAAGACTATGAACCACAAGTGTCCCAGTTGATGCACTGCAGGTGTTTGGCTTTGGGGACCATTTCTTCTGGCATAAGGTGCAGAGGATGTTTCTGTTGACACCTGCTGAGTCTAGCTGGGGCCTACAAGGAGGCTGGGGAGGGACTTTTTTCAAGGGCTTGTACTGATAGGATGAGGGTAATGGGTTCAAACTGGAAGAGGCTATATTTAGACTGGAAATTAGGAGCAAATTCTTCACTCTGAGGGTGATGAGACACTGGCACAAGTTGCCCAGGGGGGCTGTGGATGCTCCATCCCTGGAGGGATTCAAGGCCAGGTTGGATGGGGCTTGGAGCAACCTGGTCTAGTGGGAGGTGTCCCTGCCCATGGCAAGGAGGTTGGAACTAGATGATTTTTGAGGTCCCTTCTAATCCAAACCATTCTGTGATTTCTGGTTTATGTTTTGCTGAGTCCCTCACTCTCCCAGCATTTTTTGTGTTTTTGCATTTTCCATCATTCTTTTTCATCCTGGTTGGCCAAGACTCTCTTCCTTTAACTTGAGATGAAATGAATGCTGGGGAGGAACAGTGGGAATTTGGTCTTCAGTTCTGCATCTCCATTCTTCTGAGGGGTCAGGATTTTGGAGAGGTCTTGTTGTCCAGGATAAAAAGCCATCTTACAGATCACCAAATCCTGAGGTCAGGCTCCTCCTCTGCCTCGTAGGAGCTCCCAGACCATTCTCAGAGTCTTAAGGTATCCCACCTTCATGTCGTTTCATCTCTTAGACTTCCTCTTCCCCTTTAGAAGAGGCTGAGATCACGAAGCCTGTGACACACACTGCCCTCACTTGAAAAGAAAAATAACCCCAAACAACCAGCAACCACGTGATGGATGCAAAGCCTGATCAGGAACAGGGCACTGGCATCAGCAGTGGAAAATGTAGTCCTGAATGAACGGGGCTAAATATGTCAGGGTTTCAGTGCCTGCCCTCCCATGTGCTCACACACTGCCCTCCTTTGCTGCAGCTGCTGCCACAGCCTGGGGCTCCAGCACATGCTCCAACTCTGCTTCTCCATCTGTAGCTCACTGACCCCTGTTATCTCATCATCTGGACACCAAATTGGAGTGGATGCCAAGTGCAGAGGGTCTCATTCGAGCATTGGGTATGTGGAGGCGCTGAAGCTGGAGCCTGGCACGGTGGAGCCTCTCCTCTGTGTGCTGAATTTCCCTGGTGTGAAGGCAAGACACCCCAGTACCTCTGGAGCTTTGCCTCCCTAGTTCATTTGGAAAGTCCTGATGCTTTTTCCAGGCACTTGTCCAATCTTTTTTGGCTGGCTTCTTCTACTTCAGTACAAGTTTTGCTGCTTTTTTGTTTGCAGTAGCCTGATTTTTTTAATAGCTGTGGGGATGCCTCACAGAAGCCTTTATTTGGTTGCAAGAAAGCCAATGGTAACATTGCTCAGCTCTTCATTTCTGTACAGAAAGGGCCCTATGAGAGGCTCTTAGCTAGAGAAGCTGTTGCACTGCATTAAAGTCAGTCAAGATCTATCACAAGCTTCTGACCAAGTTGACCAAAATATCTCTGTGAGAGCACTAGGAAACTGAGCAGTGCCTGCAAGGAAGGTCTCCAGTGTTGTGAAGCAGCTACTTGGATTTCCAACTATGTGTTTCTAAGTGATGCACCACGAGAATCACACCATTATTTTGTTTGGAAGAGACATTTGAGATCATTGAGTCCAACCATTAACCCAGGTCACCACTAAACCATGTCCATTGGCACCACAGCTACACAACTTTTAAGTCCCTCCAGGGATGGGGACTCCACCTCTGCCCTGGGCAGCCTGTTAAAAGAAAGGGCATTGAGCCTGCTGGTGACAGGACAGCTCTCCAGCCACTCTTGTTTTAAGACTAACCTTAGACCATGGGTGGGGGTGACACTGCTCAGGATCATCATCAAGCCATTTGGTCCCCCTCAAAGGAAGGGGACACCAGCATTGGAAGGTTCCCCAGGGTGTGATGTCCATGTTGCGTATTCTTAGTCTTCCCACCTTCCTCTCTGCTCCTGATAGAATCATAGAATGGTTTGGGTTGGAAGGGACCTTTCAAGGTCCTCTAGTCCAACCTCCCCTGCACTGAGCAGGGACATCTGCAACTAGAGCAGGTTGCTCAGAGCCCCAAACAACCTCCCCTGCAATGGTTCCAGGGATGGGGCAGCCACCACCTCTCTGGGCAACCTGGGACAGGCTCTCACCACCCTCAGCATAAAGAATTTCTTCCTTCTCTCTAGTCTAAATCTCCCTCTTTTAGTTTAAAACCACCACCCCTTGTCCTGTCACAACAGGCCCTGCCCTCATCTTTCCTGTAGCCCCCTTTAAGTACTCCAATGCCCCAAGAAGGTCTCCCTGGAGCCTTCTCTTCTCCAGGCTGAACAAGCCCAACTCTCTCAGCCTGGTCTCCCAGCAGAGGGCTTCCAGCCCTTTGATCATTTTTGTGGTCCATTATTTTTTGTGGAAAACTGAGGGAATCCTGGGGCTGGGGGACTCCAGGAGTGTGACCTTTGAGGGTAAGTTCTGCAGGATCAGGGTCTGTGTGTGTGACTGCTGGGAAACAAGGGACAAGGCATCTCAGAGCAGCTCTTCTGTCCCTGCCATGTTCTCATTTCCCTCTCCAAAGAGGTATTTAAGGCCAACTCTCAGGTATTAGTGAAAGGTGGGAGGGAGGTGGTGGGAAGGAGCTTGACAAGTTAAATGCAGGTGGAAAATCAGACAGCTCCTGCCCAAGAATTTCACGAGTCCTTCAGCCAGCTTGATGTAGAAAACGTGCCTGTTTTTACTGAGGCTTTTCAGTAAGGATGTGGTCCCTGAAGACCTGCTTCACAGGAACCCTCCCTTTAACCATCAGCTAATTAATGGCCTCGTTATCTGTCAGCTTTCTCCTGTGTGCTGCACAGCTTCTGGGGGAGGGATGCAGCCAAAGAATGGCAAAGTCTTCCACCCTTCTCCCCCCCTCTCCTTGTGCTGGGCTTCCTGCCATCCCCAGTTAAGCTCCAACCTTGCCTTGTGTTATCGTAGAAAGCAGGACCAAAGGGCCACCAAGAGTCCCCGTTCCCTCCCTGCCCCTCTATTGCACTGACAGATGTCTGGCCTGGTAACAACATGGTCCTATCTCCATCGAGAGGTTTTTACCCACCAGGGATTAAGTCACTGCAGATTTTAAGCCAAGTGAGAACAAGACAATGCTGGGGATTGTCACCGGCGCTGGGCAGGAAGGAGCATGGATTGGGATGTGCTTTCCTGGCCTCCTTCAGTGCTGAGGAGCTTCTTTATTTAGATTTGTTCTTCCTAAGAGGCTCCTCTTCCTGTGGTGGAGGAGCACGTAGTGAACATGTGTAGGTGGGAGCCTGTAGGTAACAGAGAGGACATCGCTGATGGAACCCACGTTCTCTGCACAGACCCTGGTTGTGGGATGCCCCAAAGCTGATCAATAAGAAGATGGAAGATAGAAGCTGAAGTGAAGTCATTCCAGCACTGTGGCCATTCAGTTAACTCCTTTTAACTTCTGATCTTCAGCCCCATCTTCCTGCAGGGTTGTACGTAAACCCTCAGAGTTAGGGAAGGAAATCTGCTTAGAATGAGTAGTTGCTTAGTCTTAGAATCATAGAATGGTTTGATAAAGATCATCTAGTTCCAACCCCCCTGCCATGACAGGGACACCTCCCACCAGACCAAGTAGTTCACAGCCCCATCCAGCCTGGCCTTGAACACATCCAGTGATGGAGCATCCACAGCTTTGCTGGGCAACCTCTTCCAGTGTCTCTCTACCCGCATGGTGAAGAACTTCTTCCTTATATCTAATCTAAATCTACCCTGGTTTAGTTTAAAACTGTTACCCCTTGTCCTGTCACTCCACTCCCTGATAATGAGTCTCTCCTCATCCTTCCTCTAGGCCCCCTTTAAGTACTGAAAGGCCACAAGAAGCTCTCCCAGGAGCCTTCTCTTCTCCAGGCTGAACAAGCCCAACTCTCCCAGCCTGGCCTATAGCAGCCCTCCCATCATTGCTACGGCCTTCTCTGGACCTGCTCCAACAGCTCCATGTTCTTGTGTTGGAGGCCCCGAAGCTGAAACTGTCTGTGCCTTTGCTTCTGCAGATGGTCCTTGCACACATGCTTGTTCTGCCCAAACCCAGAGGAGCTTTGGAGTGAGAAATCATTAGGTGGTTGTGCTGGGATGTGGGTTTGCCAGTGGCAGGAGCTGGGAGCTGATGCAGCCTGACCTTTATTTTGTCTTCCTGCTGGTATCAGATCTGTGATACTAGAAAAGGGTGATGAGTCCAGAGTGTCTCTGGTGTAGCTCTCCTTGCTGTTGGGCATGGAGCTCTCAGTTTGGATGGATGGATGGATGGATGGATGGATGGATGGATGGATATTTTGTGGCGTTAACTAGAAAACCAGCAGAGTCTTTCAGGTTGTTCTTGATGCCACCTTTCACCAGGATCTTTGAGTTGAAGTCTACTTAGCTCTCTCAGGAACCCACTTAACTCTCTCAGGAACCCTTCTGTCATCATGTTGGGATGAAATGATTGAAGGAGAAAATGTGTTTCCAGATCTCACAAGTGCCTGTTCCCAGTGACTTCAGAGGTGGTCTCATGGGCATGATGATTCTTTCTGTTACTATGAACAGTTTCCTGCCTGGGGAAGGAAAGCTTTGGGAACTCCAACTCCAGACAGCACAGTTCTCCTCCTGCCTCATTAATCTTCCTTAATTGGGACTTGTAGTGAACCTTTGCCATAACTTCTTATAGGGGATGTTTGCTGCATGATCCTGGAGTCATTCAAGGTCAGACTTGATGGGGCTCTGAGCAACCTGCCCTAGGTAGACATGTCCCTATTGGTGTAGGGAGGTTGGACCAGATGACCTCTGGAGGTCCCTTCAAGCCTGAAACATTCTATGATTAAAGAATACATTTTGAGTCTCTTTTTGATTCTTTACAAGATATGTTGTCATCATAAATGTAGGGCTTGCTGTTGTTTCTCCTTTTGCTTCTTGCCTACAACAGCTTTGCCTTCTGTTCTTCATCAAATACTTCATCACCCCTCAGGAAGAGAAAAACAAGGATTCTGAGACAAAATAATAAATCCTGGTGGTGATTATATTTGCCAATAGTGTGAGAGATAGAGGAAGAAACTTCCCTTGATGTTTACAGCAGGGAGACTGTGCATTTGAAGAACACAATGAAGAACACAATGGTTAATAACAACATCCCCATGGCTCAGTTGGCCTTTTGGCCAAGTGGTGGTGGGGTCTGAACACAGCTTTGCTTGTCTCGTGAGCACGTTATCTGCTTAGAGAGGGCAATCAGCTTATGAAAGCTGAGCTGCATTCTGCTGACGCAAGGTCTATGCAGCTCTGTGTGCTTGCTGGAAGTGCTCTGGGACCTCGGGAAGCAGCAGACCTGGGAACTGTGGGATGTTGAAACTGCCAAAGAGCTTTTGGCACTGGGGATCAGAGGAGGCATGGCTTGTTTCCCTTCCTCTGCTGGAGGCCTTCGTTTCATAGAGGGCATTGGTCTCCACCTTTCTTGTCTGGGGCTGTGTGCCAGTTGGTGTCTGCAATTCTTCTGTCTTCACCAGTTCCACTCATTTATCTTGTGATTACTTCTCTGGTTTTATTGTTTATTTCCCCCTTTTTTCATTCTTTCACTTATTTTCTTCTTCAGTGTCCTCCTCATCCCTTACTTGTCCTTATCTACTCACCTCTCTCCATTCACTCACAGACCTGCTTTCTCTCACCCCTACCACTGACATGCATTTTTCCTCACCTTTCCTCATTATCCCTCTATTTTATCTTCTCAAATTCACTTTATTCCTAAAGCCCAAGAGAAAAATCAAGCTTCTGGGGAGAATCAAAGAATCATAGAATGTATTAGGGTGGAAGAGACCTCCAGAGGTCATCTGGTCCCACCTCCCTACACAAGTAAGGACATCTCTACCTAGGGCAGGCTGCTCAGAGCCCCATCAAGCCTGACCTTGAAGGACTCCAGGGATGGGGCCTCCACCGCCTCTCTGGGCAGCCCATTCCACTGATCTAGCGCCCTCACATTAAAGAACTTTTTTCTACTCTCCAGCCTAAATCTCTCCTTTCCTAGCTTAAAACCATCACTCCTGGTCCTGTCATTACAAACCCTTTTGAATAGACCTTCCCCTGCCTCCCTCTAGGCCCCCTTCAGGTACTGGAAGGTCATGGAAGTGGGAAGAACCCAAAATCTGGTGAATTAGCCCTATCAGCAGAGAATGGGAAGCTCTGGGAGCTTTTGGAGGAGAGGCTGCCACAGTTCTGCCAGCTTCCTACCAGGCTTTTACTTCTGGGTTGAACTTCTCACTAGGTCCAAATGATCTGTCTCCAAAAAAGGATCATAAGTTGTAATCCATCCATCTTCTACAGGAAGAATTCCCCAAGCAGGGATATTGCCTCTCTGCTTGTAAGAGTTCTGTGCACCCCTGGGGCATGGTGTAAATGGGAAGGTGACTCACCCTGGACAAAGGAGTCATTAATGGGAAGCCTTGCACTTCTGGGAGGCATCTTTTAAAAGCTTTCCCATGTTAAAAGGTTCCTGGGAGTTTTTCCATGGAAATAAGGGCCATGGTTCAATGCAGGCTCTTCTGGCAATGTTACAGACAGAAGAAGGGATTGCTCCAGAGGGCCACAAAACAGCGGGCCAAGGTGGATGGTTGTTTTCTTGCTTCTACAGCAGAAAACTGAGATTCAAAAAAACATAGAATCATTTAGTTTGGAAAGGACCTCCAGGATCATCAAGTCCAACGTTTGTCCAACATCTCCCTGACCCCTAGACCATGTCTTGAAGTGCCACATCTACTCGTTTGTTGAACACCTCCAGGGATAGTGACTCCACCACCTCCCTGGGCAGCCTGGTCCAGTGCCTGACCACTCTTTCAGGAAAGAACTTCTTCCTAATATCTTCCTAATAGAGATGTTGGAGAGCAGTGTAGGAGAGCGGGACCTGGGGGTCCTGGTGGACAGCAGGATGACCATGAGCCAGCAATGTGCCCTTGTGGCCAAGAAGGCCAATGGCATCCTGGGGTGTATTAGAAGGGGTGTGGTTAGTAGGTGGAGAGAGGTTCTCCTCCCCCTCTACTCTGCCCTGGTGAGACCACAGCTGGAATATTGTGTCCAGTTCTGGGCCCCTCAGGTCAAGAAGGACACAGAACTGCTGGAGAGAGTCCAGCTCAGAGCCACAGAGATGCTGAAGGGAGTGGAACATCTCCCTGGTGAGGAAAGGCTGAGGGAGCTGGGGCTCTTTAGCTTGGAAAAAAGGAGACTGAGGGGTGACCTTATTAATGTTTATAAATACATTAAGGGAGAGTGTCAGGAGGATGGAGCCAGGCTCTGTTCAGTGGCATCCAATGATAGGACAAAGAGCAATGGGTGTAAGCTGGAACAGAGGAGGTTCCACCTAAATATGAGAAGAAACTTTTTCACAGTGAGGGTGACAGACACTGGAAGAGGCTGCCCAGGGAGGTTGTGGAGTCTCCTTCTCTGGAGATGTTTAAAGACCGCTTGGATGTGTTCCTGTGTGACCTGCTCTAGGTGATCCTGCTCCAGTGGGGGCATTGGACTAGATGATCTTTTGAAGTCCCTTCCAATCCCTAAAATTCTGTGATTCCGTGATTCATGTCCCTACTTGTATAGGGAGGCTGAACCAGATGACCTCTGGAGGTCCCTTCCAGCCTAAAATTTTCTATGATAAACTGCCAAAGCTGGTCTCTAAAGCTGGCAGGAGAAGGTGATGAGAATGTGCTGGGTTTGGATGGAGGAAAAAGGATCCTGCTTGGGATTTGGGTTCTGCTGTGACTCACGGTGTCCATCTTTCTGTCCTGTGTGTGGCAGGTCTATAACCTGACTCAGGAGTTCTTCCAACGAGGTAAACCAGTCAATGCTGAGAGCCAGAACAGTGTGGGTGTCTTCACACGGGACGTGGTGCGCAAGCGCGTCAAGGCCGACCCGGATGACACAGAGGCCGTCAAGAGGCTGAAACTAGCCATGATCCAGCAGTACCTTAAGGTGTGTGAGCACATCGTTGGGGTTTTGTTTTAAGAGGAGACCCATAGTGAACCTCAGACACCTGGCCAAGCCTTGCCCACCTCTGGGGAGTTGCTTTCTGTGGTCTCCTGCTGTTTGTGTTTATGTTGACAGCTTTTCCTCCTGAGGAATATCCAGACACAGCAGGCTGCAAGAAATGATGACTTTACTTTTGTTTTCCTTCTTCCCTTAAAATTCCATGTTTCTAATTAGAAGGGGCTTTCCTAGGCCCTGTTAATTTTTCTGGTGTGTTTTAATGTTGTCTTACCACCCGAAGCTACTCTACTGTCAGGTTCTTCTAGTCACATCTTGTGCCTTACACCTGGGACCTGATCCTGCCTGAGTGTTTTTTACCTGCTTCCACCTCTGTCCATATCCCAGAGACCAGAAGAAATGTGACTTTGATACTAGTCATTTGCTGAAGAAATCCCTAGAAAGCATTTTGAAGGCAAAGCAAGAAAATCAAAGGTAGATTGTTTAAACCCACGTCCTAATTGTGTTTCCTCATGGCTTCCCTTGTTCTTTTTACCTCCTCATGCCTTGGCTCTAAATGAATTCTCTGTGAGATGAGGACTTAATGCTGTGTCAAGCACTCCACAAGTAGAGTGTAACAGTCATTCCTATTTATAATATTATAATAATGACTTAAAGGCTTGTGAAATGAGGCAGGGGAGGCAAGCAGCACTTTGTGATGCAGGTAAGTGTATGATATTCACTGTCTACAGGTGGGAAGCTGAAACAAAGAGAAATAAAGACCTGAAGAGCCTCACAGGAGATCTAGCATAAAGCAGAGATTTGAACCCAAGTGTCCTAAGCACTCTTCATCTCAGTGTCCTACTCCAAGAGCTCGTATCATTGGGTGTCTCCACAGCTCTCACATAAAGACAAGTTATTTATTGTGTGATCCACGTGCCATCACCCCTGCAGGCAATGTTAGTCAGCTGATAAAGCTCTGATTTTCCTGGTGGTTACTTCTTTGGTTGCTGCAGGTTTCCACAGCCAGCGGCAAGTCTTTGCAAATCCCTTCTCATGTGTAAATACCTGAGAACAACAAAGCTTCTGATACTTAAGATTATCAGATCAGAGTAGTTGCTGAGATGAGGGGGATTAACTGGTGTCTCAGGCAAAGTATAGTCTTAGTAGTTACCTGGTTTTCTCCCTGGTGTTTTTCCTGAATGGTTGGAAGAATCAAATAGCCATCATTGTCTGGTATCTTCATAAAGTGAGGTGTTCTGTTGGAGCATCCAGGCAAGATGAGCAGCTTGTCTCATGACCCAGGGTGCAGGGTTTGTGTGGTGGACCAGCAGAACTGACCCTGGGTGAGTGTTGGGAGAGTGCTCACTCCATCACAGCAGACTCACAGGACAGGTCTTCTTCAAGACCTGCCTGCTGGTGACCTGGCCCAGCAGTTGTGCCTGCTGAGTCCTCACTGGAGTCATTGGGCAGTGACCAGGAAGGGGCAACCAGTCACAGGAGCAGCCTGTGGACCACTTAGTACCATTTTGACTTGTTTGCTTGATATCTTAGCCCAGCAGATAGACTCCTGCCCTGAACCAGGATGCTCCGCAGGGAGAGGGTCTAGGCTTGCCAAGCCTCCAAACATGGCCATTAAAATGTGGAAATGCCTGGAAAGCTGGCCAGAGGGGGAGACAAGGGATTGTCCTCTTCCTTTGGCCTGAAATGCTTAAAAATTCGTATGCGGATCATTGTGACTCTGGTGGTTTGAAGATTTTAAGATCACTGTGTCCCATTATCATTAGACACTTATCACAAGACAGGCCAAACATCCTGCCTTTGTTCCAGGGGTTGCTGGAAGCTCTGACTGTGCCTCCTACTCCTGCAAACACTCACCAACAGTCCCTGCATCTAAAGCTTTGATTATCACAGCAAGTGAATCAAGCACAAGTGTCTCACGTCTTGGCATTTCCCTCTTCTGTCTCCTTCAGTTCCTCCTGTGCTGGGTCCTCTCACCTCCAGCAGCTCGTTGGCTTGCTGCTTGCTGACTGACAGCGTGCTGGAAGCTGCAGGCAGCAGAAGGAGCTGCCAAAAGCTTTTCATGGCTCCTCAAGGGAACGTTTATTAACATTGGAAAAGAGCATCTGATTGACAGAGCTCCAGCTTCTGCTGTCGGAGCACCAAGCAGCCAGTCCCTGGCCAGTGAAGAGGGTTTTAAGTGATAGAAGACAGACAGAACTGGAACCCAGGGACACACAGAAGCACAGACATCACCTCTGAACTCTGGATGATGCAGCCACAACAGATGCAACCAAAGCTGATGCAGCTTGTTACCGTGACAAAATGGTTTCTCTGCTTGGAAAGAAGGCCGAGGATTGATTTTGTCCAATCCTGTGGCCAAAACTCTTCATTACTATCAAAAATAATGTGGTTTAAGAGTGGGATTCAGGACTCCCAGCAGCCCTGTGCCCTCGCAGCGCTGTGGCAAAATGAGTTGCTGTGTAGCAATGTTGCTTTTGTGTTGCTTTTCCTTAGGTAGAGAGCTGTGAGAGCAGCTCCCACAGCATGGACGAAGTCTCGCTCAGTGAGTTTGGGGAATGGACCGAAATCCCTGGGGCCCATCACATCATTCCTTGTGGATTCATTAAAATCGTGGAGATTCTGGCCCGCTCCATTCCCGAGTCCGTCATTCAGCTCCGCAAGCCAGTCAAGTGCATCCACTGGAACCAGTCGGTCAGCAAGGAGATTGAGAGGGTGGCTGACCACAACAGTGACCTCCCCGAGGAGGACAAGGGCTCCGATGTCTTCGTGGAGTGCGAGGACTGTGAGTTCATCCCAGCTGACCACGTCATTGTGACTGTGTCCCTGGGAGTCTTGAAGAAGCGCCATGAGAGCCTGTTTCACCCCCGCTTGCCCGAGGAGAAGGTGATGGCCATTGAGAAACTAGGAATCAATACGACTGACAAGATCTTCCTGGAGTTTGAAGAGCCTTTCTGGAGCTCCGAATGTAACAGCATCCAGTTTGTCTGGGAAGATGAGGCAGAGAGTGAGAGCTTGACTTATCCCGAGGAGCTGTGGTACAAGAAGATCTGCAGCTTTGATGTACTCTACCCACCAGAGAGGTACGGCCATGTCCTGAGTGGCTGGATCTGTGGAGAAGAGGCTTTGATTATGGAGAAGTGTGATGATGAAACTGTGGCAGAAACCTGCACCGAAATGCTACGTAAATTTACAGGTCAGCCATGCTCTGCTCCCTTTGTTGGGTGGAGAAGAGAGGGATTGTGGGGCTGGGATGTTGAATAACCTCTAGGAAGGAAATGCACAAAGGTAATTTTTAGTTCTTTGGCATTTGATGTCCCTTTGGGCTGTGGGTGTGCTTCCACCTCCTGCTTGGGTGTGCCCGAGAGCTATTTATACAGAGGGGCTGATAACCAGCTCAGGAAGTGGTGGGCAGAAGTGCTTGAGGGTTCCATATCCTCTGCTTTATTTAGTCACAAATAACTCTTCAGCAGCTGGAGCTGTTGGATTCGGTGCTCCTGAGGACTGGTCTCAGCTGGGATGCAGCACAGCTCTTCTAGAGCCAGTGAGGTTGGGCCTGTTTAGGTCAGTGGAGATGTGGTGGTTGAATTCCACCCCTGGCATCTATTCTACATGAGGCTAGATAAAAATCTCATTGACTAAATTTTGAAGGATCCATTGGTCTGGAGAGCTCCTATTTTCTGGGGACCTCACTTAAGCTTTCCTGGACTTTAGAGATTTCATGTTTACTGAGCACACATCCCATTAAAGGCAGCAGTTGGAGCAAGACAGATCTTAGGTGTGTTATACAGAGAAAATCCAAGATGATATCACTAAAAGTAGTAATACTTGATCATGCTGGCCCTTAGTTGTCCTGCTGTCACTTTTCTAGAGGTTTCACACCTTCCCAAGGAGAAAGGGCTTTTTATATCTGCAGAGGTCTTTGAGATCCTCTGGTAGAAGACACTGAACAGGCACTATTCTGAGGTAAAAAGGCTGAAAGAAGTAGCAGTTGACTCATTGGCAGCCTTGGAATAAGGATTTTGGATTGATACATATTTATAAGCATTTAAAAGAGCAGCATCCTCCAAGATTAGATGTATTTTGTACTATTCTAGAGATGGAGCCCATGACTGAGCTATTTACACCTGCCTGTGAGCTGCTGTGAGCCAAATCTCAACACCCAGTGGATTTCCAGCCTTGTTCCTTGTCCATGGGCCTCCAATTAACTGGGGTGATTTGTCTTCCCAAGTGTAGCTTTCCCCTGTGCTTAGAGACTATTTGCTACCAGCAGCATGGAGGACGTGGTTTAGTGGTGGACTTGGCATTCCTGGGTTTATGGTTGAATTGGATGATCCTAAAAGTCTTTTCTAACCTAAAGGATTCTATGATCTAGAGGAAGGGTCCTGGAAGCTGAGGACTACCTGCATAACTGGCTACTGGCAAAGGAGGTTTTAAGCTTTATTACTCTCTTCAGAAATTGTAGGGTAGACATCGTATTTAGAAACACTAATGCAGCAACTGAATTGTTCTTTCAGCTTGTTCAGTTGCATTTCTGTGGGATGATCATAAAATCATAGAACTGGTTTGGTTGGAGAAGACCTTCAAGATCATCTAGTCCAACTCTTAACCCAGCACGGCCAGGGCACCATTAAACCATGTCCTGAGCACCACATCTACATGGCTTTTAAACCCCTCCAGGGATGGGGACTCCACCACTGCCCTGCCCAGCCTGGGACGTGCCTCGATAACCTTTTTGGGGAAGACATTTTTCCTCATGTCCAACCTAAACCTCTCCTGGTGCAGCTTGAGGCTGTTTCCTCTTGTCCTATTGCTTGTTCCTTTGGGAAGGGCCCAACTCCACCTGGCTCCAACCTCCTTGCAGGGAGTTGTCAAGAGCAAGAAGGTCTCCCCTGAGCCCTTTTCTCCAGGCTCAACCCCACCAGCTCCCTCAGCTGCTCCTCACCACACTCCTGCTCTAGACCCTTCCCCAGCTTCCTTGCCCTTCTCTGGACATGCTCCAGCCCTTCAAGGTCCTTCTTGGAGTGAGGAGCCCAAAACTGACCTCAGGATTGGAGGTGCAGCCTCCCCAGTGCTGGGTCCAGGGGGACACATGCTGAACCTGTGGCTCCCCTGCAGAGAAGCAGATGAATGAGTGAATGCTGGACTCTGGGCAGCTTTACCCTCCCGAGCTGTTTGCTTTCCGTGGTGTTGGGTGTCCCTGCATTACAGTGCAACATCAGTACATACACAGCTTCTTTCCTCCTCACCTCAGCAGCCCAACTGCTGCTCAGGAGGCTCTTGCTTTAAGGCCAAGTTGTCCTAGTGCTGATGTCACCCAAAGCATATAAACAACCTTGTTTGTTGCAGCCCATCTTGACTGAGACCTCTTTTTTTTTAAAACACCTCGATTTATCAGTAGGAATTTGGTTCTCCAGGTCTTTCTTAGTTTGGCAGATGGGGGTATACCCTCCCTCTTCCTTCTTGGGCTCCTTCACTGTTGTTGTTTGCATGTGTTGGATGTTCTTCTCTTCCTCCCAGGATGGAAATATGTTGGCACTGGGTCACTGGTATGTGTTGCAGTTGCTGTTCCAGTTGATACTGCACCTGGTCACTGTCCATCAGACTCTGGTGTGTGAGCTCTGCCTCAGCCTTCTGCTAATCCTGGGTTATCTAACCCTGGAGAATTTCAGGCTGAGCTTACCAGGGCCTTGCCCTGCAATGAATGTTTTGTGCATAAGCTGAGAGGTGGCCTCAGCTGCTAGAAACTGTGAGAAAACCTCTTCTTAGAGCACCCATTACATGACCTGTTCCATTTTCTGCCCCCAAAAACTTGTTAGTTTGTAGAAAACCTTTTCACAGATGTCCCAGGCTGGCCTTGCTGAGGTAGCTGGGTTTGTCCTGCTACCTTTGCTCCCATTTTCCCCAGCAGGCTCCCAGAAGCAGCCATACCTCAAGGCTGATCCAGGGACCAGGTGGGCTGAAATAGCAGCAGCATGCTCAGCTCTCCATGCACCCACCTTCTGCTCCACTAACTGGTTTCGTTGGGAGTCCACAAGTTGGTGAGACCAGCTGTGGGGTGGTTGGAAGCAGACAAATCATCCCTCTGATCAAGTAGTCAGTTCAGGAAATGATGGACTCCTCTGGTCCAGGTAGCACCATCAAACCCAGCTTTTCAAGCAGTTCCCACCACCCAACTTCATGTAAGTCAGCTGGGTTGGGAAACTAGTCCTGATTTCCTAAGCTCAGTGGAAAGACAGACTCTGCCACAGGGCAGTTCAGATCTTCCACACCTCACTTGGTGCTCTCTGACATCTTCTGAAGAGGCTTTTCTCTCCTGAGTGTAGAGAGAGCCTTGTAGTCAGGAATGAAAGGAGGTAGCAGGAGCCTTTTAATGTTCACTTCACCTTTTGTAGCTTCTGGGTATAAAATCCCCCACGTTCTTCTTTCTTACTCTTCTCTGAAAGAATTAACTGCATTACCAGGTGGGTTCCCACCTTCAGTGGGCAGAGTGTTAGACCAGGTCTATGATAAAACCACTCCTTTAAGCTTGGTCTTATTTCACACTGTGAATTTCTCTCCGAGAGGAGATGATCTGCCTCTGTAACCTTGAATTTCACACGTGGGTTAGTGCTGTGGTTTATCTGGCTTTGCTGGGAGAAGCTCTGAGGGTTGTTCTAACCTAAGGACCATGAATTGCTGCTTTTTACAACTGGATGGTGGCATCCTCCACATCTCACTAAGTGGGATGCCTTTGAACAATTAGAAGTCTTGCTCTGGATTCTTTGTTGGCCAAGCTCTGAGTGTCAGAAGCCAGTCATGGAGGACTCCCTGGTTTGTCACACTGGGGCTGGAGATGCCCCAAGTTGTCCTCTCCATCCTCTAGCTATTTATCTAGAGAGGGACGATCTCTTTTAGGTTCTGTGTCATATCTGCCAGCCCCATCTGAAGGCCTGAGACACCCTAATGTCTGGTGGCTGTAGACACTGATGTGTGGGTAGTTCCACAGATCTCTGTTGGCCTTGGTGGGATCTTAGACATCCTGCTCTCAGGTAGGCAGCTAAATTCAGGTGTCTTGATTTAGATCTGTGAGTTGATTTTATGGTAATCCTGTGTCATAATCAGCCCCATAACCAATAAATCTGTGTAGCCACAGCTCCTGGTGGCTGAATATGGATGGGATTGTTTGAGGCACATGGAGTTACCTTCCATAGCTTCACAAGGCATGAAGATATCTGTCCTCCTGTTTCAGTGAAGGCTGAGATCCTTTTTTAGCCATTTTATCTCCCTTTGGACAGTGGAAATGTAGAAGTTTCCACAGCTGTATTAATTGTTACTTTTATCTGTAGGCAGAGGCACATGTTTACCCATCTACTTGAAAGCAGATTGAGAAAGTCCAATTAAATATGTTCCTTGAAGGAGTGTGGCCCTCCCAGTCTTACAAACAACAGCTCAGGATCAGAGCTTGTGTTGCGTGTTCCCATCTGACCTTCAACTGAGCTCCTCCTCCTGGGTGCAGCTGAAACAAAGGTCTCTCTGGAGGTTTTTCTCTTAGAAACAGCTCCTCACATTAAAAAGTGCAGAAATGCAGGAGCTCAGGGTTGCAGAATGGACACTTGGATCATGCTCACGTGGTCTGATGTTCTGGAGAACCTTAAAGGAGCTCCTGAGGGCTGGTACAGCTGCACCACACAGGGTGGTGCTGTGCAAGGAGCCTGGCTTTGGTTCTGGGAGCTGTACAGCTGATGCTGAAGGGAGTGGAACATCGCCCTGGTGAGGAAAGGCTGAGGGAGCTGGGTCTTTTTAGCTTGGAAAAAAGGAGACTGAGGGGTGACCTTATTAATGTTTATAAATCCATTAAGGGAGAGTGTCAGGATGATGGAGCCAGGCTCTTTTCAGTGGCATCCAATGATAGGACAAGGGGCAACTGGTATAAGCTGGAACAGAGGAGGGTCCACCTAAATATGAGAAGAAACTTTATCACAGTGAGGTTGACAGACCCTGGCCCAGTCTGCCCAGGGAGGTTGTTGAGTCTCCTTCTCTGGAGATGTTTAAAGCCCCCCTGGACGTGTTCCTGTGTGACCTGCTCTGGGTGATCCTGCTCTAGCAGGGGGATTGGACTAGATGATCTTTCAAGGTCCCTTCCAATCCCTAACATTCCGTGATTCTGTTTTAACATCCCCCAGCCCCACCCCACACTGGCAGCTGGATCAGGAGCCTCTTCATGAAGCTCTGCCATCCACCCAGTGCCACATACTTTATGTTGCTCTACTGTGGTTTCCCTTGGCCTGAAGTTGATCTGTGAAGAGCATTTTCTGATGGGTTGGCTGCTGTTTAACACAGCACAAGGCCATCCATGGGAAGCACTCAAGAGGGACAAAGCTGTCACTTTGACCAGTCTGAGCCATTGCTCTACTGAATATTGCTGGGTTTAGACAACTGTTGGTTGGGCTGATGGCTCCACAGACTCTTTGGTCAACAAAATTCAGTCTGTTAGCAGATCTGGGGCCTCATCTGCAGGCTGACCAGTCCTCATCTTATTGCTTGTTACTCTATGTGTCCTGACCATCCTCTTCTTATCAACATCTTACTTGTGGTGTTGAAAATCTTCTGGGTACCTTGACAGTGGAACACGAGAACGTGCACCAGCTACAGAAGAGGCACCACCAGCCCATAGCAGAGACTCCTGTCATTTGAGAACACATCATGTGATTGTTTCTGTCATGCCCTCTGATGGGTGACTCCTTTGGCCCTGTCTCACACAATCACAGAATGGTGGGGGTTGGAAGGGACTTCTGGAGATCATTTAGTCCAACCCCCCTGCCAAAGCAGGTTCATCTAGGGCAGGCCACACAGGAACACATCCAGATGGGTTTTGAAAGTCTCCAGAGAAGGTGGTGTGTTGTCTACCCAGCTTTCATGGTGTGTTCTCCTGGCTTTTCCCACAGCCCTTAAAAATAAACCACGATAACTTACTTCCCTGACGCATCCGAGAGCTCCCCTGGGCTTTTCACTTCCATCCCAGGCATTCCTGCTTTGAAGGTTCTTTGGGGGAGCATGTTCCAGAGGCTTTGTTGTGCCCGGTGCTTATTCCTGAAACAACATCCACTTGTAAGATGTGTTTTGTTTGTAGGGTAGATTTATTTCTAGTCTGAGCCGTATTTTGATCTGGGGGTTGGTGGTTGGAAGGTGTTCACAACCTGCTCTGGTGAGCCCCCCAGGTGCCTTTGCTCTGCTCCAGCCTTGTATTGCATCCTTCTGGTTGACATGTGATAATCCTAAACCCAGTAGCTGAACCAGGGAAGTAACCTGCTCCTGGTTTTAAGGTATTAAAGGTGTGGCCAAATAATTATTTAGTAGGACTAAATAATGGGCTCCCCAGTTCAAGAGACACAAGGAACTGCTGGAGAGGTCCCAGTGGATGCTCTGAAGATGCTGAGGGGACTGGAGCATCTGTGTGCCCAGGAAAGGCTGAGAGCCCTGGGGCTGCTGAGCTGCAGAAGAGAAGCCTCAGAGGGGATCTGATCAATGCTGATCAAAAGCTAAAGGGTGGGGGCAAGAGGCTGGGGCCAGACTCTGGTCAGTGGTGCCCAGGGCCAGGCCAAGGGGCAGCGGGCACCAAGTGGAACCCAGGAGGTTCCATGTGAGCAGGAGGAGGTGGTTGTTTGTTGTGAGGGTGTTGGAGCCTGGCCCAGGCTGCCCAGAGAGGTTGTGGAGTCTCCTTGTGTGGAGAGATTCCAAAGGTGGCTGGAGACGCTGCTGGACCCCCTGCTCTGGGGGAGCTGCTGGAGCAGGGGGGTTGGACCAGAGCATCTCCAAAGGTCCCTTCCAACCCCCACCATTCTGTGGTTCTGTAGTGTAGTGCCTAACTAGTCTTTCTGTCTGAATGTCACCCTCTTCTAAGCCCTGATGAACAAAGTGGGGGAATTTGGATCATCTTCATGGCAGCCTAAGCATGCTGAGGTGTTACAGCCAAGGTCCAAAGTAGGCATAGGAATGTTTCAATCATTCTTACTTCTTGTGCTGAACATCTCCCAGGCTCCAGTAACTGACCCTTGCCTGGATATGTGAAGTTCCCTCAAGAGTGGCTCCCATGTCTCCTGCCGAGAGAATTTATCTTCATTGCAGTTCTCCTTGTCCCCTCTCCCTGTTCCTCTCCTGCCAAGCCCTGTTTCAGTTTTACCTGAGGCTCTTGTGCCACCAGCTGGTGGGACACTATATGGGATTCCCTGTGCTCCTGTACAGTTTGGGATGTGGACAGTGGCTGAAGATGGCCCTGTCATTGCTTCACTCAGTTGCCCCTCACCTCTAGGTCCTGCAACCTCTTAGCAGCAGAAATCCTACAGCAAGCTGGAAATCCTACTTCCTTCTTTCCATACCATGAGCATCCCACAAAATGGATCTGTTGGATTTTAGGATGGGGAGCAACTGAATAGCAGTTGGAGTGAGGAATGCAGGCTTTGAAAACTTCCTGACAGGTTCTCCTGTGCCCTCACAGGATGAGGATTTGCCTCCTAACATCCTTATGGATGTGGACATATTGGAGCGTGTCCAGAGAAGGGCACCAAAATGATCAGGGGAATGGAGCATCTCTGGTATGAAGACAGACTGAGAGAGTTGGGGCTGTTCAGCCTGGAGAAGAGAAGGCTCCGGGGGGACCTTAGAGTGACCTTCCAGGACCTGAAGGGGCTACAGGAAGGTGGGGGAAGGTCTATTCAAAAGGGTTTGTAATGACAGGACCAGGAGTGATGGTTTTAAGCTGGGAAAGGAGAGATTTAGGCTGGAGATTAGAAAAAAGTTCTTTAATGTGAGGGTGCTAGATCAGTGGAATGGGCTGCCCAGAGAGGGGGTGGAGGCCCCATCCCTGGAGTCCTTCAAGGTCAGGCTTGATGGGGCTCTGAGCAACCTGCCCTAGGTAGAGATGTCCCTGCTTGTGTAGGGAGGTTGGACTAGATGACCTCTGGAGGTTCCTTCCAGCCTAAAACATTCTATGAATCTATGAAGCTTCCCAATCTCTTAGGAACTTAAATATTTTAATGATCTTTCCCAACATGGAAGACTTAGGTTAAAATTGATGTGAATAATAGAAGAGAGTAACAGAAGTAGAAGAGAGATGTGGTTTGGGGCCTCTTCCCTGTAGCCTGCAGGCTCTTCTAGGATGTATTTTTGAAAATCAAGACTGGATCTGTGCCACTCCCCACCTCGTGGCTTCTCTCAGCTCTGGTCTTACTTGTCTTCTCCTTCTTTCCCCCCAGGGAATCCAAACATTCCGAAACCTCGGCGGATCCTGCGGTCCTCCTGGGGCAGCAACCCCCACTTCCGTGGCTCCTACTCTTACACGCAAGTTGGGTCTAGTGGGGCTGATGTAGAGAAACTGGCTAAACCTCTGCCTTATGCTGAGAGCTCCAAAACTGCTGTAAGTATGGCCCGAAATGGTTCTGTGGAGAGAACAACAACTCCATGCTGGGCAGCAGGTGTTCTGAGGGGAGGTTGGGACAGGTTGGATCTCCAGTAGTGTGTTTTCCAGGTTTTTTTAATACATACCCCTCTGGACAAATAATGTATGTGGGATTTTACCTCTGGTGTTTGGAATCATAGAATGGGTTGGGTGGGAAGGGCCCTCAAAGATCATCTAGTCCCACCCCCCTGCCATGGGCAGGGACACCTCCCACTAGAGCAGGCTGCTCAAAGCCTCATCCAGCCTGGCCTTGAACCCCTTCAGGGATGGAGCATCCACCACCTCTCTGGGCAACCTGTTCCAGTGTCTCACCACCCTCAGAGTGAAGAATTTCCTCCTAATTTCAAATCTAAATCTCCCCTCTTCCAGTTTGAACCCATTACCCCTTGTCCTGTCACTACCCTCCCCAGCCAACACTCAATCCCAACATCTCAGGGATTCCCACTTCTCTCTCTGAAATTATCAAGAGCTGAACATTTCCATGGCTTTTGGAGTTCTGATCTCTGTATTTGAAGACCATTAGCCTTGTTGGCCAGTTCAGAATTCCCTAGGAAAGCACATTAGCATGTTCCATATGGAATATTAAAGGCATGACTTCTGATGGTGAGGTCTGGATGGGCCAGAGGTGCATAGTAGGAAATCTTTGTTGACATCAGAGGGTGAGGGAGGCCCAGTCCTTGGCTTGAGGGACTGATGTGTTGATTGGAGACAGTGAATCTGCTCCTTGGACACTTCCTTTGCTTTCTGAACATAGGGTGGAAAGCAGAGCACACATGAAGATAGTTACCACAGCCTGGCAGATGAGTGGTGGTGCATTGAGCCAAACTCACCCTGTCACTGGGGGTTATGTGTCCCAATCCAAAGACAATGGCTGATGAATCTGCAGCCTCCAAGCATCTGCTCAGACCATCTCCTCCATCCAGAACCTGACCCCCTGTGTAATTTTGTTCAGCACAGATATTGTAGAATCATAGGATGGTTGGGGTTGGAAGGGACCTTAAAAGACCATCTAGTCCCAACCCCCCTGCCATGGGCAGGGACACCTCCCACTAGAGCAGGTTGCTCACAGCCCCATTCAGCCTGGGCTTGAACATTTCCAGGGATGGAGCATCTACAACCACCCTGAGCAACCTGTGCCAGTGTTTCACCACCCTCACAGTGAAGAACTTCTTCCTAATACCTAATCTAACTCTCCCCTCTTGTTCCACCCTCCATGAGCTGTGTCTGTCCCCGTGATGCCACCACACGAGGAGTTTGAGACCCACCACCTTGAGAACTCTGGTTTTTAGCGACACTCATGGGGACGTGGGAGGGCGCAGAAACTTCTGTCTCCTTTTAACCTCACATCTCCTTTCTGGTAAGCACTGCTGAGCTTGTCTGCTGCTCTTGTCCCCTCCAGCCCATGCAGGTGATGTTTTCAGGGGAGGCCACCCATAGGAAGTATTATTCCACCACCCACGGTGCTGTGCTCTCCGGGCAGAGGGAGGCTGCTCACCTCATCGAGATGTACCAGGACCTCCTGCAGTGCCAGAGCTGAAAAGACCCCGTGTCTGCCAACACCATCAACTCCCAAACCCTCGTACAGGTGTGTGGAGGGGGTTCTTTTTTCATTTCAGTTCACAGTAGAGCAGCCTGTTATTTTTTTCTATTAAAAAAACAAAAACAAAACCCTAACTGTTTAAGGAGTTAGTCCCCAGTAGCTTCATTTCTGTGTGCTGTATTGTTAACAGGGAAGGGTGCTCCTCTTGTCTGCTAGACTGTTTCTTTGTCATTTTAATTCTAACTTCACTTTTGGTGCCTATCATATATATATTTTGTTTTTCTTTCTGTATTGTAAGTGCCTTCTATACTAAAATAAATGTTGTAATAAAAAGACTTGGTGCTTCCTGGACACTTCACTTGGTAACTTGCAACTCTTTTATTCAATGTTGTAAATATAAAGGTTCTTTCTTCCTACAGGAATTTGGAGGATAGAATCATTAAGGTTGGAAAAGACCTCTAGGATCATCAAGTCCAACCATCAACCCAACCCTACCATGACCACTAAACCATGTCCAGAAGTGCTACATCTACACGTTTTTTGAGCACCTCCAGGGATGGTGACTCCACCACCTCCCTGGGCAGCCTGGTCCAGTGCTTGGCCACTCTTTCAGTAGAGAAATTCTTCCTAATATCCAGTCTAAACCAATAATAATATCCAGATAATAATATCCAGATGTATCTTGAGATAGATCTGGATACTTCCAGTTGATCTTCACTGTGTTGTTCAAAGAATTGCACCTTAGAGGTGGAGTCATTTGTCCAGATCAGCACAGAAATCTCTCTGTATCTCCACATACTTAACTCCATGTGTCACCTGTCACCATGTGTGGGCCTGTGTGCTTCAGGAAACCTGCCTGTAATTTTTTGGGGGGAGGATTTGTCTATTTGTCTTCCCTCTGGGTTTGCTCAGCCAGTCCATGGGATGTTATCAAAGGAACCACAAAGCAGAGAGACAAACAGCCTTGATGAAAGCAGTGTCCACATTTGGTGTGGAACACTGTCTTGGTTTTGAAGGAACTCCCTCAGTCATTGCCACTTCTCCAACATTGATGTGGTTTTGAGGTGTGCAAATGAAGCTTCTCTCTGAGGAAACTAAACCAAGCACAATTCTCCAGGAACTGCCCAGGTGTGGGGACATCAAAGTCTGACCTATCATGTGTCCTTCAAAAATTCTTGAACCATGTTATGGAAGGAATGTTTGTGCCTGTGCAGCAAAGTGCAAAGTAAAACCCTTGAACTCCAGAATCCCAGCATGGTGGGGGTTGGAAGGGACCTCTGGAGATCATCTACTCCAACCCCCCTGCAGCAGCAGGTTCACCTAGAGCAGATTGCACAGAACAGCATCCAGGCAAGTTTTGAAAGTCTCCAGAGATGGAGACTCCACAACCTCTCTGGGCAGCCATTTCCAGGGCTCTGCCACCCTCACACCAAAGAAGTTCCTTCTCATGTTTAGATGGAACTTCCTATGTTCAAATTTGTGCCTGTTACCTCTTGTCCTGTCACTGGGCACCACTGAGAAGAATCTGGCCCCATCCTTCCGACACCTGACCCAACCTTTAAGTATTTATAAGCATTAAGGTATCCCCTCAGTCTTCTCTTCTCTAGGCTCAAAAGCCCCAGGTCCCTCAGCCTTTCTTCATATGAGAGATGGTTGGTAATGCAGGTACAGCTGGAGTGAACCCCATGGCTGTTGTTGGGGCAGCTGGTCCAAGTGGAGAAGACCATGCAGACTTCCATGGCAGTGTGGACAAGAAGGACAATGACAAGGAGCAGCATTCTGGAGCTGCCTCTGTGATGAAGCTCCATCTTTGGTTGGACAGCAATACCCCAAACAGGTGAGGTTTTCACTCTCCCACCCCCAGAAAAGAAGGTCCAAAAGTCTGAGTGACACTGTTGATATTGAAGAACTTTCTCAGAGGGGTCAAGACCATTGTCACTGGTAAGGGATTCTGAAGGAATGTGAATGCTTGGCTCAGTCATGTCAGATCTGGATTAAAAATACATTTTTCATGGAGCTTACATGTAGTACTTGACATGGGCTTCACTCAGAACTTCTTCAATGCAATTATTCCAGATTCCTGTTTAGTCCAAATGCAAGCTGGTCAATGCTGGGTTGTCTCAGAAGAGGTGAGACTTTGGATACATCTTGGAGAGCCTGATTTGCCCTGTGGGAAAGCTGCATCTCACACTAACATGATGTTTCCCTGGTTTGAGAGGAGGTGGCACCCCAGAACCTCTGATATACAGCAAGTGTCCCCATGTTCCTCCCTTTATGTTAAAATTGAGCCCAGTTGCATCTAAATGTGCTGGTTTATCAACAAGATTCATTTTTTACATTAAACTCTCTCTGGAATGAAGCAAAGGCTGAGAGATGCTGTTCTAGCAGACAGCCAGACCAGCCAGGGGTTGATGGCTGATCAAGTAGGTGTCCTCCCCTTTGCTGAAGTGGAAGCAGCTTCTCCTCCACATTTTGGGCAGAGGCCAGTGCTGCTGAGCCACGAGGGGGCTGAAGAGCAGTGCCCAGGCTGAGGAATGCCTGGCAAGGTTTCTTCCTCAGCCTGCCAGCTCTTCCTTGTGTGATCTGCAGAGCACTTCTTCAGCTGAAGAGCACCTCTGGCAGTGACACCTCATGCAGGGACTAAGTAGAACTGCTTGAAAAGTCAGTCAAGTGTGCTTGAGAAAGTGGCTACAAAGAAAGTTGTTGAAAAATGGGAAGTTAACAAGAAAAGACTGAAAATTGGCTTGGGATTAAAATAAATGTAATCATAGAATGCTTTGGGTTGCATTGCTGGGGCCTCCTCTGGCCCCGCTCCACCAGCTCCATGGCTCTGCTGTGCTGAGGACTCCAGAGCTGCCCCAGCACTCAGGGGGGTGTCCCCAGGTTGGAGCAGAGGGGCAGGATCCCCTCCCTGCCCTGCTGCCCACGCTGCTGGGGACCAGCCCAGGAGGACATTGGCTGCTGGGCTGCGAGCGCACGGGGCCGGCTCAGCTCCAGCTCCTCACCCCCAGCACCCCCAGGTCCTTCTCCTCAGGGCTGCTCTCCAGCCCTTCACCCCCAACCTGTGCTGATGCCAGGGATTGTCCCAGCCCAGGTGCAGGACCTTGCACTTGGCCTTGTTGGACCTCCTGAGGTTCACATGGGCCCACGTCCCAAACCTGTCAAGGTCCCTCTGGTCCTTCCCTCCAACATATTGACCACACCACACAGCTTGGTGGTGTGAGCACACTTGCTGAGGTAGCACTTGGGCCAGGCTCCAACAGCCTCACACCAAACAACTTTCTCCTCCTGCTCATATGGAAACCTCCTGGGTTCCAGTTAGCGCCCATTGCCCCTTGGCCTGGCCGTGGGCACCACTGACCAGAGTCTGGCCCCAGCCTCTTGCCCCCACCCTTTAGCTCTTGAGCAGCATTGATGAGATCCCCTCTGAGGCTTCTCTTCTGCAACTTACAAGCCCCAGGGCTCTCAGCCTGTCCTGGGCACACAGATGCTCCAGTCCCCTCAGCATCTTCAGAGCATCCACTGGGCCCTCTCCAGTAGTTCCTTGACTCTCTTGAACTGGGGAGCCCAGCACTGGACCCAATACTCCAGCGGTGGCCTCACCAGGCAGAGTAGAGAGGAAGGAGAACTCTCCCCAGTGTAGGCAGCCCCTGAAGGGTGCAGATGTTTGTCAGCAGGCACAGATGTCAGTGACTCCCCAGCTTTTCTCTTGACCTGATTCTCCAGGTGCCATCTGGAATGAGAAAAAACATATTTGTTTTTTTCTTAGATATATAAATCCTGAGGGTTTTTTAAGGTCAGGTGAACAAAATGTTGACCTTAGCATAGTTCTAAAATGTCTAAACAGTTTCCAAAAATAAACAAGGGCTCTCAGGGTGCAGCAGATGTGTGGTTAGCTGGTGCCTTATCTCATCCTTGATCCCTCTGGCTGGCTGCTGGCCAAGGGCTCCTGCAAGGAGTGGAGAACGTGTCTGCCCTGGCATCTGCTCCCCCCTTGTGTACCCTCCTTGTGCTCTTCTTTGAGGTATCTGGGGTGGGAGTCACGTCGCTCAACTGCAGCTATTTCAAAGTGGGATGTCCAGTTGGTAAATGAGTTACAGAGCGTCCTTCTAGAGACAACCAAGGGAGGGAAAGGGAGAGAGAGGGGGGAATAAAACCTCTCCAGAGGGTGAGTCATCCCAAGATAGATCTGGAGAGGAGGCACCATCTCTGACTGAGTCTCTCCATCCCCAGATGAACCTCAGCTGTTGTGTGGAAGAGGCATGCAAAGCTGGAAAGGACTTTATGATGTTTTTCTCCCATTTTATCTCAGAAGCAAAACCCTTTTCATGCTTTTGCTGAGTTGTGAGTGTTGTGCTGTGGGAAGAGAGCTCAGAGTGCTTGAGGAGAACAAAAGGTGAAGAATCTGTCCAGCTTCAGTTGCTCTGCTTGTGCCAGAGTTTAACCTCAAGGAGCCAAAGCTGGTTTCCCAGCAGCCAGATCTATTGCAAAGTGGAAGCAGAGGAGAAGAGCAAGTCCTTTGGGCATGTGAGCCTGTGGATCAGGGAAAGCTGAAGGGTTGCTTTCTCCTGTGGCTTCTTTATCAGGGGACAGCCAAAAAAAGCTGCTGTGCTGGTAATCAGAGTTCCAAAGCTGCTTTTTCCTGCTTGGAGCAGACAATGTGATGATGGTGTCTGGTTTTGCTAAATAGGGATTGATGTCAGTGCTCACTCGACTGATAGGACCCTGGCTTTTCACAGAATCCCAGCAT
>VYZX01001040.1:0-13600 GCA_013401335.1 Brachypteracias leptosomus
TTCTATGATTATATGATTCTATTCCTTCTTCCACTGACTTAATGCAGTCTAGATACAAATGGCTTCTGTTATATACTACACGTGAGTTTCCTTCCAGTCTGTAAACTGCACCATCAGACTAATATTTCTTGACTGTGTGAGGTTTTTTTGTATATGAGACATTAATCTTCTTAGCACTAACATCCTTGCTTGGATAAGCTGAGGTCAGGAATGTATGTTTACCTTGCTTAGATTTTCTTAGAATTTCTTTCTCACATATTTCAGATGTTAGCTTTAGTTTATTGTAGAATTACATGGAAAGTAGATACAGTCAAACAAACATTAGAAAGACTGTTATTATTTTTAAGGAAGAATTGAATTGATAATACTGTAGGTGAACAAAAGTAGTTCAGTGTTCCAGAAAGATTATTTACAGCCTTGAATAAAGGAACAGAATATGTAGAATATGACACAAGCTTCTTTTTAGGGAATCTTGCAAGATTTGCTCCTTCTGGCTGTTGATGCTGTAAAACTATCTCAATGCAAAGCAGCATCTTTTCACCTGCATGATGTGAGACATCTTTAATGGTTTCCTACAATTATTTGCTTATTCTTACCAGTAAAGCAAATATAGTTGTTGATTTGGAAGATGCATCTGTGTAAATAGAGCAAAATCACTTGGTCTTCTGAACTCAGGTTATAATTGGAATCTTCCTGGTGGGCTACAGGATCCATTTTGTAGCAGGAACTCATCACTGAGAAGCATTACATTGAGGAAACTTGGAACAGGCAGAAGCTGTTGTTGTTTTCATTGAGCAACTCTGTCTTCTTAGAATAAGGTATTTGCCAGTACCACATAATGAATTATATTTTTCCTGGAAAGTACCATTTTTTTGCCATAATATCAGAATCAGATATTGAAATTATTAGTTTCAAGGCCTCTATCAATGTGTGAAATAACGGGAATGAGAAATCTGCCTCAGGCAAAAGCATCTAGGAGTTTTCTGTTTTTCAGAAAGCTGCAATTGTCTTACATTTTTGTAATAGCATGAGCCCTGCATGACGTCTATGCCTTGTTTCACTTCCAAGTCCCTTACAGTAGAGTAGAAAAAACAGATTTCCTTTAGTCAGGGGACTCCATGATAGAGTCTTTTGCTCTAAATTTCTAGTCTTTCTGGGTGCCTTCTGGCTGTACCCTATCCCAAGTTTACCATTGTTTTTCCAGAATATATAGTAGGAATAGTCACTCTGCCATGTTATCTTCTAACTGTATCTATCCAAGAGAGTGCTAGATGGGGTGGAGCAAAACCATGTCAGGGTTTTGCTGAAGAGTGAAACAGCCTGGATAGCCATCTGCTTAAGCCCATACCTTGGCCATTTTCATTACCTGATACTGCCTCAAAAATTCAGAGATGGGACTGCTGACTGGCCCCTACTTGGATCATGGGAAATTTCCTATGGATCTTTTATTGAAAGCAGTCACAAAAGAGTAGCCTCCACTCAGAAAGGAATATTAGGATGCCTTTTAATGGCATAACACAGAAATTGAACTTAATTCAAAGTGTGACCACCAGCTCACGCAATGTTTGCATCAGAGCACAGAGTATTGACAATCTGCTGAGATTCAGAGGTTATAGATAATTTACAAGCACCAAAACTGCAAACCTGTCAAATGTAATTCCTTGAGCACTATGACCTTCTACAGCAACAGGCAAACATTTGTATGATGGAACACTGTGGTGCCCCTCCAGACCTGTGAAAGCACAATCTGCTATGTCTAGTATGCAGACATTCAGCAGAGAAGAGACAAAGTTGAGGAACTGTGGGGTACCCACAAACAAACCTATTAATAGTTGGCTTTCATTCCTTCTGTCTTTATATGACACTTCTGCAATAAGGATGAGCTAAAATAGCAGTTAGCTAGAAGCAGATGAATTTAAAAGTGGTAGTCATGTCTAATCCTACCAGTTAGGCCACTACATCAAATTCATTACCCCTTGACAACCACTGCAGAGACATTTCACACATTTTAAATTTTGTAAAATTTTAAAGACTTTCCTAAAATACAGAACACATTTATTAACACTTCATATACATTGGTCACCATGATACATGTTCACGGTATACAAATTATGGAAGTTTTGCCATCTGTATAAATTAAGCAACTACTCTTAAAGCACTTGAGTTATGGAGTAACTACTGATTAGCTAGGCATTCAAAGTATGATAAGGGCACAGGACAGCAACATCAAGCATTCTGCATTGGAAGCATTAGCCTGCATATGTATTGTCACTTGGCAGTATGAAAATGATACCTCTGTAGTGGAAAAAAATAATACAGCATCTGCTATATTAATAGCAGATGCCATTCATTGGTACAGACATTCTTGCTACCAGGCACTCAGATGGATACACATTTGACACATATCCACACACACAAAAGGCAATCACATACTACTACCTATAGTTCAATTAGCATTAAAGCACTGGCTTCAAGGTATCTTATGGACAGATCTTTCAAAATATGCTTGGCAATAACACATAAAAATAAGGAATTTAAAAGAGGTCCAAGGAAGTTAAATGATTTTACAAGCTGGATTTTAAAGGCAGTAATAATTACTGCCTTCTGTCCTTTAAAAAGAAAGAAGAAACCAGTAAAAAGAAGGAAATTAAAAAAAAATCTATTTTTACAGGATGTCAATAATGAGTTGCTTAAATCACCAAAAAGCAAGGAGATTTTCTGATCTGGTAAACATGCATAAACAAGAGGCTAATTGTAAACAATACAACTGTAAAGCAAATTTAATTGCTAGAGAAAGAAAATCTTAAAAGACGAGACAAAGAAGCTCACACAGAACACAATGCAGGACCTGAATGTTTATTATTGTTGTCATCAAGGTATTTTTGAACACTGTACAATAATGGAAAATAATGCAGGCAAGTCACAAACTGTTCAAGCCCTGTTGAACCTTTAACCAAGTATAAATATAACTTGGAAAAGCAGTACACAGAAGCCTGGATACAATTACACAAGATATAATAGTAGTGAAACAGAAAATTAAGTAACCTAGAAAATCTGAGTAGAGATGCTGAAGATAATCAGCTCTTAGAAGGACAAAACTAGATTGTTTTCCTCTATTTTTAAATATTTTAGATAATGAAAAATAAGAATACAATAAGGACTAAAACTTTTATGGCTATGATAAGAGAACATATATTATTTCAAAACAGAAAAATGTAGTCAGGAAGTGTTTCGATATGACATACATAACACTGACCTCATCTTCTTTCAAACTTCATAACTGTCATCAGATAAAAACAGTTCCTTGAATGTTGCTAACTCAGCATGGTGCTATTGGCCACTGTATTATTATAGCATGTTTTAAAAATATTGCAAAAGAAATGTGGGATTTCAGAAGTGCTCCAAGGTGGATTAACTCTCCTCATTTTGACACCATGATAAACTCTCAATGCATTTAGTGCAGAATGCTGACAATGGATTCTTCTTCTCTGACTGTATCCATCAATGTGTTAGTTGTCAATTCTAAGCAAGCTACATGGGATCCCTCTGTGTTAAAAGTAAAAGGACCTTCAGAAGGTAAATTACCCTCCCTGAAGAGGGGTACCTAAAATAGAGTATATTCATTGCTTTCTAGAGGTGGTTCCCTAGGGAACATAGATGGAGACCAGGACAACCAGGTTCAGTAAGGTATATACATTTTATATGGCAAACTTCAGCGAGATGATTTTCATGGTGCCTGCATCTGGAAAATCTCTCATTGTTATGTTTGGCCAATGCAAGAATATAAAAGCGGGATGCCTGATGCTGAAAGAATTTGTTCCCAAGTATTTGGAAAAGCTTTCTAAAGATTTCAGGAAGATGTTATCTTTTACCAGAACCATTCTGTAGTGGAATCTAACAGAAAACCAGCATTGAAAATTTTGTTTATTCTAACTGCTTAGCATACAGAACTAGACATTACAAAAAAAGTCTGGAGTGTATTGCTACAAAACATTTTTTCAGATGAAGAAACTTGATGAAAATCACTAGGGAAAGAATAAAACTGAAAAGATGTTGGTGTTTATTCTTTCATTTTTACTCATTCTAAATAGATCTCTTTAGTTTTAGCATTCATGTTTCCTCTGCTGACCTCTATGTTTCAACTAGTTGCCTATGCTGTTTAAGTCAAAATTAGTTTGGTCAAATCTCAAGATAACTAGAAGGTAGAAGGCACAGCTAGCAAAATAAAGGCTAAGTATGTGAAGGTTAAGTCATCCACACATCTTTGGTCTGCAAATCAAACTTGGAACTTCACAAAATCTTGCAATTTTTCATTAGATTGCCTACTTTTCCAAATTTCTGAACAGAAAGTTAGAAATAGTCAAGGATGGCACAGCTAAAAGGAATTTCAGCTTCTATCCCACCTGAAACTGACAATTTAGATTGATCTATTGCTTAGGAGATTTGGACAGCAATTTCAGTCACCCACCTACTTTCTATTCAGTGACTCTTTTATAAAGCTTCTAATCTTGAGAGATGGCTTTATATATTAATCCAGCTGGATTCTGTGCAAACATTTGTGTTGTATGCAACTGCTGTGTGGAAATCTGTTTTCTACCAACTGAGAAACATCTATAGATTACATCCTAGTTAATGCAGAAGGTCTTTGTTCATTTCTTTGTTACGGCTTATTTGTACTATCCCTCTTTTTATTAGTCTCCCTGCTGTCTAACAAACATCAGTTGATATAACACGCTGCTGTGAAAAATCTAGACTGCATTAGCTGGATCAAACATATACAGTATCTTCAGTTTTCACTTGCTTAAGGTTATATTCTCCCTGCACGTTGCACATATAATTCTTACAAATGTTAATGGGCTTTAAGATTGTGTACTGAGGGCAAACTGGAGCTCTTATATTAGTTGCTGGTTAGATTCCATCATGCTTCATAAAGCACTAACTGGTAAAATGTAATTGTTAGAACAAGGTCCATAACACAAAATAATTTAAAAGAACAAAAACTTTTTAATTCCTGCTTAAAATAAAAATATGTATGTATGGTTATGTGATAAAAATTCTGAAGTACTTATATTTAAATGCATGTACTAGCAATTAGTTGATCCTGCATGGATTCGCTGCTGTAATACATATTGTAGACTGATGAAGCAAAAGCTGTTATCAAAGTGAAAAAGAACATGGGCTTTTATAAGGTCAGCAATTTTTCAATGAACTGGCAAAGCAAGGATTACAGCTTTAGACATCCTGGTACCTATTTAAATATCTAGAACTTTGAACATTTGTTGGTGTTTCTGGGGATAAAATAAATCATTTAGGAAAAGAAAAAGAAAAACGGCCTCTTTTTTACATGTATTTACTTCCCCTTTGAAGTTCGTGTCAGATTTGCCTATTTAAAAGAAAATAATTCCACTACAGTCATTACAGTAATTCAGGTTCAAACAGCCGATGAAACCAAGCTATATTCTGTCTGCTTTGAAGATCTTCAGTTTTCTCCACACAATTTGAATAAATCTTCTAAAACACAATGCTATGGAAAAATTGACAGACTGGAAGGGAGTAAACCATGGTATCAGAGATATTAGAAATGAGAAAATAAAGTCTTTCTCAAGAAGGTCATGTAATCTCTCCCTCAGTAACGCAGATTTTTTTTTTCTATAAAGCTTTTTTAAAATCCAGTTTAAAAATGAACAAGTGGCATTTCCATCACTTCCCCTGGGAGGCAATTTCATACTTAATGTATTCTTAGTGTATATAAGGTAGGGAGGGACACCCACATCTCCCACTTTGTTGAAAAGTGCTCTAATCATTTGAAAGAGAGGGCAGGTGGGAGGGAAGGAAATGTATTCCACCCCTCTTGCTGAAGCTGTGCCACTACGCAGAAAAGATTTCAAGATATCATGGGCTGGGGGAGGGACAGGGGAAAGAAGAGAAAGAGCTATCTTCTAGTTAGCACATTCAATTTGGCACAGGGAATCCTAGGTTATCATTATGAGTTTTACTCGAGTGTTTTATCCACTGGTCAAGATAAAAAAAGAAACTTTTCTACCTAATTTGCCTATAATTCTTACTTTTATAAACTCATACATAGAAATACAATATTGAAGAGACATGACCATCTGTTTTTCTCAGATGGCATTTTTCAATAACATCATGTAGATAGATCCGGAGAAAACAAAGCAAAACAAAACAACTAACTTCTCTGGACAATCTGTACATACAATGCCTCATGCAACTTTCAGGTTAGACATTAATTCCACCTGTGGAGTGCTCCACGATAATAACTATTTAAGGTTGAAAAATATTATGTTAGTAGGAAAATACAATCATTTTAATCAATCTTACTTCATCTACAAAAGTATTGGCTTTGCTTTGGCATTTCAGCATCCTTCTTGCAAAGTCCAACAAGGTTTAAGCAGATTGAGTACATATCTAAAGTTACACTGTGTTTGAGCTTCATGCTACATCAGTGCTAGCATTCCTAGAATAGCATTTCAGTCTTGGTAAAGCTATATTCCTTGTGATGGGCTCTTTTCTTGTCATACGCAAATACAGCCTTTGTTTCAATACCTTCTGTAAGGAGGCAGGGATAGGATAGGGTTAACTTTAGCAATAATAATAATTCCCTATGAATACCTGAAGGATTAGGGTTCTGTCTAATAAGTGAACTTTGTGTTCCAATCTGTAAATGTCAAGTAGTGGTCTAATTCAAGTTGTGACTCTACTACAAAACTAAACTAGTGTTCTTTTTTTCCTTTCATATTCTGATTTTTGAGCATGATATTTTTACTGAATGCCTCATCACAGGAGGATTTCTGGATTTTGTCAATGAAAGCACCTCTGCGCCTAGCAGAATACTTTTGCAGTGGGAAAGTCAAAAGATGAAAGTGTTATGACACTTAAGCAAGCTCAGATAAAATACTTAAGAAAACTCAATTTTAGCTCCTGTGATATGTAGACTAAAGTTGACTATAAATCTCATTCAGTCATGATGATAAATCTTTGGCTCCAAACTCTCTCTCTCTCTCCAGTTTGTTATTCTCCGTCTGTTCAATCTAGTGTCACTCTTAGCAGTTTCCTTCATATCTTTCCTTCAGAAAAACTTCCCTCCCACAATTCCAGAATAGATGAATATATTCCACCTACAATGAGCACCCAGTAGCTGTTTTCTGTACTATCCCCTCTGTTTTGTGCTGAGGCATCTGTTGTCCTTAGAATGTGAGTCCTATGGAAGAAAGTCTTTATTAGTCATTGAGAACTGATTTCTGAGTGAAATTTACGCTTAAAGAACCACAGGCACTGTTACATTTCGAACAGCTTGTAGAAGTTAGAATATAACTTAATAAATAATTCCATCTAATACCTGTGGAAGTGACAGTGTGCATGATTATCTGCATTATCACATGCAGTTTGAATGAATCTTCCATCTCTCTCTTCAATTTCTACAGTACAAAGTACTTCACCTCACAATATATCATCAAAGGCTGATATTGATTCTGGAAGTCATATTCCTACAAGTGGCAGAAAGATGCTGTGCATCACTTTCTTTTCCTTCCATTCCAAGCATCCATTGTTGTTGCAAAACAGATGAGACTTAGGATATTTGCTGACTACTATGCATAAACTCAAAATAGGCAACACAATTCTTAGTTGTCTCCCAAATAGTGAAGTAAGGCTTCCAAGAGTGAACTCATTTGTCTGAGTGCTCATTTCACTTTCTCCAGGCACATATCAAGATTAAGTAGGAAATCACTGTATCTTTATGTGCTTTTACAAAGAATGAACACAGACTGAAAATGACAACAGAATTCCAAATTGATATTCTCAGTGCAATGCCTGTCAATACAAAAGCAACTCAATTTTTGTACACTCAAAAGAAAAACAGAATAGCAAATTGGAATAGTAAAGTAGGCGGCATAATATAACAGAGCATCAACCTCAAGAAGCATACTTTGATCTTGATCAAAGGTAGAGAAACTGAGTACCTATCTTCACACCATCATCTATAGCATTTCTCCTGTTGTATCAGATAGAAACTGCTGACTTCACAATGGTGAGTAGCAGTTACTCACACTGAAGTCATGAAATTACTCATGGGAATAACACCATCAGTGACAGAAAGAGATTCATAATCTGACATTTAGCAAATAACTTCTAGCACTGTCCTGTAGTTCCCAGTGTAATCTGCAAGGCTATCTGAGTCAAGTTCCAAAGTACTTTGTTACCTCAAGAAAAGTTGGTTCAGGCAAAATAGAGAGATTTCCAAAGAAACAGCCATATCATTAAAAAAACAACAACAAAAAAAAACCAACCACACTGAAAAGCAGAAGTTCTTGGATGTAGATGAGGGCTGTGACTATGACATGTTTTGATAATGATATAGGTTATGAAAAAGTTGGCACAGATTTTAAATTACTGTAACAATAGAGATAAAATAGTTCTTGATTAAAACTGTCAGATATGAAATGTATGAAAACATGCATATTGTTCATGATTTACTCCAGCTCTGGTTTTCAAAACCCTAAAAAGACACCATATAATTTCACACTGTCTCCGTTTAGGGCTCAGGGCAACCCCCACGGAGCAGAATTAGTTTCACTCCTCTTCCCCTTCCCCTCTTCCCTCCCAGGGCAGGAAGAAAGGCCTCACACAAAGTTGGAAAATTAAGATCACAACTTTTAACAGNTTATCTCTTTGGTATGAGTTAAACAGCACTACTCTTTAACAGATTTATCCAGCAAAACACTTCTGCAAGTGACCCTCTTCTTTAAAAAAAATTAAGTCGTCAACCATAAACACCTTCCAGAAATGCTGTTCTAGTTCCTCCCACAATCTCCTCACCAGAAAATTGAACAATATGCTATAAAGTCAAATAGATTCAAGCTACAGAAAAATGTGTTCAACAAACAGGACTCAGGGATCTCTAGATGTGTGGTCTCTTACTTATGCAAGTGGTCTGCAGCACAGAGAACCCAAATGAATATTTCTAAAAAATGAAGTGTTTTTTCCTGAAGGTAGGCAGTACAAGCTGAGGTTAGTTTCAGATGTTTGCTTCAGTGCCTCTGTAGATTTGCTCATAAAGCCTTAAATACTTTGTGTCAAGACAGTAAAACAAGGACCTGTGTATGCTTATCTCCCTACTTGTAATTAGGGGCTACAGGTTACTCCTTGGACACTGAGCTCCACTACACATTTGAGTTCTCTAATATTTTAAGAAATATATCCATACTGGTCACAGGTGAATCTATTATTTACAAACACACAATAACTTTGGCTTCTTCCTAAGCCCAGTAAAATTTACTGTAGCCTATCCCACTGAGCTTAGTTTGAGTGGAAGGCATTTTTCAATGCATGTATATGGTACATCATACATGAAATCGCTCTGACAAAATGCTTCTGCAGTAATTTGTCCTAGTAATGATTTTTTACTTGAGTCTCCAAATTAGAAAAGTGCTTACATTACATTCATTTCTGTGAAGCATATTTTAAAATATCATTTACTGAACAGGGATATATTCCTCAGTTACAGATATGATGTTAAAGTCTTCAGAACAAAGACGATGTCAAGTTCAGTATTTCTATACTCTAAAACAATAGATCTTCAGTGTAATAGTGTGTTATAAAGATTCTGTACCAACAATCAGAAATTTGGAGTTTCAGCTACTAGGTGCTTTTGTGTGCCAAAGTATCAGATCTTTAAACAAACATTGAAATATGAAACCTTTTCAAGTGCCTCTGCTCCTTTTATAGCCTATCTAGTGAAAGAATGTTTAACAGAGCAATGGCTTGCACACTAGGGAATGAGGAGTTTAATGGTTCATACATACTTATTTGAAAAATATCAATAACTATTCACAAGTCCCTTCTTGCATAAACTACATGAAAATCCCTACGTAAATGGTGCATAGCTTCTTTATGATTCATGCTAAGAGTTGGTTGGTGGTTTGTTTGGGGTTTCTTTCAGTTAAATCACTTTTTAAAGTGTTGTTTTACCTGCCAAACTTAAGGTAAATTTCCATCCATGATTAAATACAGGTTTCATTCTCTGCAATCTTTTTCAGCTACATAAATAGGCTGGATAGAACACTCTATTTTCACTTGTTACTGAATATTGAAATAGTCATACTCAAGTACTCAATAGTATCTGTTTGGTAGATTGACAGTCTAATTCATTCAAACAAATTCAGAAACCAGAAACTGAACTGTATTATAAAAGCTTTGACTGTTACTTCAGAGCAACTTTCCATTTGGGCAAACAGTTCAGGTTTGGATTTCAAGTTAGCAACAATGAAGTGGAGTGTAGAAGGTCTGAATTATTCTCTGTTCATGGCCACCATGTAAGATATTTGGCCTGCATAGCCAGAATGCATGTTTTTTGAAATAAGTGAAGGTGTAATAGTAAAGGACAACATAAGCTTCTCAACCAGGACCAATACTTGTGTAATTTCCTAATGTAGATTAGGGCTTTCTAGAATGAGATTTACCCTACTGCTTTCCAGTAAAGGAGAAACAACTGAAAATTAGACCTCTTGAATGAAAAGAAACATTGATATGTGTTTGTGTGAATGTTTTTATATTTTAGTTTGTTTGTTTCTTTTGCTAGTTTTGCTGAATAAATATTTCAGGCAATAAATATTGTAAAACGAACTCTGAACATGAATATCTGAGAGAAACAGTGCCAAATAATTATCTTTCCTTGTGGGCAGGAAGTTCTTAATGTACTTTATTCACTACAGACACCTGACACATTTACAGTAATGTATCTATCAACTAAGTTCAGCGCTGTTGGAGCAATGCTAAATTCTCCCATCCTGGAAGGTGACCTGTGAAGTTTTATCATCTCATTGAAAAGGAGAATGTCAAAATTCCAGGTGAATTTTAGGTTAGATTTTTGAGTCTTTTTTCACTCACTTATGTCAAACAACTAAAAAACATTTTTATATGAAAATTTGCTTTTACTTTCTTTATGAAATTTTGGAGCATTCAGCTCCATATACATATTTATAAGAATGTGTTGTTATAAAATAGAACCTGTACTTTTGCAAAGTAGAGTTATTTTTTCCTGCAAATTATAATTAGGAAAGGTGTGGCCAGAGAAAAGTGTTAAATTTTTGCCCAGTTCTGTTTACTTCTATGTAAAGTGAAATGTTACCTGATATTGTCCTATAAAGCTTATGAGCAGAGAGTTTGATTGAAGATTTAATAAAATTAACACTACTTTCTTATTTTCCTCTTTTCTTCTTAATCTTCTCTTCAAGATGAAACTCATCAGCACTTGACAAAAACTGCAAATAACAGCCAGATGCAGGAGCTGGTTTTATCTTTTTATGCAAGTATGTGGTGCTAATTAGTGCAAATTGATTAAACTTTAATTGCCTGATCCATGGCTAATTAATATTTATAAGATGAATGAGCAAGAAAACCAGACATTTATTAAAACACTTTAATGATTTTTCATATGTTTTGACAAAGCAAAGCAAATAGATGTTATGAGTTTAGATGTGCCAGACATAAGTACAGTATTTCTTACATTTTCTGACTATCAGCATCAGAAAACTAATCATTTTCCCACACAAATGACATATGAAATAAATTTTTCTCTTCCACACAAACATTATGGTACAATGTTCTAGTTTATACTTTATAAGATGTTTTGTTGAACAACAGAATGACATAGCAATATCATGCCTCATGCAAGCAAGTACACAACCACACACAAATTCTACCTGGGCTGCACTGAAATGAGTAGACTTGGCTTCTTCTAGATATGTCTACATCTTGTTTAAAAATATTATTTTAGCCACAGTCTAACAATATGATGCTATGACTATCAGTGGATTACTTCTTGTACTTCTCTAAAAGCTCATTTCTTGTTAACATATAACATATTCCATCAATACTTCTTTACTAATGATAGCCCCAGTGCTTTGAACATGTTGCGTGATAAAAAGAAAGAGAAAAACCCTTGTCTTACCACAATAGTGTACCTTAAAACTATTTTAAAGCCATTATGCAGCTTGTTTTTTCTCAGTCCAGTGGGAAAGTCCATTACTGCTTTCATTTGTTTTGATTCACTAAACTGGACAGCCCGTTAGATATTTTTTTTCATAGTTCCCTTTTGGAGATAGCTCATTTCTAACAAGGCTTTCAGTTCAGGAAATGTGCCTTCATGTCACCTTCACTCAGCTTTCCTATATTCTTTGTCTTCCAACCAGTCTATAGTCTAAAAAATAAATAACTGCTGTGACGGGGAGAGTCTTTAAATTTAATAATTCTTTCAGTTCTGTATATGATAGTAAATAAAATAGGAAAAATAAACGATCTTTAGTTTTGGCCCAGTATTATTCATACTGTTTTATTGTTACTGTTCTCCCTTGCAAAGTCTCACTATGAATGTTCTAGATTTGCTTGGGATATGGTTTAATTGCTAGAGTCTAGAAATGTAGCCAGTTAGGACTCATATTTCCTATTGGCATAAATGACATTTGGACACATAAGCATCAACAACAACATTTCAGGCAGAATAATCTCTTGTCACATTTTATTTGGTAGCACATATGTCACCTTTACATCTCCAAAGACTAAACTTAGACTCGATAAGTACCAACTCTTGTTGGAACCCTTGGGCTACATTTGATCTATCAGATAAAATGATGCTACTTCTCTTTGCTTAAAGAGATGAGTTAAATTCATTTACATTACTAAATAAAAGCGGGTAATCACTAACCACAGGACCATGTGGTACAAACTGGCTTGCATCCACACTTCTTAAAACTGTTCTCATCTGTAACACGTCTAGAGAAGACACCTAAAACAGTGACAAGGAGAATAGTTAAGTTAATCAGATGCTAACTACTCTCTCCCTAGTACCCTTTTGGCAGATAAGATGTACTAAAGAAACCTCAGAAATCTTAAGACCAGGCCACCTCTGACATTGCTATACAATGAAAGGTTATAATTTTTAAAACTGCTGATGGAATTCTATTTATTTTCATTTTTACTTTGTCTTTTTTTTTCTTTTTTTACACAAACTAATGTAATGAATCAATTCATTTTGTTTTAATAACTGGTCTACAAATAAATACATTTTGAGTAATAATTGTATGTTAAAAATACCTAACTGAAAACCTTTCTATACTTTCTGTAGCCAATTAGTAAATTATTTCAGATTTGAAGCCCTTCTGCCAACATCTCCTGCACATATACACTTTTTTTATCTATTAAAAATGTTCTGTAATGAAAAATTTAGTAAATACCCTTACTGTGATCCAATTAGGTACTCCAAAAGAATCCTGCCACACAAATATTTAAAAGTAATCCTTTTACAAAATAAAAATCACCTGGACTACTAAGTGATTTGCCATAGCAAATATATTAAAAGATTAGATTTTTTAACTTTCATGTTCAGAAACATTTTATAAATAAATATTTAAGCATTAGATAAAGCATTTTAAATTACTTAATAAATGTCCTAGCCTATAAAGTAGTAATTACAAAAATCTTGGAGGGCAAAAAGTAGTAATAAATTCACCACGTACATTAAAAATACAGGAAGTTTTTGCTCAACTTAATTATAGGTATTATTACGTACTACAATCTCTTATTA
>VYZX01001070.1:4949-37782 GCA_013401335.1 Brachypteracias leptosomus
ACCACAACAGTTACATTCAAGGACGGGGAAAAACCCAGTAGCTTGGAAAATTTGTCATACAAAGGTCTGTAATGAGACTAAGTGGTGGTGTTCCATGGTGTTGTTTCAGTCTTTTGTGTTACCTAAAATGTCTAATAATTCAACCCAGTTCCCTTTTCCAGTTTTCTTTGCTGGTCACATCATTCAGCTAAGTCTTAACTATGTAACTATCCCCCAAGAATGAGCACTCGCAGCGATAAACGTGAAGCTGAGTGAAACACAATGTAACAGGCTGAGGAGTAGGTTTTCTTATTCTCCCGGGTCTTTCTTGATGCCCTGACATCTCTGTGGAGGTGAGCTGTGTCTGAGAGATATTTCACTTGTAAGAAAGGGCAAAAAGCCCCGACAGCAAAAAATCCCATGGAGCCTGCTGGGGCAATCCTGGTTAACTGGATGGCCTGACCTCTGGATAGCAACTGGCAGGTTCTGTGTTACTGAACACTTTGTTTTTCACTGCACCATGACGTTAGGAAGTATAAAAAAATTTTAGGACAAAAATTTTAGGACAACCTCACTGGAGCTCCACTTTGTTTGAATTATTGCTCCGGAAACTTGTAATCTACTTGGGTCTTCTTCATTATCTCAAAAATACTGTTGCTTAGGCTGAGTTTGGTGTCAGAACCAAGAGTTAAGTTCAAAGTGTCTTAAAGCAGTAAGAGCTGTTGAGCATTGAGGTTATGCCTTTTACTCAGTTGTTTCTTAGCATGTGGTAATTTCAGCAACGAGTTAAATTCAGAGGATGAAACTGAGCATTCCTCCTGCCCAACAAAGTCAGTGGCTCTGAGCTGCCTGTCAGCTCTGTGTGCAGCTGCACAGGCATGAAATGGATCAAGCTCAGGATCTCTATTTGAAAAGATCATTATTTAGAAGAATTTGGATAATATTCCATGAAAATGTTTCTACCAGCATTAGCTGCAATTACACACTGTGCTTTAACATGCTACAGAATTACCATTTTCATGCTGGATTAAATATATGTACTCATCTAACACTAGGAGCTAAGAATTTTAGAGTGACTAGGACTTGGAGACTGGCCCCCTTGGGCTAAATTTGCACCCACTGAGAAGCTGAGGTCAAATACTTGACGAATACTAGATTGCAGAAGCAGGAGGAAAGGCAGCATTCAAACATAGTCGACCCAAGCATGAGTAAAACGCTGATGCAGACAGGAGTAAAACTGCCAGTTGCTGAGGATTTTCAACTTTTCTGACAATTTTTTCTTCTTACATTTTCTGAGGTTGAAAAAGTATATTCCCAGCAATTCCTTTTATCAAAGATAAAATACAGGATTGTAGCAGATTGGCTTTAGGCCATTCCTTCAATTTTAGTGAGAGTTTTGGGTTTTGCTTCTCCATTTTATTGCATTGGATTTTGTCCATTTGCAATCTAATAATTAGTGGCAATTGAAACCCATCAGCAGGCCAGCATACCCCACTGAGCTGAGAAGATGCTGAATTGCTGAGGTGGAAGAATATCAAAATGCCAACAGGCTGCAATTACCAGCAACTGGGCCAAGAGTCAGATATGACTTCTGTTCACCTTGGAAGATAAAACTGGCAGGTATATAATTTTGCCTTTTAACTCTGGCAGAAGATGCTTGTGGAAAGCTTATTTAGCAGTCTATTTTTTCTAATAATGTGTGAGATAGTATTCTCTCTTGAAGTGCTCATGGTTTTTTCAGGTGGATAAAGCTAGTGTTCACACTGCTCTGGATTAAGAGGTGTGTCCCATGTAAAACTATAATGGTGAGAACAACACTAGGTTATGGTTAGTAAGTACTTCGGACAGTAGCAAGAGTTCCAGAAAGAGAAGCAGGGATGATCATAGTCTATAGTGTTGGGTAGAAGGTGTAAAGAAAAGGCCTTGTTTAGCCTGGCAAAGGAGAAGGGAAGACATAGCCATAGTTTAACAGTTCTCATTCCCTATTGAGAATAAAATTTCAGCTCTAAGGATCAGCAGATTGCTTGGGGAGCCTTTGTCTTTAGAAGAGTTTAGAACAGCTCAGGCAGTTCGCAAGAATGGATGAAGTACAGCTGCTCTTGTCTCGGGGCTGGGGGACAGGCTGTATCATCCCCTAGGCCCTTCAGGCTCTGCTATCAGTTGCTCTAGTGCAGTTGTCCCAGCCCAAATTACCCTTGAATTACCCTGTTATAACCATGGGCAGAGTTTTGCAGATTTTCTCTACTGACACAATTGGAGACTAGCTAGTGCCAGCTATTCTTCACTTGCATTTTTTTACACTTTTATTACATAGCAGTTGATAGCCTCTCCAGAAAAAAGATTATATCATCCCCTTTACAGTCCCAAGTCAATGTACACATCTCCAAAACCCCAGGCTCAGCCCTGTGCACAGGGTATGTAAGCCTCTTCTTCAGATACTCACTGGTTTTGTAGTGTCTGTATTTGTAGAGCATTTTACAAGCTTGTTACTGAAAACACTCATATTCTCTTCCATGCTTTTATGTTAGTGGCTGGGCAGGTGACTTACAGGACAGATGACTTTAAACAAGAATTATGCAGCTCCAGGATGGTAATGTCTCTTTGTACACCAGCAGTTTTTAAAGTGGGATTTGGGCACAGTGAATACTCTGTATATTTAATATGGTTTATGGGCAATTACTGAGTCATTGTAAATGACCTAGCAATGTAATTGTGTTTTTTCAATGACACCAGAGAAGAGCTGGTTCAAAGTGAAAGAACAACCAATCAAAAAAATCCCCAAACCATCCACCCTGGAAATTCCTATTCACGGATGCAAGCACCAGTCATGTTACTCTGTACCTTTACCCCAGCTGGTTTACCCTGCTTGCTTCTGCCAGGCACAGCCACAGCACTGAATGCCTTGTTCTAGCTTCTTGTCTACTCCTTTATACATTTTAATGAGCTAGCTTCATATTTAAATACATTAGCTTAACTGAAACTGCGCTTATTTTGTATCTCCTCAGAACTATTAAGATCTGCTGGCAGACCCACTGTTGGTTTCTGAATTTCAAAGCTCCAGGATTAGTGTTGGTGTTTTAGCCTTGGAACTTGCTTAGAATTCTGTTAGGGATATGAGAATTTGAAGCTTCAAAGCACATTGTGATTCCCTTCTTCTCTAAGTTCTTACCTGGTTTTCTCTCTTTGACTCCTTTTTAGGTAGAGGTTTGCATTTTATTTTTTTTAATTTGACTTACCTTTTTCTGTCCAGATACATTGCTGCCGTATTGGTGGTAATATTCACTTTTAAAGACAATGTAAACAGATAAATATAACCACATTTTTGCTGAAAAGCCAATGTCTCCATAATGCACTGTCTATTTACCAAATAATTGTCTTGGTAAGTATCAGAAAGGCTGAAATTACAATACAAACTAATCTTGCACTTTGCATATGTGAAAGTTTCTATGAACCCTTGAAAAAATTCTGTCCAGAGGAAGTTTTCTGTATAACGGTCAAATGAATGAAAGAGCAGAGGAGAATAATCTCTCCTTGAGGATCTTCCTTTGGGGTAAAGAGAGAGGCAGTTTGTGCTTCAGTGTTGACAAAAAAGAGAACAAAACCTGTCTACTTCTGTGAAGAAAGAGCCTGCTGAGACACCTTCTTTCTCCCAGTGCACCAGTGTGTATTCTCTTCACTATATAAAAAAATCAAATCTTCATAGTGCTCATCCTGCACAGACTACAAGTGAGGCTTTTCAGTAGCAACATCAGCCTAATGAAAATTTGCTGCTTCATCCCTATCCTAACCCCAATCCACCCACAAATGTTGAAGTTAAAGTTCAAGCTTGAACTCGCTTGCCTGGCAGAAATGGGTTGTTTGACACTAAAGGTACAAACACTGTAGAGATGAGTTATCTACCAATTACAACAGCTTATCAACTGCTAATCCAATTAGTCTGCATGGCTTCACTGTAGCGGGCTCCCTTAGTCCTCTCCAGCTCAGGGTAGGCTGTAATTCACATGCTCTGCTTTGGCTAGGACACACTTGCAGGAGAGACAAGCTCTAACGTTTCTCTGAGAAGAGGAGAGGTAAATCACTAAATACGCCAAGAGGAATTTAGCTGCTATGATCACTGGTGCAGGCAGTGTGTAATCACATTTTATTGACAGCTCCTAAAGATCAGTCTTGCTTTGAAGCTGCCTGGAGTGAAAGTGAATAGAGTGTGGCTGGAGGTCCTAATACACTGTGCAGTGAGGAGACCTGCTCTGGCACCAGACGAGCAGCTTGGGTGATGGGAAGCCCTATGATCCTCGCAGCACAGGGCTGTGCCTTGGCCTGTGTTCCGTGCTGTGACTGACACCACATCCTTAGAGACAACCCTTGGGAGAGAGTGTGTCACTTTGCTTATCCCAAGCCATGGCTCCTGCACAGCTAAGAACTTCAGGAAGTATGGGTTTTGGAGGAGAAAAGCAAAAGCTTTGTAAGTGATCTTGTAATAGAAAACTTACAATTACAGTTTATGTATAAACAAACATTGGACTGTGAACAATTTTTAATTTGTGTTTGATCAATCATCTCATCGATCCATTTTTTTAAATGCTGTGCTTCCTTGGATGCGTGTTTGGGAAGCCGTGGCTCATCTCAGAGCATCTTATCACAGCTTTATCAACACCTGAATACTATACTGGAAAACCACTGACAGGAATCTTAAAGACAAGCTGCTCCTCAGTACCACCCAACAAGGCACAAAGCAATTCTACTTACCACAATAAATGGGCTCTTAAATATACTTAGTGAAAATTGATATAAATCCTTTAAATGTGTTAAAACATAAAGTGAATGATTAGATGTGTGGTTTGGGTACTGATATCAATAGTCATTTTACATTTTCTCTCTTGCAGGAGGTGAAGTCACCAAGCCCAGATTTGCTCAGTATTTCCATGGCAGCCTGGCCAGTCTCACCATCCGGCCAGGCAAAATTGAGAGCCAGAAAGTGATTTCCTGTTTGCAGGCCTGCAAGGAAGGGCTGGATATTAATTCTCTTGAGAGTCTTGGCCAAGGAATAAAGGTGAGGGATGAACTGACATCATCTTTGATAAAAATTTAGAGCTGATTTATGAAGTGGAGGGCCCAAGGTAGAGTACACACAGTACAAATGTACTCCCAGAAGCAATGTAATTTCCCATAAAGTCATGCAAAGAAAAGCAGAACAGTAGAAGAGCTGTGACACTGCAAAGAAGAATGTTTCCATTATTGCAAAGCTAGATGCTCAGAAAGTAAGGTGCTGCTGCTATTTCAGAGTCCATATGAATTGCCAGGTCATGTTCTCATGTTTATTTTGGTAGTATTAAAGCAATAGACACGATTCCAAAGAATTATTGAGTTTTGATTTCAAGTGGCTTTAAAGCAAAGGAAAACATACGAGGAATATCTTTCATCTAGAGGCAGCTTTGAAAGAAGTCCTAGTGCAATAGTATTGAAAAATTCAGAGTGTGTTCCAAGAGGAAAACATTATGGGACACGAAAATTGGACAATAAAAAACCCTAAAGTCAAGAAATTAAGATTTTTACATTTGCATATAAATCATTTTCCATCTTTATTATGCATCTGACTGTCTTTACTGATATTGTAACACTTCTTCTAAGTTGGAGATCAACAGAGGGAAATCCTGTTATACTTGACAAAGTGGCTGGATTGCTTTGCATTCATTCAGACAAATGCTGTTCTTTTGAATTCACGTGTAGGATCTCGTCTGTAACTTGTATAATGCCTACATGAGGTGCGTTGCCAGCTCCCCTTTACTGCTGCCATCACTTGGTGACAGGCCTTCTTCTGCCCAATGTGTAAACACACTCTTAAGCTATTTCCTGGCACACAAATCACAAAACCACCTTCCAAAGGAGCTGAGCTTCAGATTCAAACTGGGAAGATGCTCTGGCTGCAGACTGTGCAATCCGTGACACTGTGAAGGTGTTTTTTTAGTGAGGAGGAGGATGGTGCTGTAACATGATCTAGAGCATGCAGCAGAAGTTACAAGTGCTACATTTTATTATCTAAACCCTTTCGTTGTACATGATATGAGGCTGACCTGAAATACACACAAATGTCTGTCTAGGTGATAGGTTGCAGTGTGTAGGTGTCATATAACCAACATGTTTTCTCGAAACAAGGGTAAAAATGAAGCTGGAAAGCGCAAAGGCAAAGTGAGGAGGAGTTTTGCTAGCTCTAGCTTTTCTATAGGAGCAAAACACCCCAAAGAAGTTTTTTTTCTTCATCCTACCAAGGACATCATAAAGTATGGGAGACTCCTACACTTACTGCAACAAAGCATTCAAAGGCCAAGAGGAACCATTTTAAAAAGTTACTTCATCATTCATTAACCAGGAAAAGAATGCCAGAGCCACCAGTGCAGAGCCCTCAACACAACAAAAGGTTGTCCCTGAAATTCAGTGGAGAAATACTGCCAGACAGTTTCATGCTTTACCCAAATGAAATCCACAAGTTAAATTCAGAATGATGATTTCTGCAGGCACTCAGATGTTTCTGTTCTAAATTTTCTAGAAATTGCAAATTAGAAGTTAGAATTCTACATTGTTGCTTCTTCCAGCAAAGTGACACGCTTTTGAGTAAAAGCTATTTTTAAACCATAATACCTACAAAGAGCAGGTAGGATTTGCTGGAATGCAAGTGTAAATGGCTACCAGTAAGTTCTTTGCTGTGATTTTTGCATGAATTAAAGCAGTGTACACTTGGCCCATGGTGCTTAAAAGCATATTAATTCCTCCCCTGTTGTCACACTCTGAAACTTGACAATATTTGAGTAGTCTTGTTTCATGGGCCTGGAAAAAAAATCCTGTTCAACCACCCACTGTTGCTCCAGCATCGGTGATTGGCTTCCTTATGGCACTAGCAGTGCAGCAGGGAAAATTAAGACAAGAGATTGTTTTCTGCCTTTTGTTTCACCCAACTTCAAAACAGTTTCATTTTCTGAACTACAGATGAGGCACAGCATTTTTTCAAAGTTACTGTTTTCATTTTTTCTTCTCAACCAACTCAACAGTCAGTGCAACAGCAGGAGGCAAAAATGAAAGGAGCAATCAGAGCTAGATTGTGGTGGAGTTTCCTACTGGGGCTGACAGGAAGAAGCTCAGATGAAAGCAGAGCAGTTGGCACCTGACCTTGAACAGAAGATTAATAAAGAGAAAGGGTTTCTGGTGTCAAAAAATAAACATACCTGACCTCAGATAAGCATGTGTGAGAGTTGCACAGATGATGGGTTCTGCGTGGTTGTGTACATGGCACTTGGCACATCCACTGTTGTCGAACTGATGTTGGGAGGTGCTCCTTCTGGGCACTTCAGACTCAGGAAGCTTCACCCTTTGGGCACCTAAGAAAGAGCAATGCAGCTGTAGTACAGTTTCTGACATGGTAGTGTTGGACTATTTTTTTGTCTGCAGCCTAATTCTCAGGTCTCTGTAACAGCTCTCAGAAACACTGTCTAAACTGTTGCTATTTTTAGCCTTTTTTAATGAGAAAGACAAAAATGGCTCAGACTAGGGCTTTCTCCAGTCCCTTTGGCAGCATTCCAGCTGTTCTGGCAGCTGAACTATTAAGTTAACTAGCTAGCTAGAGTCTCCTTTTGCTAATTTTATTCGATAGCTTACAGAAAGGAAAAAGACATTTACGCAGGCTGTGACTCCTGTTAGCCCTCCTCTTTGTTAAGAAATACCCTTCAGGGTGTTATGACCTTCCTGCACAAGCTCTAGGCCCAGTCCTCTGTGTTCTGGCCTACAGAGAACCCTGTCCATCGTCCTGTCCTCCTTCTTTTGCTTTTTAACCTTTGTCACTGCAAGGAAGTGGAGACAACCATTGTCTGTATACAACAGAACATGTTCATATAATCAATATCCAGCTTTGAGGAGGGACTGCATGTGAGAGAAGGGTGCATTGCTTTGTGTTTTGTGGTTGGTACAAAACCAAGGGGGTTGATCAGGTTTTCTCTGCAATGCAGATGGTTTGCTGAACCAATTAACAGACAAAAAAATGGCATCAGGATGAATTATGATGAAGATAAAACCAGACACTTGCTACGTGAATATAGTAGCAAAGTTTCTTGCTCAGCAAGACTGTTTCGTGTTCAATGCAGTGGACTAGAGAAGGATCAGGGCTACAAGAATAGCCACGGACTTTGCAAGGCTTGTTGGCTCAAATGAGCAGCTGGCTTTGTGCAGGTAGCAGCTCCATCTTAAATCATGACACCCTTATTGATCATGAGACAGAGAAAGGAGAATCCCCTTTATTGTGTCTGACGTTAATGAAGATGTAGGAGGCAAATGTTATAATTGTTTTGTTCAGTCACTTTGAAATATATCTCAGAAAGATAGCCCAGACAAAACCAAGCAGAAAGTGGGAAAAATGTGTTTCAGCATGCCAATATTTTTATATGGGGGATGTGCTTAACCTAAAAAAATTACATAATAATAATAATGATGTCAGTAAGTTAATGATTTGAATTCTACAGCTGCAGAAATAGCATCAGCAAAGTACAGCAAATCAGGATTAGTTTACTATAAAATTAATTATAGCAGTAATGAAATAGATGACTGATACAAATACATGTTGTAGGAAACAGCATGCAAATTCAGCCAACAATAGTTACAAAGATTTTTTTTTTTTTGCTTAAATCATTAAATTTTAAACTTAGGTCTGTGTAACATTCCTTTTAAAAAGTCTTTTTTTGTACTTTACCTGGTACCTTAAATACTAANTGCTTAAATCATTAAATTTTAAACTTAGGTCTGTGTAACATTCCTTTTAAAAAGTCTTTTTTTGTACTTTACCTGGTACCTTAAATACTAATCACATACATTTCCCCTAGTATCACTTCAACCCTTCCCAGTCAGTCCTTGTCATGGAAGGAGATGACATTGAGAATATAAATCAAGCTCTCCGAAAGGTCTCATACATCAACTCCAGACAGTTTCCTACTGCAGGCGTGCGACGTCTCAAAGTCTCATCTAAAGTCCAGTAAGTGATACTTCAGCTGAACTGATTAGATTAGGAGAATTTTTAATGAATTAGTTTTTTCTTTGGAGATGTAAAAAGAAGACTTTTGACTAAATTACATGGCTAAATCATACTTTTATGTTATTGAGCATAAAGGATGAATTTCATTTACTTTTATGCTGATTTATGTTGTGGTTTTCTTTTGATATTGTTCTTTGAAGAAACTTTTCTTGTTAATGTAATTTACTTGCATTCTGTTTATAGTTTGGAGTGTAGAGTCTGGACTGAACGGTATTTGCATTTATTGCATTCTTATTTTACTGTTCATTTTAAAAAGTTATAATTGCTTCTGAGATAGCTAGAGCTGTGACTTTTTAAAGCAGGATTATTGCATCTAGCAGACAACACAGCTGCAAGAACAGTGTTTGTAGCTATGCTTGAAATTGTATCCTTGTATGACTGTTATCACTGGAGTACTGGTGCTGGGTGTTAAACAGCAATCCCTGTCCTTCCATCTTCATGCACTGACAGTGACAGAACCTGCACAGTGATGTTCACAGCTCTACGTAATCAGAGAGCCATCTGCCACTCCCGAGCTCCCTGGGGTGGGCTCAGTTACAGCAAGTGGTGCAGCCAGAGCAGATCTTCAGAGTGAAAATAAACAGTGGTTGTGTGAGCGCTCATCTACTGCACGTGCAGTTCTTCCTAAGGCCCAGGTTGTGCCTGGTGCTGTGGGCTGACCACACTGAGGGTCTGGAGAGATCTGCTGATGCAGTGTCACTGGGAGCAGCCCAGTTTGGACCCTCCAAGGCTGGCCCAAGCTTTGTGCCGGGATGAAGTGAGGTAGAGCCTGTCAGGAAATCCATTCCAAAGCACAGTGCTGATTCAGATGAAAATGCTAATATAGGCCCCTTTGTCCCCAGTAAATACTGGAGATGCCAGAATGAGTTCATGATGGACCCTTTTATTCACACATGACAAGATGACCATATTATATTCATTAGATATCGCTTGGATACACGAGGATTGCTAAAGTTAGTTGTTATCATCTAATTATTTTTTTTAACTGTTCACTATTTTGTTGAATGTCTTTAAACATCAAAATACTGTTTTCATAGTGACCTTACTAAAGATTGAGCTTGTCATGAGTCTGTTTGCTAAGCTGTCCCTACATCATTTTAATTGTTGTGAATGTGGGAGGGGATGAGAGGAGCAGAGCTGTCACTGTCACTGCTGCCCTGGGTACACGGTGGCACAGACACATGTCCTTGCATGTGGCAGTGTTTTGACAGACTGGTCTGAGACAATACAAAAGGCTAAGAACCATTGGGGAGTTTGGGCAGGGCAAGTGCTGCACACCTCTGATGTGCAATGTGTTACATGCAGTTAACAAATAATGTGTTTTTCAGATGTTTTGGTGAAGATGTCTGCATTAGTATCCCAGATATAGATGCGTATGTAATGGTGTTTCAGGCCAATGAGCCCAGGATTACAATAAGTGGGATGGATCACTTTGCTAGACCAGCTGCACAATTTGAAAGTGAGAGAGGTGTTATTTTGTTACCTGACATCAGGATTGTCAGCACTGTCACTAAAATGGAGCATCCCATGGACTTAAAAGAACATGACAGAGGTTTGTGGATTGCTTTTAAATATTGCTACTTTGTAATGTGACCTCTCACCATTTTTTTGAAGGATAGTGCGAACAGGTAACACAATGGAAGTCACGTCGCCCAAGGTAATCGAAACAATGTTAGTCAGCAGCAATGCTGTACTGAAGACATTCACTAAAAACATTGAAAATTTTTTTACTGATAAATCAGTATGTGCTTCAAAAAAAGCAACTTTTCCATTTAGTGTCTTGCCTACTTCAGAAAAATTCCTTTCCACTCTTCCTTACATATTCCATTGAATAACATATTTTCATTCAAATCTCTCTATTTATAACAGAATTTTGTTAATTGTTCTGATGAAGTAGAAGGCAGTGATTGACTTCTTTGGGGTTCTAGTCTGGTTTTATGTTCCAGCTCTGCTACTGACTTGTGCTGATACTTGAGAAAGTAACCTTGTGCCTCAGTTTCCCACCCATATAATAATGTGCAAAGATTTTTTTCAATTATGACAGTTTATTCTAATGCTGAGCAATGTGTGTATTACTGTTTAACACTAGGTGAATGCTCAAAAATATAAACAAGGTTTAAAATAATTGTCTACAAAGGGGTCTTCCTTTATGGATGTTTGTGTGCAAGGTAAATGGAAAGCCTAGGGATCTGAGCAGTCCTTCTAAACAGTATTTGTTGGACTAGAGTAAGCAGCAGCTAGATGTACTTCTCTTGAAAAGATAAAATCATTAATGATGTGCAAGTGTAGAGGCATGGATTCCCTGGAGCCATGCTCTAATCATGCTGCTTATCACTTCCTTGAAACTGTGTCTGTCCTCTGAAGGCTGGAAGCTGTATCGTGTCATAATGTCAATGGCATACAATTAGTATGTAAAAAATGAATTCTTGCTTGGGAAAGAGTGATCATTATCCATCATGTAAGACACAATACATGTATGACACTCCATGTCCCTAAATGTTATGACATCTTCAAAACTGTTCAGTGGATGAGGAACTACTGCCCTCCAGTTTAGTTCATGAATTTAATCTATCCCATTTTTCCCAATACAATTGTTGACATGATTATTGCTGTAGCACCTTGCAACCTAAAAAGCCTGAGTCTCACCTTGAAAAGGAGCATAGCAGTGTTTCTTAAGGTATTTTTTAATTCCCTGAAAGTCAGGCACTTTCTAATGTGCCGTCCTTTGTTTCCACCACTAAGAGTAGTTAAAACAGATGGATAATAATTGGCTTTGGGAATAATTGTGTTTTGCAAGAGATTATTGAATTCTGAGTCTCAATTCCTGCATTATAAGCTTGGATCATTATTTCTCTCAGCCCCGATATTGTCTGCCAAGGCAAGGACAGCCATAAATCTTGATGTATATCTCTTTGTAGCTGTTTTTCCACTGATTGGGAATTTACATATCCTGATCCCCGTGACTGGCAGAGGTGCACATGGCGAGGCTGAGAAGGCTGATTCAGTCACTGTGTATTCCCCAGTCACAGGACCAGTCAGGTCAGGCAGTTGCCACAGACAGCAGCATGACCATGGCTCTGAGGCCTTATTTACCTGCAGAAGGCCCCTGCAATGCTACTGCTGCTTGTGCTGCCTCAGGAGAGGAATCAGCAGCACCCCGCCAATAGCTGGAAGTGCTGCCCCACCTCCGCACCTCTCCTGTTTGCCCACTGAGAGCCAGAGCAGCAAAACAGCAGCTCAGGCTTCTCCCTTGCTCTGCAGCCCAGCTCGTGCCTGTCTCTTGTAGCTTCACATGAAATAGTCCAACTCACCAGTCTTAGCAATATTCACACCTTCCAATCCTGCAGATTTGGGTTGGGTCTGTATTTTTGGGTACGTTAGAGCTGTACCTAGAGTTCGGATACTCATATTCACTATACCAGACTTTTCTGTCAGTGCACCCTCTAAAATGAAATTCCAAAATGGGCAGGAAGTTCCAGGATTGCAGCCTCTGTGTCTGTGGTCCCCTCGGGGAGCTGGTTAAACAGCCCTGCCAGACACTCTGTGCTAGCTTGAGTAGAGAACTAAAATATTAAATCGATAGGCTACTCTTATTCCATTGTACCTACTGTACAATTTACAACTCAATTTCTCCAAGTCACACAACACATGATCTTGCCATTTATGGTAACATGTTCTTGGCTAGATGGCCATGCTTTTTGTAATGCAAATTCTTGGTGGGCCATAGAGTAACTGGGAGAATCATCAAAGCATAGATATATTTGACATGTATTTTCCCAGTTCAGTTTTCCTTGAGAAAAGAATGAATGTGTGATACCAACCTGGTGTCACTATGGTATTGAAAACCAGAAGTGTTTACATGAATTTATTTCCAGGATCAAATTTCAGTTTTCTACTTCCAGTACTGTTCTTGAATGCCTTTTACTACGGGGCAATATATTTTCTGTCTGTCTCACTAGGCCTTCATCATCATAGCACCTGAACAGGCAAGACACTTCTCTTTTGATTTGCTTCAAATATGCTGCATTTTATATTGGCATAAAACAATTCAGCCACCTTTGCAAAAATTGAAAGCTCTGATGCAAAGCTCATAAAATGACTGAGCTGTTCTGTGATCATTTATCTTCGTTTCTTTCTTCTTTTTTTTCATGGTACATGGCATGTATTCACAGCCAATAAGCCAGTGGTGTTAGAGGAAATGCTCCACAACTTGGATTTCTGTGATATTTTGGTCATTGGTGCAGAACTAGATCCTGAGCAAGAGTGTTTAGAACTAGATCATGTGGAGCTTCAAGGAAAACATCTGGATGCTACAAATTCCACAGCAGGATATTCAATCTATGGTATGTTTATGGACTTTGCTTCCCCTTATTTCTTCCCACCGACAATTACATTGTAGGAATGAAATGACTAATGTAAAAGAAATAAGACAGAAATCTGTGATGTCCTACCCATAAAAAAATTCCAGGAGAGACTGTGTCTGAAAGAACATGTCACTTCTCAACCTCTGGATATGCTGGGTTTATCCTTTGGAGTGCAGCACAGCTTTGTCTTGATTTCAGCATCTCTCCTGCTACTCCCCAAATAAGGAAAAATAGCAACACTGCTTTCTTTAAATGTGGGGGTTCTTGTGGACCATCCATGAGGAATGAGAGGATTCCTCATAATATTTGGTGCACTGCAATTTTCAGATCATTCTGCCAAATTTTTCATTTTCTGTGAACATTTCATTTGCCCTGTACTGCAAAGAGCATTTGTTACATAGCATCTCCTTGAGGTTATAACTGCTCTGCCACCCTTCCAGGTGTGGACAGCATGCACAGCTACGAGCAGGTTCTCCGGCAGATCCGGTACCGTAACTGGTACACTTCTGCCACCTTCGACAGAAAGTTCAGAGTCAAATGCTCAGAGCTAAATGGACGTTACACCAGCAATGAATTCAACTTGGAGGTAAGTGAATCAGTCCATCTGTTCCAGCACTGAGGCTGAGCACTAGCCTTCTCTTCAGTGACACTGAGTTTTCTTTAAGGTATGTAAAATGATTGAAACATTCTGGTAACTGTAATCAAACAGAGGAAAAGTTCTAAGTTCCATTCCAATAGGAAGTTGATTTCTCCTGTGAGCATTCCATATTCTGCTGCATATGTAAGGAGATGACCCTCCTCTTGAACTCCACTAGCACAGAGAATTACTCCTGTTAAGAGTGGAGGCTGAGGCCATCAGCATTGGTTTTCCCTGACATAAAATCTCCTACAGGTCTTTTTGAAGATTTATACACCTGCTCTAAAGAATATCATTACAGCCTCATTATTTTCCTTAGATGAGTTATTTTTTTACTTCACTTGTCATTCTTGCAGTATTCACTTTTTCAGTTTTTCCAAGCACTACCCCCTTGCAATAAGTTAGAGAATTTGCTCTTCATCAGATGGAGATCATTCCTGGCAACTTACATTATTTCAGATTATTTTGAGGAGGAAAGTCTATATACAGGTAACGAACACATAGAATGAACTTTATCTGTCATATTCTCTTGGATCCACTACCCAGACATGGTCAGTTACCACAGGAATATTTAGAGAGCTCTCTTGAGCTTCTGTGTGCAGGTACCAACTCCAGTGCAGCACAATGCCTCAGACCAAGAATGACTGAGAATTGTTGCTGGTGCACCTCAGCAGAAATCATGGACATATTCTGAAGAACCAACTTGCGCAGCCTAGGACCCAGGTACCGAGTAGCTACAGGAAAGGACAGGACCTTCTTAGCAATAGGCTCAAAACTCAATAATTGCTTGTGAAAGTTTTTACATGTTCACATTGTATTGAAATTTCTTTTCACCTTAGCATTCTGCAGCCCTAACAATGACTTCAGGGGTTTTGCTCATAATTATTGGTAGAACAAAGAACTGATAAGGTATCTTCAAAGAAAATCACTCTGAAAGTAGGGACACAGGAAAAAACTGAAACCTCTTTTAATTCTCTCTTAATGTTTTGGTTTTAAACTCAGTGAGTCTGATACATTCTCTGTCAGTGTTCAGTGACAAATCTCCCACTAACTTTCAGGGAACACCTAAAAGCTGATTAGTATAGAGGAAAAAGTCACTACTTATCCAGACAGGTAAATCAAAAAAATCCTTTTCTATGGCACTTCATAGTCTACAGCTAGAAACATTAGAATGCATTTTTAATGCTAGAAATGAGAAATATCTCAATCTGTGTGTTTTTCACTGGTATAAAAGAAATGAATTTGGCCTTTAAGATCTATATAATAACATTCCTTTCTGCTGATGAACTTCATAGTTCAATGTAATGTATGGAGCCAGCAGGCTCAGAATATAGAGCACTTTTCAGTATCTGATCTCTTATTTTTCTCTTGTGCCAGGTTAATATTCTGCACAGCTCCAACTCCGACTTCATGGAACACGCCAATCATATGATAGTACAACCACAGTTTCTCCAATCTGTCCACCACCCAGAGGGAAGCACAAGTGCAGTTCACAGCTCAGGTATGTGACAACTTTATAGAGACTGCACATAATGATTCAGGTTTGTTGGTATTTCCCTTGTGATTCAGCCTGGTCAACAAACAAAGCCCTGAAGTTGCAGCTTTGATACCTCACAGAGATCATTGCACAGGTATGAAAGAAGGTAACATTGAATTCTCATGATATGTAAAGCGGTAAAGCTGATGTAAAGTGTATGTAGCTATAAGTAGTTACATATAGTTATGCTTACAGAACTACTGTATTTTTCTATACATTGTATAGACATTCTACTAAAATGAAACTGAATTATTACAAATTACCTATTGCAAAAAAAAAAAAAACGTTTTCAAAATGAACTCTTTCTTCTTTAATATTGTTCTGAATTCAGAGTTCCATTGTGACAGGCAGGGCTATGTAGTAAAATGGGATACAGAACTGCTCTAGCTCCTGGAACTGCAGCACCTAGGTAGCAAAGGTGCACAGAAAGTGGCAGCACTTCTCCATTAACCTGATTATGGAGCTGGTAATGGAAGAGCAGTTCAGAGAGATCTCTTCCTGTGACTGGGTGGAGACAAGAGGCTTCTCAGAGTGCAACAGAACAGTGTACTGGCAAATAGAGTGGCAATGTGTTAGTTTACTTCTCAGAGACTGAGATTTTAAGTCACATTACAAGTGTTTGAAATCTTGAAAATACAAGCCTTGAGATACACTTTTTCTCACGAGTGAGGTTAATGCCTCAGCTGTAACTAGAAGGGGACAAGATGCAGGTAAGATAACTGAAGTCTATTACAAAAACACTTGTTCTGAAACTAATTGATTCTGCACTGATTGACTACTTGTTTTCTGTAATGAAATGGCACAAAGAACAAACGGTAGGCATACTCACTTTTTAGTTATGATTGATAATACTCATTATAAGATACTGTAAACACCATTCGTGTATGCTCTGCCTTGGTAGGTAGGCACCTGTGAACACCTTCTGTAGTCCCAGGCACATGGCAGATGGCTGTGCTGATTCTCAATCCAAAGGACGGGGTGCCGAGGGGAAAAAACAGACGATGTATTTAGTGTTCTGTAGGCAATTTGTTTCACAAATATAACCTCGTTGCATTTTCCACCTCTTGTTCCAGTCGTTCCAAGTGTGGCTACTGTTGTTATCATAATCTGTGTGAGCATACTGGTTTTCATCATAACCTTGGGGGTCTATCGAATCCGGACAGCCCATCAGCACGGCTCTGCAGACGGCGAGGGAAGTAAAGAAAATGAAATGGATTGGGATGACTCTGCTCTGACTATTACTGTCAACCCCATGGAGGTACATAACCGAGGCACAGTATGATATCGTGATACTACCAGGAGTTACTACCTGGGCTGGTAGCTTGCTCAGCAGTGAGTTTTAAGCCTCTTTCAGAGTACACTTCTTTAGGCTGGGCAGAGCAGTTGTATGTACGTACACTCAGGAGCCCACCTCAATTTCTGCTCCACACACCATAATAATGTGTTAGTGAGCAATTAATATTTGTTGTTGTATATAATTACTAACTAGGAAGGTGAAGAATTCTTGGGTACAACACTGCTTTCTCCTCATTAGTATTTGCATGCCAGGTGCCCAAGATGACGGAGTTACTTTGTCTTTAACTTTTTAATATAGGCAGTAATACACTAAAAGGAGGGGAAATGATCAGCAGTTTGAAGGAACTTATAGCGAAGGGTTAAATTTCAGCAGCTTGACTAACAAAGATGTTGCTTATTAACATTCCATTCTCATTATAGTCAGTTTTGAATAGTTGCTATTGAATTGTATCGTATTTGGTGCCTAGTAGTCACATAATGATGGAAAGCAGATTTTCCCAGCATGTTAGCATTATTAAACATGGACTAAATGCTCACAGTCACACAGCCACTGGCTACCAAGAAGGCACTTTTCATCTACTGTCTCTCTTTCATTTCCTTAAATGTGCTGTAGAAATATGAAAAGCCTCACCCAACAGAAGAGGAGAGTGAGGAAGAAGACATAGAAGATGAAGACGATGACACAACCAGCGCTGAATCAGATGAAAGTGAAGAGGAGGAGGAGGAGGAGGAGGAGGAGGAAGAGGAAGTGATTGTCCAGAAGGAAGACAAACAGAATGCCATCAGGCAAGAGCAGTTGGAGTGGGATGATTCAACACTCCCCTACTAACAGCCCTCCAGCCATATTGCTCTTTTGTAACAACCAATACAATGTTTTTTCAGAGTCTATGAATTCATTGACAGGATTTGAACTTCTGCTTGCCTATAACTGTTTTGCCTATAATGATCTTGTTGTAGTGATTGATGGTGATAGAACCAACCCTTTTCTTACAAAGCCTGGAGAAAACACGGTACAAATGTGCTGGCATCACCAGTAATAAAGTAATCTAGAACTTGATCCGGTAGCAAGCATAGTTCTCAATTTCCTGTTTCTGTACCACAGATATGTGACAAAAGTCCTGTCACTTAATCCATAGAGGTTTTTGCCTTTGCTATTTTTTTCATACAGGAGAGATTTCAGCTTGTTATGAAGAATTACTTGTGTGGGTCCAACTAACAGTTGCCATTTGACTTCACACTCTTAGAGGTGTCAAATACAATCCACCTTCAAGTTGAGGCAGAGTTTTAGTGCTACAGGTGACAGAGACTGAGTTCCATTTGTCGTCTCGTCCTGCCTTCTTGGATGTTAACTGTCTTTCTTCTGCAAGGGAGTATCTAGGACTTGTCACGGGATGCATGTGTGCCTGCGTAGAAGTGGACAGTGTATTTTTCAGGCATGCTGTCAGAACCCTCAAGACAGGGGTTTTATCCACCCCACCCATAGAAGCTTAAGAGAGTTTAAAAAAACAGCAACAAGAAGGGGCTGCTGAAGGTTACAAAGAAAAAATTGTTCTGTGTCCACAGATTGAGTAATATGATCTTATGCAAACTGTAAATTCTAATGGGATTGTTTTACTGAAAACCTGTAGAGCTGCTCATTAGTTATGGATCGAGCAATTTGCAGCAAATCGATGCTTTAAACCGTCTGTCTTGTAAAATCATTAGCTTGCTGCAGTATCTTACTGAAGTAGTGGAAAATAAGTGACCCCATTATTCCATAGCTAGGTATGGTTGGGATGTAAACAATGATTTTACATGAGAAAAATGTTCCTTTTTGCTTTAATGAATGCCAGCTGGAATTCTGACTGTATTCTATAAAACACGCCCTGTTTCTTCTATACCCTTCCCCACCTATGAGTGGCACAAAAGAAAGTGACAGTGTACACCACTGTCAGCTCTTTTGTGCTCATAATTCTCCCATATTTCTTCTTCCTGAAGCCATTAATGTCGAGAAGAGGTTTTATAAAGTAGAACAAGAACAAATAAAACCTACCTGGAACCAAAAGAAGTGAAAACAAAACTGAAACTCCTAAGAGGTTGAGAGAGTATTTTAGTTTGTTATGGTAACACAGCATATTTTTCTTAAACACTGTTTAAAAAGGAAAAAAAAAAAGAAAGCAAGGCTACGTACAATGTGTTGATACGTCTGTGTGGTGTGGTTTTTGTCCCCTTTCCCTAATTCTCTTTGCATCTTCAAATGCTCTGCACACCAAATGATGCAGTACTTGCTAGGATAACTGTTCTAATGGCATGGAAGGGAATGCTGCCTAGTGGCTTGTCTGTTTGGGGTTTTTTTCTAAGTACTTCCTTTTCTTTATAACTTCATCATTGACTTTTGCTTCTGTAATTTGCTGTTTCAAACGAGCTGCTTCCTCTTCTCCTCTCTCCCAGAGGAACAAGCCGTCAGTCTTGCCACAGCAGGACCTTCCTGAGCACCCATGAGTGGTAGTTGATATTGCGAAGAATAACTTGAGCAATCTTGAGGGTACCCACCTCCCTCAGGACTAAATTATTAGAAGCTCCTGAACATCTTGGAATATAGAGAATATATTGTGGGTTTGGGGTTCTTTTAATTCCAGTTTCTGCATCTGATTGTTGCAGGGGATCATAGACAGAAACTAGATCTTGTAGTTTAATAACAAGAAAGTAAATAAAAAGAACTCTAATCTTAAAATTAGAGGTCTTTGTGATCTTTTTTGTTGTGCCAACATGATTGTTGGCACATGATTGTTAAGACTGGCAATATATAAGTTTTCTTATGTGAGCAGTCCTATTTTATTTTTATTCTGGTCTCTCACATGTCTTAAACTTACAAGAATATGTGCAGAATTAAGCCCACATAAGTACAGTTTATCTGCAGGAATAAAGATTGTAAAATTGGCCAAAATTTCTGTGTAATGAAAAATTAAATTTCAAATTTCTGAATATCCTGAACACAAATGTTACATTAGATCATTTTCTAGCATTCTAGTATCCTAAATAGTTTCCTAGTGTTAATTTTTGTTAACATGAAGCAGGCTCTTCATGATCCTTCTTGTTGGCACATATAAGCAAAGATTTCAGCTCAGAAAAAATACAAATAAATATTTAAATGTAATTTTCAGATTTAAAACTGGACTTAAATTATTTTTAAAGTTTCTGTTATCGCTGATGATGATTATTATTATTGTTATTATCACAGCAAACATTAGGGCAACCTGAAAACAGCAATTTACAACCTTCTTGACAGCCTTTAGTTCTTTTCTATGCTCATGTCTCCATCAGTGTGTTTCTCCATCTAATAGATTTTTATCTTTTTGTTACTGGAAACAAATCTTTTCAGGTCATGCTGGTCCATTACACAAGAAGCAAACAAAGTATTTTCTCTACTGTAAATAAACCTACATTTTTAAACCTAAGCAAAGTAATAGAGGCATGTGTGTTCTCACTAGAATCTGGTTTGCAACAAGATATTCAGCAGACTAAAATGTATCCCTGTACGTATTTTAGATTACTCTTTGGAGTGCGTTATGCAGCATTTTTCATTCAAATAAACAGAAAAATCCTTTTCACAAAATGTTAGTGAGAATGAGGTACTTCTTCACAAAATGAACCCTGCAATTAGAATATTTGTGTTAGAAGTTGACAGCAGAGGCTTCATGAGAAGAAGCCTACTAGTAGAATAAAATAGAAAGACCACTTTTTCTGAATTATTTTAAATAATATTTTCTCCCTCACATTAGTTATTTTTTTATGTAAAACCAAACTGGAACATATACATATATATATGTGCATACCTACAAACACACACACTTTTTTCCCCTCCCCCTAATCAAAAGCCAAAAATCTCATTTCCTCTGTGAAAAAAGTGTTTATGCTGCAAACACTGAAATGGCAACAGCTGTGTCTGGCTCTTTAGGCTGTGATGTTTATCCTTAGCCCAGTTGCAAGGCTGAGCTAGGAAAACACACAAATAAAGGTGGCTTTTTTACAGTAGCAATAAACAAGTGCATCCAAAAAACTTCTCTGAAGAGGTACTTGTAATACATGACATCAGGAATCTGTGATGCCAGAAGTCTAAAAATGTCATCACATTCCATGCCTTTCAATTTTTGAAATTCTAATCTAAGGCTGGGAAAAGCTGCAAAACCTACAAATGCAGATTCAAGATGGTGAGCCACTGTGTTATCTCAATTAATGTAACAGCCTAAGTTGCTTTTTGTGATCAATAGCTCACGTTTCTTTTTCACTTCTACCCTCTCCACAGGTATTTTATCTTTGCAAGTAAACCTTAAAATGCACAGTTGTTGAGGTTAATCTCAGTATTTACTGCATTGGCTGACACCAGCTCGAAATAGGAATAGATGTATAGGATTCATGACATCTTTAATGCTAATTAAAAGAAAAGTTTGTTATTTGTTGATTCGAACGGGCAACAGATTCCTGCAGTGGTGGCTCAGCTGCTTTTTAGCTGGTGAGGATGTCCCTTGCCATGGGCTACTGGGAAGGTGCAGGTTTTTTCCCTTCCTGGTGTGGTGTGGTGCTGGGCTTGCTGCGAGCACATGCACCACCCTCAACTTCATTGAGAAAGAAAATAAGACTCAGAAAGAGTCAGAGGGTTATAAAGTTCTTTTAGCAGGGATGAAATCCACTGTCTCCATTGCAGGAGCTGTGCCTAAACTGAAGGTAATGCCATGGGACATGAGTAGTCCAGGGTTAAGGACTGGTCAGGGGTAATTCAGAAGCAGCTGCTACTTTGGCAGCCCCTTCTGAGCCCTGCACCTGATTTGTGTCTCAGCTGTCACATTCCCTGAGCTGTACCCTGAGAGGCATCACTAGTGCTTTTACCTGGTGGACATCCCATCAGAATTCCTCTTCTGGAAGTTCTGCTGCCAGCACGTGCACCACCCAGTTTGTCTCCACCACCATCCATGCTTAGCAGAAGAGGAAAATGAAAGACTTGACTGAGGTGACAGCAAGTAAAGGTCTGGTGAGATGGACCCATGGAGCTGCTCCTGGTATCCTGGAATATACATTATAATACCAAAATTCAGGATGTTTGCAAAAGCATACGGATACTTAGGGAGGGAGTGGAAATTGAACTGTAAGGACATGTTCAGGACTTAAAGTCTCATCTTCTCTTAATTCACAAATGCTGACTAGATTAAATATCTAAATACCATTATATCCCCACTATATTTTAAGCTTATTGAAGATGACAATAAAACACTCATAGCAAAATACAATTTCCATATAAACAATTTCCAGGAGTCTAGCAGTAGGCAGAGGAGCCACGTGCTAAATATCTTGTCTGACATCATGACTAACATCCTAATGTTTTGGGGTTTTGGGGGTTTTTTTTGGCAAATTTGCTTGGCCTCTGTGGAGTGCTGCCGAGTCCCAGATGTATACTATGTTCTATTTCTGCACTGGTAGGTTAACAGCAAGAGAACAGCTCATTTGGCAGAAAAATAAAGGTGTCACTGCTTGTAAAAAAAAGACATTTTAAATAAACTTGTTTCTTGATGAAATCGTGATGTTGAAAAAAAAAAATCATGCAATACAATTTTGGACAATAATTTGAGCAGAATTTTGAAAAAAACATACACAAACATACATTATATTGCATATATGTATAATAGTTTGTATACATACAAATTTAAAGTGATATTGTATGTATATATATTAAAAATATATATTATGTAGATTGGAAATACACCTCTTGTTTCATCCAGCATTTTCTATGAAGCTGACTGGATTCAGGCAGCACATCTAGAGTTGTCTGAGATACTCTGGGAATGCTGGAATCAAAGAATATAGCATCTGTGACCTTAAAATGGGCCAATTTAGGGCTCTTTAGGATCCCAATCAGATGCTAGCTGTCTTGCTGCAAATCACAGAGAAATGGCCAACAAGCTCTGGCTCTGCCATGATAAAATTATGGAACAAAAAAAGTGGAACTATTTGGGCCGGTCTGGATGCGCAGTAGCCTCATCTTGATGTGTTGCTTACTTTTGGGATGGAGGCATCTCTGGGTGATCCCTGCAGCTGCTGACCTTCACTTAACCACTTGGTCAAATCTGAGGAGGAGATAGAAATAATAAAAAAGCTTGTCATAGACAGCAGAAGTACAATCACCTTTGAAATGACAAAAAATATTACTGTTAATTGTACATAATGCTGTGCTGTGTAAATATGATCTCACTCATGTTTCAACCAGTATCACCAACCATATTATTATATTAGGTGTCTGTCTCCCGAGGCTAAGCCTGGAAAGGTGACAAGCATTGTTCATGCCACAACCTCCTTGCCCACAGTCTGCAAACATCACCGTGTAGAAGTGCTGTGCCAAAGAGCTGTAAGAACGACAGCCACCCTTGTCCCTCAAAGATCTAGGTGTTAGCAAAAAAACAACACTCCCATGTGTTGTCCAAACCATGCAACACTTTGAAATATAATAGAAATAACTTCTACAGCACCCAGAAACAAATAGTGATCCTATATAATCTTTGTAACTGCTTGTTTTAGCACTAGGGTGTTTTGTTGTGTGGTGGGTTTTGGGAGTTATTGTTTCCTTGAATCCAGATTCTTTTTTTTTTTTTTATTGGCCTAGCAAATAAAGAGAGATTTGAAGGATGGCCACTAAAGCTACAGCAGATAAAACACATATTTCTTGAGTGTAGGTGTGTTTCTGCTACATCTATCAGGAAAATTACTCCAGTGATAGCTCAGAAGGTAATACTTCATTACCTTTGTATGTGTAACAAGGTACAAGCTTGGCATGGGGGTTTGGTTGGATTTTTTTTTTCCTAAAGAAGACATGAGCATTAAATAAAAATCCACAATGCTACACAGAGCAAAAGTGAAAGGGAAGCAAGGGCTTTCATTTCATAAACCTCTGCCTAACAAAGGCTTTAAAAATAAATCCACGTTATTGAAGCTTAACACAAGCAAATGCCCTCACTGCTGGTGATGAAATGGCAGTTCCCAGAGCTGGTGCCCTTCCTCCCTGGAGACATTTTGCTGCCTTTTGAGTAGATCTGGACAGTGGTTCACTAGTTAACAGTTTCCATTTCCCTGCTTGTAAATAGGAATAATGATGCTGCCATCCTTAGCCAAGCACTGTGAACCCAGCAGATAAAAGCACTGTCAGAGAGCACGAGGTGTTAGAATTCAGTAACGCACTCAGCTCGCCTTGCAGCCCTCCTTTGTGGAACACCCTACACACACAAAATGAATGACACGACACTTGCAGGCTCTTGGTTCATTAGCTAGTGCCTGTGAAGAACCACTCACAAGAGTGTGAAACATTGCAAACATTCAAACCGAGTTCAGGAAAAGCCCACGTTCCTATTTTCAAGTCTAACTCGTAGAAATTGTGAATTCATCAGCTGCTGAAGCTACAGGCCTGTGTCTTGTCAGTATTTATGCCTGTGCTGAGAACAATGAGGCAGAAGTTGTTTTTTTTCCCCAGTTGAAAGTACATTGTATAATAAAAGAGTGCAGCTTTCACTAGGCATAAAGCCTCTAAATGCAAAGAGACACAGTCTCCAAATGGGGGACAAAGGTTTTACACTTGTATCCTATCCTTATGCTTTAGAAACCTAGAATTTCATAGGAGTAAAAGACCTTTCTACTGCCCTTCCTGTTCCTTTTTGTATAAATCTGGAGACAGTTTAGGGCTTTCAGAGGTGTTTAACTTCCTAACTGGCTATAAAATTCTTTCAGGTTCCTTTAGGCATTTAAAACAATAAAATAATTTTGGCTGATGTTTTCAGGGCATCCTAAGGAAAAAAACCCAGACAATGGCTTTTTTCTTTCTACTCCTGCCTCCTCTAAATATATAAACACATCAGATAACCCTGACCAAGGCTGTGACTACAATGACATTTCAAAGCAGTCCTAAAACTGGCAACAGATTTGATTGATATGCACAAATACAGATGAGAAGGTGGATGGGTGTTTTAATGTGGCATGCTCTTTGGAATGTGGAATGGACTGACTGCAGCCACTTCTTCTAGAAAATTGCATTATTATTTAGGGAAGAGTGCTGAGGGAGGTAGAAGAAAATAATGCATGAATAGCAGACAGAAAAAGTTAAGGTTTGCAGCTGATGTGAAAAAACCTGGAATTTAATCTTCTAGAAACAGGAAAGATTAAAAGCTGGGCTGTCAAACAGTAAGAAAATGGAACCATGCTATTTGCAGGGCCAGAACTGACAGCTAGCAGAACCACAGTAAGGAAAATGAGTCTAGGATGTTGAAGGGTTCTGAAATGACCATGTGTGTATGTGTGCACGCATGGGGTGTATATACATAGATATGTATACACACAAAAAAAACCCCCACACCAAACAAATCACCTAATCATTCAACCACATGGAGGTGGTTGTTGTGGTGAGGAACTAGACCCTTAAATTACTTAGCATGGTCACTGCCTTTTGTAGCTGCCTAGATACAGGTACACTACCTGCAGCAGAGCTGGGGTACACTACCTGCAGTCAGCAGGAAATGCTTTACAGCCAAGTCAGGGCCATAGTGATTTGGGCCCAAATATTTTGTCTGTGTTGACTCAAATTCAATGGTACAGTTGTCACACATTTTAATTTGAGGTTAAAAAAACCCCAAACAACCAGAACTTTTGCACACAGGCATCTGTGTTAATTAGTTTTAGAGCTTTTCTACAACCAACACACTCCATAGGTTGGATGAGGAACTGGGAACACCCAGGAAAGACTGCACTCCATGTTGCAAAGGCCCTTAAGTAAACTTTTTGTATTGAACCAATTTCCTATGTGACCACATAGTTAGGAATCTTGATTTTTTAAAATATACAAGATAGATTGAAAATGGTCAAGGATAATGATCATTCCTGGACGATTCTGAGAACTGAAGATATTGCCTCCATTCTCAGAATCAACCTTTGACATGTTTATTGTTAGATCCTCAGCAAAACAATTCAAAAAATGTGAGGTGCATCTCAAAAGATGTTTTTTTTAGTATTCTGCTGTAAATACTGTAACAGCAGAATATTGAGTAAATACTTGATGGTGGTTAACAGTCAGTTCTGTTCAAAGGGTCATCACAACAAGGATGAGAAGATATCCAGAGTGGGATATTGCTTTGTAATATGCAATGTTACAAATTAAAATGCAGAGTAATACACATTATGGGTCGGATTCCTAGTAACTGTTTCATCTAAATTTCAGTGTGTTTAGAAGCTGCTACTAGACTCATTAAATCCTAGAAATAAACATTAGTAGATGGAAAGAAAAAGTAGTGCAGGTAGAGTATTATGCGAACAGTGCAGAATTGTTCCCTACAATCTATTTTCTGGTGTTAGGGGCGGGGGTGTTTCAACCTACTTAAATGTTCCTAAGCCTGAGGCTTCTACTGCTTCCCCTGGGAGATAATTCTAGAGTCTATTAGAATTCACCACTAGAAAGCTTGTCCTGATGATAATGAATTTAAATAATCCTTTTTGTAATTTTTATCTCATTAGTCCCTGTTATACCCTTTTGCACCACCCTAAATAATTCCTCTAACCATGATTTATATCCTTTGAATATTTTTAGATAGTTATCAAGTCCGTTGCCATTGGTCATTTATTAGAGAGGCTGTGAATCCCTCCTCCTCCTCCCAATTCATTCCTTCAGTCTCACATTCCTTACCTTTTTATGAAATGTCATTAATACACAAACTAAACCCCCTGGTATTTCCTTTAATTAGTCATGGTCAGTTCACTCTGTTAAAGTGCTCTGTGTTGGTGTGTGTCACTGTGTAGGTTGTCAACACTTAATAAATCTGATTTTTTTTAAAACATCTTTGCTGTAATCTATGGATAAGTTTTCATGTAGTATGAACTTGGCAGTGTCATTTACATCAGTATGATTTAATCAAGCCAACTAATAAACAGTGGAGCCACCCAAACAATCATACACAGGAGCAATTTGTTACAAGTTAGAATGTCAGCAATAATTGGAAAACAGACGTTGTCATTCATGTGCCCATACTTTGAAGTGTCCCTACACTAAAGAGTACCTATACCCAACACATTCCTTCAGGCAGGTTAGTACATCTGGTTTCACCTCAAATCTTGTTGGTAAAATGCACTTTCTAAAACAAGTACTTGAGTTTTCTAGCTACATTAACTGCTGTAAAGAAATAAAATTGTGACAGCTTTTCTGAGTATTGCCATGCCTAACATCATATTGCAAGTCTGAGATGCATTTATGGTCCCTGATTGGCACGAGGACTGTATGGTTAGTTTGCAAGTGTACCTTGAGCAAACCTCTGATTACCCAGGCAAACAGGAAGGATATGCAAGCTTGGGTCTTTTAATTGATGTATTTCCTCCTTCTACCCAACCTTCTGTACCTGAAAGCCAAAACAACTGAAATCCTTGTGCTCAAAGGCACAAAGCACCACGAACACCCAAGTGAAATAAAACCAGCTTCCTCGTTTGCTCTGTCTGAAAGGATTGGTGCAAAAGGGACGGCAGGCACACTAAGCCTTCCAGTAGTGACTTAAGGGTCCAATACACTTCCCTCAGTACATCTCTGTCCCTGATAGGTGTCAACAGGCATTGTACAAATAATAGCGTAGGGAAACATGAATTCCCATCAGTGGGTTTAGGACATGTAATCAAAAATAAAAGATGACTACCTTGGCACTGGTTAATACAACAGAAAAGAAAAGCTAGTGGCAATAACTTTCAATGTTCAACTTTTCTCATTATAGCTTCCTGTCACTTCTCTGCCCACCTTTCCAAAACCAGCCATTGCATGAAGAGTGAGTTCAGCCTGAACCTGAGGTGGGGAGATAATTAAGCCTTGCGAGGTGAGGTTGCAATGCAAAGAGAGAGAAAAAAAGAGGAGGAATTCGTGAGCAAGGAACCATAAAATATGACTTAAGTTGTGATGAGGAACATAATAGGACTCAGACGGTCACCCTGAATATTGCTGGAGTTTGGCAGGAGGGGTTGTTTCTCATAAGAATTAACAATATAGGTAAGAGATACATGCTATTGAGAGTGTAGGATTTGGAAGAGCTGAGAAATAATCTCATACAGCTATGAGTTGTAATTGGCTGGGACAATTCTATTTTGCATTTCATTAAAGCTTGACAGTAAAAGTGACACTTCATCTGCCTGCAAAAATGTAGAACTTTCCCAGATTTGCTTCCATGTTCTCATTGAGGAGCAGAAACTGCAGCTGGTAGCATGTGTTTTGTAGCTCGGGATTGTTTCCTTGTGGTCCAACCTCTGTGCAGCTGTGGCCACTTCTACTGAGAATAAAAATTATACCAGAAGGGATTCCAAAAGCATATGCTGTACGGATCTGCCCCGATAAGTGCATTTCAAAACAACAGATTCCTCAGTCCAGGAGAGAGGCTCATTATATAAAATATCTTAATGCATACGTGAAACAACCATAAGCCACATCTTGAAATGTCTTGTTGCAGATACTAAATGCATTTTTGAAACCTGAATCTATACAATTTATACAGAATGATAATTAAATTACTATATGCAATTAAAAAGGTGAATATGAAATGAAAATGATTTTTGGATACAGATACAAATCTGCTGTTTGGGTTGGGGTTTTTTTAACTCCTTTTCTTTATGAAAATGTACAATAAATTTTGACACATAGTAAAGTACATGACACCTAACTTTACATACAGTGGGAGTAAATTGTACAAACCCCTTCCATGCCATAGTGGTATATTATTTCATAAAAGCCCTGGCAATTTGCACAGTCATTTATTAATTCAAGGTTGTTAATACCTGTATGTTTTCCACAGGATTGATTAAAGGCGTAACGGATATAAATCTGTTATTTTAAAACTTGGCCTGTACATCTGTACATGTATAAAACCAGATTCATTTTTGTGGTCACTACAGCACTTTCTGTGAATTGGCCAATAAATATAATTTTAGAATTTCACATAAAAGGTAATGTTCTGCAATCTTTATTTCACTAATTACCGGATGTTCTAATTTCCTGAACAATAACCCTTAAACCCTAACACCTCTGGTGCTGAAGGTTAACTATCTGGCCTGTGTTCGTTAGCTCTTTTCCTGATTCCTAGGAAGGAACATGCCATATGTCAAAAGAATCTGTAGAGTTTTAAAGCACCTACAAAACTTTTCATCCTTCTGCTGAGAATAAGGCAATGGAAGGAAGGGAATGGGAACCTTTTGAAGAGCTGCTGGTGTTTACATTTAATAGTCACCTATTTTCAGACTTCATTTTGTTCTGATAAAAGATGAAAGAGAAAGATGATCACACTATGTATTACACACATAAGCTGTGAAATAGTACAAAGGGTAAAACATAATTTTGAGCCACCTGACTATGAATTACATTTGCACACATGATACAGGTGATCTCATCACATACAGGAATACACCTGATTCCTTTTTGCCCTCTGCTCTGTCTAAAGCTCCCCTCCCTGTTAGCTCCTCAGACTCAATCTAGGTCTTTAACGAGATGTCACACTGATTACATAAGGTATGATTCACAAGTAACCATGCAATAAAAGCTGAACATATGTATTTCATTAGCCATGCTCAATTAGGTACCTGACATCAGCTGTCTAAGATGCAATTTAGCCTTTCTGAATTTTCAGAAGGGTCCAGCTCCCACTTTGGTAGTCTCAGTGAGAGGCAAAAGCTGAACCTGAACACCTAAACCACTCTCTTCAGCCTTTGCTGGGTGGTGCTGGACAGAACAAGTGCTGAAAGCAGCATTAGACTGATTAGAATCCTGATTGCAGTGCATAGTATCCCATTGCTGGGGATTGGGAAATCTCCCAGGGAAAACATTGCCTGTATCCTACACACAGTTTCTTCACTGAATTCTTGTACTTTAAGCAGTATTGCCCCATAGTTTTTGAGTTCTACTGGTGCATGATTTCATTTTCAGGAGTTAGTTTTACAGTAGCCAGGGCTTCCTAAATCCCTCATGCTCTAATTCACATAAGCTTGACTTTGGTATAAAGTTCCACTTCCTCTTTACCTGAGGAAAGCCAAGAAGATGTGTTTAAATAATCCTTCCTGCAAAGGTTATTCCCTTTAGCGTAACATGCGATTGAACATGGTCATTTTCACTTTTTAATAGTAAAGCTTCCCGGGGGTCTGAAATATTGCTTAGGCATATTTGAGCTGCTGCACCACCCAAGCAAGGCTGGGCCCATGCTCAGTTTGCAGCATAGCTCCAAGGACTGTTTTCTTAATTAAAAAAAAAATGGGGGTTAATTTCAATTATCCTTTCCTCCTTAGAAATCCATTCCTGCCTGTCTTTCCTTTCCTCTCATCCTTCAATGCAATCTGGGTTTATACTTTTTTGTGTGTCATTAGTTAAAAGAGAAAAATAAAAGGGGAAAGAAACAAAATTGTATCACACATTAGTCCCAACCAGAGGAACCATTAACTCCCAGCACTCTCTCTTCATATAAAGTGTAGATCTATTATGCCATGACCTGAAAAGCCATGCAAATCACTGCAGGTTTTGACCCACACACATTTTGTTTCTAGAGATTTAAAGGGCTGTATTACCCATCAATAATTCAGGATGGGCTTTTCAAAAGTCTCGAGTCCTAATGTATCACAATGAAATAGCAGTGTTTCAAAGAAAGAAAACTAGCTATGACTGCTTCAAAGAAAGAGCTTAAAATTTTCCACCCTGTAATTTTCCTGCCTTTGTGACCATTTGTAAATAAATCTGATCAAACAAGACCCCATTTCAGTGATTAGTAGAAAGTGATTTTTTTTTCTAAATTAGACCTATGATACATCCAGAGACAGTTAAGACATAAGAACAAGAGCTTCCATCTAAGCTTCCATCTAAAGCCACCAGCATTGCATTCCCATTGCACCTATGTCCAGAAGACAACAATAACCATATAGCTGGTGAGAGACTTGAAAGTGGAAAAGTAATGTAGAAATTCCTGAAGTTAGCATGAGCAGAAGTTTGAGTTCAAAGGCTGCATCCCATATATTTTTCCAGTTTAATGGCAAGACTGTCAGTTTTAATTTTCTTTTCACAATAAATAAATGCTGTTTGTCCCAAATACCTGGTTTAATTCCCATTTAGAATCATAACTAAGAGACCTAGTTCAGGGAATGGAGCATTGTTGCAGAATATTAGCCCTCTGCTGCTTAAGTAAATGCCAAGGCAAAGCAGAGGCATTTTACCAAAATAACATTTGCTCTTGGATTTTTTACAGCTTGGGTAAGCACAATACAGGACTTTTTGACTTAAAAACCCTGAAGAAACCAAACTAGGCTCTGTGACAGTTGGGTTTATCAGATTCTGCTTACCTACATCCATAGAAGTTTTGTCTATCTATATACTACTCTTCCCTCCTCCTCCCATAGTTCTCAGTAAATACCTAGCCTTGAACTGCAGCTCTCAGTCAGTCAACAAGCAAAGATCAATAACTAGATGAAACAATACGCATGTTGCTTGTGTAATGCATTTTATATATTGATCAGTTAACTCTGTGAAGTATTTTGAAACTTTTGGTACAGAGGATGGGATGGAAATATAAGCCACTCATTAGCCTGATTGACTTGACGAGTGCAATCAACTGGGATTATCTATTAGCAGTTTATCTGTGAATAAACAGTACCATAGGTGAAGCAGCTCCCAAGATGGCTTGATGCAAAAGCAGCTGGATTGGAAAAGGCTTAACACCTCAGCTGTGCTGCCAAAGCAAAGCAGGAGCAGTAACTCTCTGGCCTACCAAGAAGCAGAGCAGATGTGTTTGCAGGGCACAGAACTCAGGCTGATCAAGGCTGCTGTGCCTGAGCTGGTTTAGGTATAAAGCCAGGCTGAGTATCTCCATACAGTGCTCCACACACTCACCTGGTGTTCTGCACAGCTTGTCAGCTCAGTGCTGTCTATAGTAAATGAGGATCCGTTCTACTTAGAGTCCTTGGGGTACTTTTCTCTCTATGCTTTTGCACTGCTCTCCCCAACAAATTCTAGAAGCCCCTGGAGTATCCAAGATACAAAATCCCCTCAATTACCCTCAAAAATGGTGAGCTGGCTGTTAAAAATATTCTCCTAGCTTCTCAAAGCTGGCAGGCTGGCCTCTAACACTCACTGGAATTTTTTTCTTCCACATTCTGTAGCGTGCTTCTCTGGAAGTGGTTGTGCATTGTAACCTCACTGATACTGGTGTTGAAACAGCCTTTGGCTCTTGTGCAGAGGTTTTCTTATCCAGAAACAGTCTCTGCTTATGTGAGCAGTGATTCATGGGCAGTGTCACTAGGAACTGAATTGAAATCTCTGGAGTGCATCATAACTGGACTTTGCCAGTTTGCTGCTTGAGCCATTGTCAGACTCTGTGTGTTGAGCTGAAATTTCTATTACACTATCTAGATTTAATAGCTGCTATTAATACAACTTATGCTTCATTAAGCATGAATTCAAAGTGAATCAAGCTCTGAAGCCTTGGTTCAATAAAGTGCTGAAGGACAAACAGAACAACTATTTTTATTCCTAGAAGTGTCAGCAGGATGGAGAATAACATTTGTTTCCACTGTACATCTACCCCAGAACCAGGTGGCTCTTTTAGAATGAGAATTCCTTCATGGATTGATTTTTTTTTCTTTAAGTAAAACTTATATTGTTTCAGGCTTAGACAAAAGAACAATGAATACTGCACCAAAATACACACTTATTCCCATACTCAGGTTTTTTTACAATTCCGTAGCATAAAATCTGCTGGTTAGAAGAGAGTCTTTCTAACCTGCCTTGCAGTTCTAGGTGCAACTGAGGTACCTGCACCTGGATGGGTCTGCTTTAACCATCTGCCCATTGCCAAATATGCTGTACCCTCCCGCAGTCACAGTAAGGTGTCTGATGTCAGGCAGACCTCCCAGAAGAGATTTGTGCTGTGTATGGTTGTAGTGGGTCTGTC
>VYZX01001082.1:1206-23212 GCA_013401335.1 Brachypteracias leptosomus
AAATACATTAGCCACTAAATGCACCATGTCACTGTGAGTTCTGCCATTATGTGCAGTGATTCTCCATAAGGCTTACCAGATTGCAATTGCTGATTTCTTTGGAAGGATATACATCATCTCCCAGGCTGGGTCACCACATTGCTAATGTTATGCTCTCAAAATGTGGTGATGTAGCGCCCAGAACTTGTTGCAGCACCAGTGTCTTGCAATCTATCATATATATGTTGGGGTTTTTTTACATAGATGTATCATATATGTTTATTNTATATGTTTCTTTTTTGCTATCAGGCATGACCAAGTCCACAACCTGACCACTAAACATGCTCCTGACAATAAGGGAGGAAAAGGAAATTTAAAACAGACACAATTTATTGAATTCTGGCCTCACTTATACCTATTATTGATATGAATAAAGGTCGGTAATTTAACATTACTGCAAAATTAACTTAAGACCATTCAGTGGATAGAAAATGACAACACGTGAAGATGTCTTTTTAGCAAGGACTTGAAATAAACGTGGTGGCAAAAGAGGTCTAAGGCAAGACACAGTGCTGTCATGTGTCATTCTCAAGTGACATAAACAATGCAGTCATCAAATCAGTTTCACTTCTTTTGTATACAAACTTCCTGTGGCTTCCATGCTAAAAACCCAGAAAAATATTACCCTTTGCTAATGGAGCTATTTCACCAGGAAGCATGGCATGTGTCCAATTCAATGTGTCAGCAGCTTTTGATCCTCGATTCAGTTTACCAACAGTTAAACTGTTCAAGGCCTGTATTATAACCTTTTAAAGATGACATGTGACAAGATGATTTTTGATAAATAGTAGGACCTTGGTACTACAAATGTGGCCCTTGTCTTGACAAGGAGAGTAGGTCTTTGGATGCAACCTGGTGTTTTGTCAGCAGCTGCTGTTCAGGTTACCATTTTATCATCACTGCATACTCTGACTCATGCCAGGGTCTCCTCTCAGAATATGATCACTTTTGTAGTCTCCTGCATTTGTTGCAATAGAACAGCAAGATGTTTAGACTACAGAATACTGCAAGCTCATTTCTGAAGGTGACCTTGAGTATGTTTGGCACACAAGTGGAAGATCAGCAAGCACTTCATCTCCTGTACTTCTCCTGTACCGCCTTTGTCCAACACAGATATCACCATTTGAAATAACAGAAAGGAACTAAACAAGTGCCAATTTTTGTGTGCGAGTGTACATTCAGAATTGTATTTTATTATGTGTGCTATAAAAATAAAATCAAAGACAGGTTAGAAATTTTCACCCTCCAAACTCCCAATTCCCCCCCACCCCCCATTTTTGCTTTGAAGCTTATGTTTAAGTCCTGTGGGGTTTTTTAACTCTTTAGGGTGGAAAGCATGAATTAAAAATCAGTCTGTGACCCATTACTATTTTATAATCCTCTCTTTGGCAAGTTGAAAGTAATAGCTTGCCAGGCTTGTATTTAAACTTTCATGGAATGATGTGAGGGAACAAAATACAATGGCCCAGACAAAAGATAAGACAGGAAAGTTGGGAAGACCTGTCCAGAGAGGTAGAACAAGAGTACATCACCAAATATACATATTTTGAACTCATCTTAGACCAAAATAACATTTATTTTTGAGGAAGCAGTGGTTTATAATAGCGATCATAATATTTTTATATTCAGGAGTACACAGGAATAAGAGGGCCAACAGCATCACCATGGGCCGTGCTGACCTTCAGAAGGGAGAGCTAGGTAAAAATGAGAAATCTTGTTTAAAAGAAGCTGAAGAAGGTTGGTTACGATATTTAAGTCCTCACAGGCAGCATAGAGACATCTGAAGGACACCATACTGGGAGCACAGCATCAGTGCATACCGCTTGCTGGAAGTCCCTTGGGAACAGGTAAAAGGAAATCAGGATGGCTAAAAAGTAAAGCAGGAGGAGATACTGAAATTAAGAATTTAGCATTCAAAAGATGAAGATGCATCTCAGTGAAGAAAAAAGTTTTAAATCCTGAGAGAATAGACATAAAACTATAATTAGACTAGTATTTGCTTTATAAATGTTGTGGCAAAATTTCAAGGTGTTCATTTTCCTTATAAGTAATTTGACTTGTCTATGACATCAAAAGACAAATTGATGGCTTGATTCTCTGTTTCCCCTGCCATTCATATAATGCAGATTAGTATAAAAATTAATATAAAGTACTGCAGAATAGGGCCATTTTATACATGTTGTAGGCAGTATGAATGTAGGAAATGCAGGACAAAAATGGATCTAAATGATTCTAAACCATCTTCTCTGAACTTCAGAAGTGCAACAATATGAATCTTTCCCAAATCAGACATGGGGATAACGTTAGTGCATGGTAAATCAAACTGCCTGATTTTACGGCCACACCCTAGAGTTCCTTGACATGTTTATCTGTGCCTCATTTAGCAGCAAATTTACTCCCTGATACAGCAGGGCCAAATCTGTCCTGCTCACAAATTCTGATCTTCCAAATTCACACACTTTCCATTTAATATGCAACTAGATCCTGCCTAGTTATAGCCACAACCTGCTCCAGGGTCATGTCTCCCACTATGCCTCTCTGTGCTCATGTTCATAGTCTTGCAACAATGAAATGCATAAATGCAGCAAATATTTTTCCATAAATAAGTCGTGATTTTTTAAAGGAATTGGCTAAGTACACATTATATTTTGTTTACTTGTCATGATCCTAGACTGAACTAGTTCCATTGAAGTTCAGTAAAATGGATTCCATAATGGTTTGCACATGAGTTCTGAAAAAAAATAAATATGTGAGCAATGGGAAATATTTTTTCCAAAGGCTCTTTCAATTCAGAAACAAAATCACCAGCTTGAGGACAAACTGATCATCTAATTTACCTCTGACTTGAAAAGGATTAGGGACACAATTAATTTTGTTATTCTTGAGCAGTTTTGCCACACTAAGCTTCTGCATAAGTGCTTGCAGTATCAGGACCCTTTCTCACAGAATCATTGCTCCTCTGTCTATAGAGAGAAATATTTCATAGACATTTCACCAAAGAGTTCAAAATAATGAATAAATTGGAGGATAATCAAGATCATAAAAAATACACATCAAGAAGGAAGACACTCTAAAACACTGATTAAATAATCTGCTACCATTTATTTCCTTCACATTTCCTTCTATTTCATCTATTTTCCCTGGCCCTTTCTACAGCTACATTCATTTTCAATACCACTGCATACTGGGTTTTGCTTTTGTTATGACTGCACACACATCTCCATTTCCTCTTGATGGCTTGATATTTCTAATATTATATTTTGAAACACCATCTTGTGCATCTGTGTTTCATTGCTATTATGAAAATGTTGGGCTCCTGTAAAACTAAAAGCAGCAAATAGATTTTTTTTGGGTAGATAAAATTGCAGAGATCTGTATTTTGCTTGCTCAAAGACAGTTCTGCCTTCCAGGAGACATTTTTAGGAGTTGCCTTTGCTTTGTGTGGTGCTTTTCTGCAGTGACAGCAGGTGGTGGTTTAGTGGTAATTTTAAAATATAACATTACTGTACATTACAAACAGTACAATAGCATTTTTGGACACTAACAACTCTTAAAGCAAAACCAAGATGACATTCTTAGTTTCCTCCCTCTGCTGTAGCAACTGTTCTTAGACAATTCTTCAACATCACAAAACAAGGCCACTCACCCTTGTGTTAAAAAAAAAAACAACCAACAAACCCACACACATAAATTCTGGATATTAATTAGTAATCATGTAAGATGGCAAACATTTATTTTGAAACAAATAAATTTATATTTGAATTTGATTTACTAGGTCTATTAAATATTTACATTATTGCTTCCCAGTTGCTGTCTAGTATATGTATTATATATTAAACACTCATGAGATTTTTTTTAAATTATCATTTATTTAATTTTTTTTCACTTTTACTACCTTCTGAAATGTTTTTCTTTAAGACCTGCAAAACACCATTATTACAGTTATCTACCCATTAGCTTGATTTTTTAATCTCATTATCATCCATTAGGCAAATAAAAGATAAGTTGTATAATGTAATTTTGTTAATGGAACTTAATGCAACTCTAGGCAATCGAAAAATCAGTAAATAACCCCTTGCCCCTCCAACAACCATAAACAGACTGTAATAAGGCTACCAGAAAATGCATCTCAGAAAACTGTTAGAAGTGCAAAAAGTCCATAAAGCAAAGCACATGGGTATGCAATAAGAAGCTGCTGTCCTTCCATAGCCAGTGCAGAGGTAAAAATTTTGGAGGCTGACAAACTGCACCATCCAATAATAAACAGAGCTAACAAAGTTCCCAAGATCCCCCTAGGAGAAAAAACAAAAGAAACATGACAGAGTCCACTTGTTAGTAAAGGTAGCATCAAATCTTATCAAACTCAAAGTTCATGTCTAGCAGCTTGTCATTGATAAGGTAACAGTCACTGGAAGAACCAAGGACTGATTGACATAATAGAAGTCAAGCCTGAGAAACAAATTAAAATAGTAACAGGAAACGAAACAGTAATTTCTTCAGCATGGATAAGAGCAGCAGCTTCATCAGAAGTACTGCTAAATGGACAACACATTTCCAAACAAATCTTCTGGGGCTCCAGCAGATGCAGCAGCTAAAGTTTAATTTTAAAGTTAGCAAAGGTCCTATTGCAGCCAAAATCTTCTTGTAGAGGTTCTCAGGATATAAAATGACACTACCTACTCTTTCACCAGGCAGCCTGACCATCTGGATGGGTTGCATTTTTGTAGCATAAGACACAGGTTTAAAGTGTGCCTCAGACTCAGAGGAGAGGCAATAAGGCTTTTAAAGAATCACACCTTGTTTCACTGGGCAGAAAGCTGGTAATTGCCCCTTAGGAGAAAGCTCAACTGGTCTTTTAAAAAAGAGTGCGTATTGAACAGGAAGTAAGGGATGCGAAAAGAACCACTGAGGAAAAGTATTTTGCTCATCCTGGCATCCTTCTCTGCACACTGAAAGGATGGTGGCTTCCCACACCGCCCCTTGGTGACAACTGGGACCTTCTGAAGCTGCCTTCTGCCGCCTCTCAGGTTCAGGGTGGCCTGGAGAACTGATGATTATGGGACTATTGTCAAAAGCCCGCTGAAATATTCCTGCAGATTATAGAGAGCTCACTATTAAACCCTGTGGGAACAAAATCTTGCCAATAAATGTTTCACATATGCTTTATTTGCACCTGGTATTTGCAGCCTGCTTCTGTAAAATGTATGAGATCATGGGCATATTACACTGCTGAAGTACATAATGAGATTGGCTGTGTTACACACTTCTGCTGTGTCAGTCTCAAGAACTTTGAGAATGAATGAACCTCTGCCACTTGCTAAATGACTTCCTGGTGCTCCACTCTTCCAAAGTATCAGCAAAAGAGAACCAGAAGTGAGAAATAGGACTATATATACTTATTTAGGACCATTTATCAGAAATAATATCCACTTATATTATTATTGCAATTAAACCATTATGAGTAAAGCTCTCCTTATTTAATTGACTTAGTCTATTTCATGCAATCATATCATAAAATAGTTCCTTTCTTGGCAATCCAATCTCTAAGCCAATAAGGTACTTGGTGTTGTCAGCTCTTGGGACTTTTGTGGAGGAAGGAGAGAATTGATTTTAAGATGACTCAGCACCTCATTGCAATTTCAACCTGCTAAAAATAAAATATTAAAGACCATATGATTCTTTAAACCCATACAGTGTCATTCAGTGAAACTACACTGAGCTCTGTGAAAAAGTTCCTGGTCTCTTCTCCAAGTGAAGACGCTAAGATGCTCATCTAAACAGTTAGCCAGAAATTCAGAGCTGGTATGGGTGGCTCTTTGAGCTGGTCCCCATGCTAGTAGAGGGATGGGGATGCAACAGGAACATACTGTGGGATGACAATTTTCAGCTAGTACAATGACTTTTTAGGGGACTAGCACAAAGTAGTACAATTTAGAGATGTGGCTGCTCTGCCTTGTGCTGAAGTCCAGTGGCCTCTCATGTTTTGTTTCAGGATTGTCAGTAAGCAGTGACATAAAGGAAAGGTGACATAAAATCATATTGGAGATACCTCTGTGCCCTTATAAACTCAGTCCTTGATCTCACACCATGTTTCTGCCAAAAGGAATGGTTTGGCTTTAGCTGAGACCTTGTGCCTGGCATGTCCATGAGGGCCAAATCCTCAAGCATAGGAGAAAATCAAAAGCCAGATATCATGCTCCCAGTGATCAAGAGGACTAGGGGTATACTGGCATGAGATTGAGTAGGGGGGACAGACATGAGTGGACTCCTCTCTCTCTCACAACCTGCACTTTATACTTTGAAATAGACAGAAATAACATTTTTACATATATTTAAAACAATCATGAATATATTGCTGTATTTCCTTTGCCTTTTTTTCTCTTAAAAATAATTAAATATATGTTGGATTCAAAAGTTGCCACTTAATTTTAATAGCATGTTTGTGATAGTTAACCCTGGTACTTGCTATGTTCAAGCAGTTTCACATAATGAATGAGAAAGGACTGCAGAATCCTGCAGGTAGGCACTTAACATTGTCAATTCATTTCAGAAATAATGGTTTAATTTTGTAAAGGCTACTAGAGTACAGTATTTATAGATTTTCAAAGTATATTCTTTCTGTAAATTTCCAGTGTTTTAAAAATGTGTGGAGTGTGCTTGGGGGCAGACAACAGTACCCTGTGCAGTTGTAACAGCTGGTTTGGAGTTTGCCCCATCTGTCCTACAATTATCTGCATCTTTTATTAGAGTGGATTATTAAACAGGTTAATCAAGAAAATACGGGAAGTGTAGGAGAAAAGAGAATAAATGGCTTCTTCAGTGTCACTACTGTTGATCTCATCAAGGACATGGAATATGGTGAGGTTAACTCATCATAGCTCTACAGAAAAAGGTAACAAAGATTGTGCCAAAATCTTCATCCCACTATATAATTTCCTTTAGACATAATGTATACACATACAAAATTGCTGCTTTTCCAAAGAAAACAAACAAGGGCAGTTTCTTATTCAGCAGCTGCAAAGTCCCATATGTTACAGATTGGAGAGTTAAAAATGTGAGTGAACAACAAAGACTAAGGAGGACAATCTTTATTAATAACAGGTTAATGATGGATAAAAATACTGCTCAAGGCCTTCAGGCAAGACCTGGAGTTCCTTGTACTATGCTATATGTGAAGAGGGAGGTAAACACATTCTGTATCTCAAAAGGCTTACTGAATGAGGAGGAAGGAGATGCTTACATACAAATCTCCTATTTATAGCATATTACTGAACACACAGCCCCCCCCCACAGGTACGTACACCACCACACATTTTGATTTTCACAGTTTTCAGTTATTTTCAGTTTTGCAATTACACCACAACTATACCTCAAAGTATATGACTCTACTACATCTTAAACACTTATTCTAATGCTCAAAATCATTAAGGGTTGCTTGATTCTTTCATTCTGTTATACAAAAGCTGGTCTATAAAAGGAAAGGAAGCATAAGAATAGGAGGCTGATACTATGAACAAAAAAGAAACAGGAGGCTCAGCTATATAAAACCAAAGTCTGTCAGTCACTTTTCAAGCTGATACCTGAGTTTGTCCTCTGTTGGCTCTGCAAAACAAAAATGACATGAGGCTGCTGCAAAAATCAAAGGCACTCTCAGTTCAAGTGGGAAACAGTGGAATTAAGGACTCATATTACAATGAATATGTATCATCCCTCTCAAACATAGTACAGTTTTGTCCATTTCCACCTACATAAACTAAATGGTGGTTTTCTTCACAGTTTCAGAAGCCAAAGTTCACTACCTAACCATTTACAAAATGTTTTGCATAACATCAGCCTTCTGAATAACTGTCCTCCATATGATTTCTGTTGCCATAGACTGGTACTTACTGTAGTGAGAAGACGACTGCAGAAGACGATAGGATCAGCATGGGCAGCAGGCAATAGCCCAAGACACTTGCAACGCAGCCATGTGAGACTCCTTGGATGCTCATCAGGTTCAGCAGGGCATGCATAGCAAGGCACCCGATGGCACTCATACCATACACATAGCCAAAATGAACTTTTCCTGCCTGGAATAAATATGAATAAGCATGAAGCGTCAGAAGTAAGCAAGTGATGGCAAAGTGATGGAGGAAGACAGAAGGCAAGCAAGGATCGTTACTTCAATTTTAAAGCATGGCTGATATTTTGGGGTGATTTTTGCATCAAAAAATTCCAAGGTACAAATATGAGAATGTGTTTCTTGCTAACTTAAAATTATAAAGCTGATTCTCAGTCTTACTGTCATTGGGCCCTGAACAGGACAAGAGTTGACTGGGGAGATCTGAGAAGGTTTAACTGGCAACAAACTGAGAAGAAATTATGGAAAGAACATTGTATTTCAGGAGACATCTTTCCAACAGGTGTATGTGGGGCTGTGAAAAAGTGTTCTACAGAAAATGATGACCTGACTTACTTGATATGCTTCACATTTTATTAAAAACCTCCAGTTTTAAGCAGACCTGAAAAGAAATAGTAAAACCTTGCTGAAAGTATGCTGATTTTCAGGGTGAAGGTGTCCATTTTTCCCATTGACTAACATGAGAAAGATAAGTCTCTGGTTAGATCAATACAACATGTTCATTTCAACATAAACCGGCGTAGTAACTGTCAGCTTGTGTTCTTTTTTTTTGTTCCAACGAATGTAAAAAACCCCAGGTGTTTTTTTCTTCCAGGTTTTATTCCTTTGTGTGAATTTAGTGCCTGTAAAAGGTACCAGTCTGACAGCCTGGAGCCTGATGTTTTCTAATTTATACACAAAGCTAGTACAACAGGCAATGGTGGCCACAGCACCACAGATTTCTTCATCTCCTGCCATCATTTTGAAGGATCACCTCCAGGCATGAGGGCATTGTTTGCTCCCAAAAAGAAACACTCCCAAAAGACTGTTAAATACTTTTTCTCTCTCTTCAAGCTTCTAACAAACGAAATACTGAATGTCAGCTATGCAATACTGTCATTTTCACATCTGTACATCAGAAATAAACATTTGCAGATCAGAAATAAACAGTGATTGGAATGAAGATGGTTTTGTTTGCTTTGTCTCAGAACTTCGTATCCTAATGCTAATATGCATTTGTGAAGGATAAAGCTCAAACCTAGGACTTAATCCTTAACTCAGGACCACAAAATAAACTTCTTAACACATAACAATATGTATATACATACTTAAAACACAGGTATGTTTGTGCATACACACACATCTATATATTGTACACATATTACACACATATATTGCATGTGATAAACCACATGAAAATCAAAACTAATAGAGGATCTTGGTATCCTAATAATTTTATAGCTACTGTTATATTGTCCTGTGATGGATAAGGTGGAAACATTATTGAAGTTTTCTTCATGGTTTGCAGTATTTACAAGTATCTTTTCCATGACAGTTAAAGAGGATTGAGAAGTTCTCCCACCTTACTTATCCATACATTTTAATAAAATCTGGGGGAAAACAACTTTGAGGATGCTCCTTCTCTGCCCTCTTCTCCTGTATCCATTCCACTGCATGCCAGCAGTACTTGAGCTGAACAGATATGAAGCAACTCAGTGGAGAAAACCTAATCTAGTAACGACACAATCTGAAAGTCTTAGTGTTGCAGGTTGGTGACAGCTCACCAGCTCTAGTTGGAGAGCAATGCATGCTTACGTGAAAGGCAGCCTCTGTTAAGACCTGCCTGTACATCAGCGCCATTATCCTGTTTTCAGCTTGACCTGGCTCATTGCTGATCTCCCCTCTGGTTCCAATCCTGAAGGCTAGATCAGGTACAGCCAGGTTGCCTATATCCTCACAATGTCCCAAGTGTTGGCCTTTTCCCTGTCACTGAGATCCACCATAAAAGAATAATCTATTCCTGAGCTAACAGCACAAGAAATCTTCCTTTGTAGATATAAAGTCCTTTGCTGGCATTTGCATACTACTGGTGTAAAATAATCATGAAAAATTGCTCCACCAAATAAAATTAATGATAGCTAGTGATAGTGTGGGAGAGCAACACTAGCTCAGATTATTAGCAATTACAATTTCAGTCATTAAAGATTTGTAGCAAATTTAACAGCTGCAACAGTCTGGGGCAGCCTTTACCATAGACAAAGAAAGGCTCTGTTTCAAACAGATGCAACAACTACAAGCTAATATTTTAGACTGTTTGCTTCAATGTTTTTAATTATTCTACACAGCACTATTTAGCAGCTTAGTTTAAGATTGAGAAACTATCGAGACAGAGATGAAGGGGGCACTAGCAGCTAACTGAAATCTCCACTTGGTGAAATGTTTGATTTGTGGTGCAGGGGAATGAAAGAAAAAGAAAAAATACAGCTGAACTTGTTGGTTCCAATTCCCGTCTTTCTTAACATATGTAAATATAGTGACTCACACACGAGGGAATACTCCCAATTCACAGTGATGTAAGCAAAACCAGAATCAGGCTTGATTAGTCTGGCAGGCTTTGATGAATGGAAAGAGCTAAATTTGTCCTGAGGAAGGAACAAGGTTAGAAGAAAGTCAGACTTGGTGCACTTGTTCGCATCTGCCTACAGTGGGTACTACTGTCCTTTGTTAAAGTGGATGGGGAAGTCTGATTTTGTACGAATGACTGTGTAAAATGCAAATCAGCTAAGACTTGGGCTTCCGCTAACTTTCACACTGCTGTTATTTCTCTCTCTGCAATGGAGCTACCCTGTTTTATGCCAGGAGGAGGAAGATCAAGTCCTGCTGCCTGGCTAACAACCCTTTCTTCTTTTAATCTGTGCTCTGAAAGAACCGCAACCATTTGAAGAATATTTTTGCATATTTTTCTATAGTTAAAAAGCAGAAACTAAATAAAATTTTTAAATTATTTTTGGAAGAAATATCTCAACCAAATTATGCTCCCGTTGCTATTAGAAGAGAATTGTTCAAGCAGAGAAAGACAGTATAGCTTACACAGCTGAAGAGCCACTTTAGTAGTCAAATGCATCTGAGATAAAATGAGCATCCTGAATTTATAAAACAGCCCATGGAAATCCCATAGACTTATTGCTGTGAAGTTGTGGCACAAAAATACTAGATTGTACCACAGGAGTTCTGCTGGCCTAAAACTGGAGCACTGAAAATAGTTGTTTTTCTAGTGATGGTTAATATCCCAGAATAAATATGGTCATTAAAGTACTTTATTTCATTAACAGTAGTTTAATATTCATTATAGTTGTTGGCTATTCGGGGAGAAAATCAAAATGAACCATTTTTTTCCCACTCTTTCTTTCTTCTGGCTTTCCCTCTATTTTCCTGATTATAACCAATTAAACACTTTCTCCTTTTATTCCCCTCATGCCTTTATTTCTCTGTGTGGAAAATAACCTGTCTTCTCTAGCTTCCCACTTTATTTTCCTTTTATTCTCTTTCCTCCTGCCTCTTCCATCCTTTTAAAAGATTTTTATTTTATAGGGACATAAATAATAATAATACTTGCCATTTATATTGCAGTTTGCACATTCAAGGTACTGTACTGACATTACAAATTGAGTAAGAACTTGCAAGAGTCTTCTGATTCAGCACTATTTATCACAGAGGAAATGGAGAATTAGAGCCCTGTTTCTCTCACCTCAGCTGCAGAGCAGTAAAACCCTTCCCAGAATGGTCCCACCTTATCCCTGTCTGATGAATTGCTGCCGACAATCAGAGCCGTACTTCAGCAGCACTGGAGAGCCCCTGTTGTCAGTGATAAATAGATGAATCTGAAGTACTGTACAATCCCTGTTCAACCTTCCTCCTGTAGGAAAGCTATATTCATAAAGAGGCAAGAGGTTAAGCATAGGCTACTATATTTTGTTTAGTAGATTATGTGAAAAAAGAATATAAACTAAAAAAAGTTTATAGGAAAGTATTGCAAATTTCAGATGGGAAGGAAAAGGCTATTTCCATTCCCTTTTTCAAATTATTCTAGTTACATAAACATATTTTTTTTACATCACTGTACTCCCCAAAATAACACTGAGAGAATACAATTTCAGAACAGTAGTAAAACTATTAAAAAAACCTGGGCTGGTCTGCTATGCCTTTTTAACCCCTCATTTAAAACTTCCTTGTTAAGTCCTTACCTAGCATTGACTGCTATGCTTCAGGCGTTCAGAGCTTCCTCTGGATACACATAGCATAGATCTGTCCTTTGTTCAAATTAAATCCCATCCCCAAAATGGTGTGGTCTGGAAGTAATACTTCACTTTACCTGCTTTACATCTAAACTTTATGCAGGTACATTCAAAGCAGGGAAATTTTTCATACATAATCTCAGAACAAACGGCAGCAAATGACTCATTTTATGCCAGTACTACATCTTCTGGAACTTCACATGCATTATCACCTAAGAATTAGCTTGTTAGAAAAGAAATCCCTTAAGATTTCTACCACATCCTACCAGCAGCAATGTTGCTCCAAGGGCCAAACAGAAAACCATAGGTCCGGTGAGGTCTGTCTCATTCATAATGCTGCCATCTGCAGGCTTCATTGGATTTAGAACTGTCAATGTTTTTTGCCATATATGCTCAAAATTGATCCCCAGTTCTGCAATGAGAAATTCCAGGAGTGTTAATTGCTCCCAAGAAAACAACACTTTTACAGAAATCCATTAGATACCACAAAACCCTAAACAAGAAAACCAATTAATCACTTTAATGAAGATAATACTGTAGGATGACATATTCTGTAGTAGCAACATGATGTCCCTGCTCCATACCAAGTATATTTGAGGGTCAGCTCTGATTCTAAATCAGAATATTAATTTATTAAATCCAATTTTAGGCAGTGAACAACAACAAAAAATACCCTCAGCATTTTTGAGTTAATATTTGTTTTTCCTGTATTTAAACCACATATATCTAATGCCACACTAACTTAGATGTTGAAAAATATGCTAATTAACAGCAAGTACAGAATTCAAGATACTCTAGAACACCAAGGACAGAGATATATGCTGTAATTTTGGCACATTTGACAAGAGATGTGTCTTAAGCCTGAACTGCCAGAGGCACTTAAAAATTACATTCTTCCCTTCAGGGCAAGTTAATAATACCTTGTACAGTGCTTTATAAACTTTTTCTGCATTTAAAAAGTAATTACTTAGGAACTGTAGAAACAGAACAAAATTCTTCCCCATTAAAGTCAATGGGATTTCTGCCATTAACTTTACTGGGGTGAAGATTTATCTTATAACTTCAGCAGAAACATTTCAGCTTGCAAGAGTAATCATCTTCTCTGAGATGCTCCACTAAGGGAAAAGTTAGGTTCAGATCTGGGTGCCAGAATTACTGAGACTGACAATGTGTTGAATCTGTTCAGAAAGCCAAGTCTTTACTTTATTCCACGGATGTATCATCTTGAGATGAGCCAAAACATTATATAAATAAAGTTATTCTGTGTTGAAGCGTGTGGTGTTGGTCAGATTTGTGTGGCACACAGATAGGAACATTTTTGAAGCCCTGCGGATCAGAAGCGTTCAGATTTCAACAGGGTAAGCTGCATGCAGAGTTAAATGCTTGGAAGTCTGAGAGGTAGGGATCTAGCAGTTATCTGTATTAAGCAGAGTGATATTGCTAGTTTTAAGGCAGTAGTAGTTTCTTTTAAGTAGTAAAAACTCCACTTGCCTTACAGTATGCAAGAGGAGGCTGAATATGCTCTTATTACATTATGCTGAAATAATCACAAATTCTCTGATTATTTTTTTTGATGTAGCACAAGTATTTTCTAAACTACAAAATCAGCCACCAGCATTAGGATGGCTCAATCATCATAAACAATGATATTGTTCGTGTAGTTAAATGATCAACTAATTGAAGCTGAAAGCAGCTTTCTCAATTTCCCATTGAAACAATCTATTTAGCATCTTCAAATTATTAAATTTATTACTAGATAAGCAAAGAGGATTATTATCAGTATTTATTAATTATAGATGTTCCAATATTTATGCAGGATAAAAACAGAATGGAAAAAACATATTTGGAAATGTGAATGCAAAACTTATTGTTATGCTGTCATCTAGTGGTAGTAAAGTATATGCTTTATATGCCATAAGGCTGAATGAATCCATGGCAAATCCAAGTAAGAAAATGTAGGTTTGGGGGCCAGGGGCTATTGGCTGAAGCTTACACAGCCAGGCTTGGCAGCTCTGCTGCAGTTTGTCTAGTGACTGCCACTAGCTGGCAAAGTTAATAGGCATCTCCAGGAATCACACACATCATCCATGGGTTTATTTTTACCTTCTAGCAAAGGAGGTTCCTCGTCAAATCCATCAGAGTAACTAAGATGAGAGAGAGTGTCAGGACTGTACTTTGGCTGCAAAATTTGACCTGTGTAACTCTGAGGGGTCAGAAGCATTTCAGATGGGGCAAAAGCATCGGCTGGAGGTTGCTCTCCTGTCTGGCTCCTAGAACAAGAAACAAATCACAGCAAAACAAGTAACTGCAATGAACAACTTCACAACAGCTTGGAGCTGCTCGCCATGTACCAAGGTTTAAATTTTTACCCATTTTCAATTTTGGGAGTCTGAGAATTTTCTGGGCACAGTATCCACTGTGTGCAGTGAATGCTGAGCTTCTGACCATAGCTTTGCTTCTCTTCATTGCACCTCCCTCTGAAACCAGGCAGGGCTCCTTGCCAGCCTGCCAGCACATTTGCAGCCCATAGTACCCATTTCTGTGCCCATCCAGCTCAGGCAATGGCACAGCATAGGTCCCCAAGCTGGGGGTGAAGGGAAAGGGAATTTACGAGGGCACCCACAAGTCTAGGCACTCCTGACTTTTCCACTAAGCAGCCTGGTAACACTTCTCATATATGTCCATTCTGCTAATAAAAGAGCCATGTATTTAGTTGTGTTTTTTTTCTTGAATCTGAGAAGGCGCTTAACAAATTTCTAGCTTAATGAATTTTCATGTCCTAAAATCCACATTAATAACATGAAGCTCACTTACTCCAATTAGGTAGAAAATCTGTAACATCTCTATGTATAAAAGTAGCATGAAGCCTAATACTTTATAAAGAAAGGTTCAATTATAAGTAATTCTGCCTTGGGGAAAGTCTAGATGATCTCTTGAAGCTCCTTCCTTCTCCTGCAAGCCCCCAAACCAGCCAGATCCATCAGCAGCCAAACAGGGAAGCTGCAGCAACACCCAGTCTCCTATAGCAGTCGCTCTGAAATCTCCTTAAGGGCGAAACTCTCAAAACTTCTTTCCTTCAGTGTTCCTCTTCCATGAGCAGAAGTCACCAGTAAGTTTAAAAAATACAGGTAAAAAAAGAAATAATAAGATTCTTCCTATCTTTCTACTGCTGTGGATGTATTTCTCCATTAAATCTTCCACTGTATTGATTATGCAATCCTTTTTTTGGCAATTGCCTGCTGGTTTTTGTTGTTAATTTCATTTGAGCTTTGAAACATACTGCCTTTTTTCTTATTGCTTTTCTTTCTTTTTTTTTTTTTTTTTTTTTTTTTTTTTTTTTTTTTTTTTTTTTTTTTTTTTTTTTTTTTTTTTTTTTTTTTTTTTTTTTTTTTTTTTTTTTTTTTTTTTTTTTTTTTTTTTTTTTTTTTTTTTTTTTTTTTTTTTTTTTTTTTTTTTTTTTTTTTTTTTTTTTTTTTTTTTTTTTTTTTTTTTTTTTTTTTTTTTTTTTTTTTTTTTTTTTTTTTTTTTTTTTTTTTTTTTTTTTTTTTTTTTTTTTTTTTTTTTTTTTTTTTTTTTTTTTTTTTTTTTTTTTTTTTTTTTTTTTTTTTTTTTTTTTTTTTTTTTTTTTTTTTTTTTTTTTTTTTTTTTTTTTTTTTTTTTTTTTTTTTTTTTTTTTTTTTTTTTTTTTTTTTTTTTTTTTTTTTTTTTTTTTTTTTTTTTTTTTTTTTTTTTTTTTTTTTTTTTTTTTTTTTTTTTTTTTTTTTTTTTTTTTTTTTTTTTTTTTTTTTTTTTTTTTTTTTTTTTTTTTTTTTTTTTTTTTTTTTTTTTTTTTTTTTTTTTTTTTTTTTTTTTTTTTTTTTTTTTTTTTTTGTGTACCATACTTACTTTCTGCTTCCACTGAGGTTTCCATTAGACCCATAACTGTTGTAACCTTCTTCCTGGTCATCTATGGTATAATTGGACTGGTAAAAGTCGACATGAAACTGTTCAAAATTTGACATTCTGGTTGGAAAAACGATTGTAAATATTAATAAAATAGCCTTTGCAACAAGACAATATTTACATTTCGAACTGTCCTAAACTTAAATGAAAATTGCAAACCTTAAAGACACGAATTCAAGAGAACCTTTCTGTAAAAACTCATTACAATTTGGAAGCATCAAAAAGAGGACTCTCTCTTTTGCTCTAACAACAGAAATTTATCTTCTGTTACTGTTCATTACTGTACATTAATTTACAAGTGGTATACAAGACTTCCTCTTGTTACTGTTACCGAAAGTAACATAAGTAATTTTGAAAGAAGATGTATATCAAGTAAATTATTGTTTTAAATAGTTCATTTTACTACTTAAAAAAGAAAATATGTGGCCATGTCTGAATACTTAGAAATTACTGGTTTTAAGAAGTGTTTTGGGTTTCAAAAACAATTACTATTTCTAGCTACTTGTGTTTAGCAATATTATATATGACTATTGTAAAACAATAGAAAAATACAAATATATTCACAGAATTTGTGATTTCTGTTTAAGGACACTGTAGTTGGTATATTAGGAGTACCAAGAAACATTCTCACATGCCTTGGAAAATGACAGCATACTGAATGATTGAATAGCGATGAAACATATTAAACCACATCTTTCATTCCTGCTGGCCCATAGTTCAGCTCTGTACCTACAGACTTATTAGACTAAGAAAGGAACAACCTGTCTGTTTTCCCTTCTCATTTGAGACTAACTGTTTTTATTAATGTTTGAATTTTGCACACATGTGGCTCATTTCATGTATCCTCTGTGAAGGCAGGACTGGTTGTCTGGATCATATATAAGCCATGTAAGAAAAGAAGCACAGTTGTTCTGTAACACATCACGTACTTTTTGGCATTATAGTGTTTCAAATTGCAAAGATATTCTATTAAGTCTTAGATTTGGTCTAGGTGCTTCTAATGGTATTAGCATGGCTGGCTATAAATCCACAAAACAGCTTCAAAATTGGCAGGTCTACGTTCCATGTCTTGAGTATGCATATCCACGAGATTAACAACTGACCCTATTTTGCTCCAGTTTTACCTTTATGCTGAACCACAGGCAGCAAAGACATTACCCCAGCTCAGAGCAGTGGAACAGTTCAGGGAGCCCCCCACCCACCACTGGGTTGAGGCTGGAGGGTGTCTCTGGGGATTGCCAGGTCCAACACCCTGCCCAAAGCAGGGGCACTGACAGCAGGCTGCTCAGGCCCATGCCCAATTGGATTTTGAAAAGTTTGGCTTCATCATCTTTACTCTCTCTCATCAGGTAGTTATATGAATTGATGAGATCCCCCTGAGCCAACCCTCCCCCCAGCTAAAGTTCTTCAGTGATTTAGGGAATGGTCTGAGCAGAATTTGCCTGTAAATGCATAGATGTATGGATGTGTTTCACCACTTGGTAAGCAATTACGTAGTTAAACTCTAAAGACAAGCAGAGAAGTTATATAGCCTGACTGATAACCAATTTACTTAGATTTTCATGTAAGATATTAATATCTCCTAACATTTCCCGTTTTATTCACTTTTGCCCCTTTTTTTCAACTACCCAAATGCCATTGGCAAAAATATGCTTTTCCTCTCACAGTTACTCTCATAGGTATCTCTATATTTATCAAGCACACACTGACTAAGGCAAACCTCTTTGTAAGGTAGAAGTTATAAAGATTAGTATTTCATCAGAGACCTTGAAATGCTGCATATTAACATTTCTAAATTGTATAATCAGACTAATCTGGGGGGACTCAATTCCTTCATTTACCTAGAACATTCAAAGTTATGATTTTCATAACTGCTGACCAATCATGCAGGATTTCCAAATTTAGAAGAGAAATAATTTTTACACTGTAAATATGAATTAATAGAATTAATAGCACTAAGCTATTCACTGTTGTTTTATTTGGATTTGCACACCAGTTATGCATTTGTTCAATAAAGATTTTACAAGGAACATGTTTTAAAGAACTTTAGTTGGTACCTCTACCCTGACAGTTTAATTCCAGTAAGTCTTTAATGTTCTTTGCTGTCACTATAAAGAATGAAATAATTACTTAAACAGGTATACTACAATATGTACAACGGAGTTCAGAAAATATAAATTTATTTTCCAAAACAATTTGGAGTTAAGTTTACTTACTTTTCAAGTTATTTGATGAAAACTCCAGCCTGTTGAATTTACATGTTGGAGTACACTTATAATATCCTCTTGCTTCAACAGGGATGAGCTTAGTGCTATTTATAAGATTCTAAATTTGATCTTTGAACAGATGCATGTGAAGAAAAAAAAAACTCACAACATGTCAGTATCACAGACAGCATTTAACATGAGCTAATAACAATAAGCAGAAAAGGATAGGAAAGTAGAAGAGAGTGAACAAATATGGTTCCATATATTTCAACCCAATAATCTATATTGTCATTTAAAGCTTCCTTCTTACGTAAGTACTCATGCAGATCTTGACAGAGTCCTCATGAGCTGAGCTGTTAGAAATTAGAAAGTTTTAACAATGTGTTATAATACCTGTTAAACTAGTACGGTAAATATATTTAGTTGAGGGTATGTTTCTAGCAGATGCTCCTGCAGTATGTGCTGTGAGACACACATGACCTTAGAGCAATTCCTTGTGGGTGTCAGAGGGAGCTTTCAATCGTGCCTCTTGGGGATAATGAGATGTTCCCTGGGACTGCAACAGCAGAGGGAGGGAGGGTGAAAGCACCACTCGGTCAGCTCCATCTGCTGACCCAAGGCCAAGGCCCCATTCTCTAGGCACATCCCCTTGCCCCATTGCTTCACCAGGGGCTCTAGTCTATTTGGAAAGCAGTCTCTTGCAGTGCAACACCCACCATGCAATGTCCAGGGCAAGTCTCTATTTACAAGACAGGGATCCCCGCTCTGCTCTTTGAGAACCTCTATTGAATGTGTAGGTATCAGCTTAATGTGGGATTGTTTTTTTTTCATGCAATACTCAGCGTGATAACGTTTTTGTTAACTGGCCCATTATGAATAAAACATTTGGAACCTCTGTTCTATAGTCCTGGTACCAGAAAACTTGTAGCACAGTATGGATTTTGCAATAGCATTTAAACTTCAAAGACAAATTTTCTATTTACACATGTTTTAGTATCAGATACTTAACCAGTCATAACAGGTGCTACCATTTTCACTTATTTATTGGCTGGTTTCCCAATGAGTGCTTGGGCTGGTTAATTTAAAGAATGGGACATTAAATGGGATGTATTATCAGGCCATTAATCTATGCCTCAAGTGCATATTAAATTCTGTGAGATTGAAGGCCAAGTGACTTCCATTTCATTAGAAGAATAATCATGCCCTGTTCGTACATGACCTGCAATGCTATGAAAGAATTATAATATAGGTGCATTTTTAAAATAGATACAATGAAGGATACCAAGTTTTCACTCAATATTTATGTCCAAAAAAGAGCCCAGATGTGAAGAATGGTGAGAAGTAGAAAATATAACATTTGTTCCTGCTAATTAAGGGTAACCTAACTATGGTATTTATCACAGCTACTGTTAAGCTTCCCTCATGCTCTTAAACTTCTGCTATTTCCAGAGTAGGAGTTCATGCTGCTATACCCACCAAGGTGAATTTTCAGTTTCAATTCTTAGCAAACTGATAATCTCTATAATGTCTAATCATCTCAGTTTAGTTAATATGGTTTGATCTTGTTTATACTACATCAGTGGGGGGAATGATATAGGATTAACTTCTGTCCTTTAGGAAGCTAATTAAAAAAATATTTTTAGGAATATAAAAAATGTAATTTGCTAGAGTTATGCCTGTTTATTTTAATTACAAAAAAGATGTGGTTACTTTTGCTATTTTCTGTTAGAAAAAGCAATATATATACACTGTATACATATATATATATGTACTGGCCGCTAGATAAGAATTGGGAATAATTATTAGACAAGGCACTTCAGAGAACAAATTTAAATAGAAAAAACCCACAATGATTAGTAGTGGGGTTGAAGAATATTTTAATAGCTGTCTAACATATCACAATTAGAAAAGAAAGCCATCTGAAAATTAAATAAAAAGTAAGTAAGAGTGAAGTTAAAATTGAAACACATATATATTTATTTCCACGTCTATAATATGAAAATATAATATACCTTGTTATATATATTATACATAAATTATAAATTTATACTACATTAATATGCCTGTGTATTTAGGCATTGAAAGGACATCTAAAATAGAAAAAAAAGAGGAAAACAGTATAAGTTAGAAATGATGATGTGGATAATTGAATAAAAAAATAAAAAGAAGATCAGATTAAGTAGTTGATAGGAAAGTGACTGATAGAAACAAAGACCGCCCAAGTATATTAGAAGCAGACAGAATCATACCAGTACTGCCATTCTCCTGTCAGTTAGAAAGTAAAAGGATTAATAAAACAAAACAGCAGAAAGATTTATTTAGAATGCTCAAGTCAACATTTTAAAATTCTGCATCTAAAAATTTTAGAGGAACTGGTTAAAAACTTTCTACATTGTTGAGTCATGAAACATCAGGAAAGTTTGAGAAGATCAAAACTAAGTAAATATGTCATTTTGTAAAAGGCTAAATGAGATATCCTGGGTAATTATTGGCCTGCCACCATGAGATTAATCCTAGCAAATTATGGGCTCAAATAATAAATAACTGAATCAATGAACCCAATCAACATGGGCTTTTGGAAACTAGCTCATTTCAAACTAATTTATTTCCTAACAAGATTTGTAGCAGGGAAAGGTAACCACTGATACCCTGTATTTATACATGGCATTTTACTTGATTTTGCTTCAATAAATACAGAAGCACCACTGCCTAATGGGACAACCATTATACTGATTAAATAAGTGCTATCTGATGTGTCTCAAATGTAATTGTAGAAGCGGGAAGAATTCCTAATGGTGTCTTACAAGACAGAAGCTTCACAATCCTCATCTAGCAGACATTTTGAAGCAAAATCTGCCAACCAGAGCCAGTCACAAGGTGGTATGACCAGAATGTTAGGACAAAACAGACAGCAAATAATAAAAAGATCCTTTAAGCTATTAGTCAATGGTAAAAGAAAACTCAGATTAAAAGAACCTGATAATTTTCCCAGTGACAGCAACATTTAACCACAAGAGAAGTTTCCCAACAGTTCTGGTAAGTTTCCTGTAAAAGGGCATTTGATGATCAAATATTATATTTTACTTCAGGTAGGAAATGAATTCAGTAACACTCCACAACCTTCATTTACCCAGGGCTACGAACTAGATAGCTGTATTGGGTCCAGCTGAGATGGAGTTAATTTTCCTAGGGCAGTCCTCAGTACTGTGCTTTGTTTTGGTAGCTAGAAAGGTGCTGATAACACAACAGTGTTTTGGCTGCTGCTGAGCAGTGCTCACACAGCATCAAGGCTTTTTCCCCAACATTCCTCCCTCACCAGCAGGCTGGGGGTAGGCAAGGTTATGGGAGATGCATAGCCAGGACAGCTGGTTCAAACTGACCAAAGGCATATTCCATACTATATGATGTCTGCTCAGCAATGAAAGCTAAAAGAAAGGCAGAGAAGGAGGGGCATTCATTATTATGATGTTTGTCTTCCAGAGCAACCAGTATACATATTGAAGCCCTGCTTCCTGGAAAGTGGTTGCACATCACCTGCTGATGGGAAGTAGAGAATAAATCTTTTGTTTTCCTTTGCTTCTGCCCATGGCCTTTGCTTTTCCTTTATTAAACTGCTTTTATCTTGACCCATAAGTTTTTTCCAT
>VYZX01001082.1:32711-46334 GCA_013401335.1 Brachypteracias leptosomus
TTGGACTGCAAGATGGGACTGATGCTTTTTTGAAAGAAAAACCTAGCAGATCCTGGCTCACTAAAGTGTAGAAGGTACTATATGGTTGTGAGGGTGCCTGAGATGGTGGGAAGGCAATGATTTGCACTTACAAAAACCCATCAGACAAAGGTTCTGCATGGGCAACTGCATTGCGAAGGGCACAGGCCATGCAATCACAGGCTAGCTAACTTTCTCTTCTCTAGAAGAATCTAAACTCATTCATTTAATATTTTGGAAAATTTATTTTCTAAACCTCTTAGTATTATTGTTTCTATCCTCTGGAGTTCCTACATTCTGTCAGAAACTTTTTGAAGCTGTGCTGCTCCAAACCAAACACTAGTTTTGAGAAGACATTATTTCTTTGCTAGGCCTATCATGGGAAAGTACTGAGTCCTTGAGACATTCATACTGAGAGAAGTAGAACAACTGCAGTATTGTACTCCCACAAATATTCCTGGTTAATGCAATTGTGACTCTGACTGCTTTTAGAACTACCAAATAAGAAGGAAAGGTTAACGTCAGGTAGAAGTTGGTCAGCAGAATGGAATAGATACAATCATAGAATACGAAAGACTCTACAGTGAGGGGAAATGGAGACGTGACAATACACCATTGCATGCGACACTTTATGTGGCCTACAGAGATTTTGTTCCTACAGCACACAGTCAAGGAATCCCTGAAATAAGGATAGATAGCACACATGTCTTGGAAGGAAGCCTAATGAACTAGCAACTGCAGCAGACAGTGACTGACTTATTGACAGTTGGACCAAAGGAAATACCTGTTTCCCTGGGGAGCTTAGTAACACAGGATTTGCTCAGACTTCAAATGCAAATCAGGTCAAAAGGCCAATGCCTTAGAGAAACTGAAAAGATACCAAATACTCAACAGGCTGGAGTAGCTCAGAAGTTGTCTTTTGAAAGTGGAGATGGACCAGAAGCACTTCACAGGATGGCTGTTGATATTCACTATAAATACACATGCTCATGGAAACTGGGGCTGTAAGTTCCCCATCTGCTTTCAATCCTAAGCTTAAGAATTGCTGATTTTGACAATGCAGCTTTAGCTTCTTAAAAGAAATGAGGACTATCAAAAACTCTGCTAAAGTTGAAAGTGAGATGCATCCTTTTATTTCCCCGCACCTTGTATTCATCAGGCCAAGCAGGCTGTGAAAAGATAGCTCTCTGACTTGACACAATTTTTTCCATTAATTCATTCCATGTTTTTCAATTATTTGGGGTTTTTTTATATAGACATCATAAATTAAATGGTTATCACTAATGTTTCTCTGGGTATCATAGTGAGTGATTACCAGGTCTTCCTTTTCTCCCTGTTAGGTCTGCCCTTCTCTAATGTGACCTGGCTGTCTTTTATGACATCTCAAAGACAAACAATAATGCAAATGAACTATCTTCTCTGTAGACCCTCACTCTTCACAACCTTATTCTTTTATTGCCATGGAAAAGGCACTTTAGGAATAGGTAAAATGGACTGATCAATGCATCACTGCAAATGCATCTCCCAGCCTTGTGTATTACAGACATGGCACGCAGCACAATACAGTTTAGCAATAATGTTTATTCCACTAAAGCAGAGGTAATTAAAATCACCAGGTGTATGGAAACACACTTTTATATCAAAGGCAGTTTGATATCCCTCAGTTTTAGTACCACATAAGACAATGTGGAATTAATTATCACTTTGATGTTGCAGGCTCTGTACTATTCAAAATGTCTACAACTAGTAGGTACTCATTCTCATGTTCTGCTGGTAACCGAAAGGTATTGCCACTGATTTATCCACTCTTTGCCTGACTGAAGTAATATTTTTAAATACAAATATTTATTTATTTAATCAATACAGCATTGTTTTGTTTGTTGTTTTTTTGTTAAAGAATTGTCTCTCTTTTCTGCTGCTTTCTACTAATCATTGAAGCACTTGTTTTCTAGGCAATTATTGTAACAATAGAGATGTAAAATAACATGTTAAATTTGGTGGTTTCATACAAAGAACTAAATTTTGCCCTGAAAGTCAATACACAAAGACTTATGTTGGTTGAATGGCCCTATGAAAAAGCAGAATCAGAGCCACTATTTTAGAAAAAAATCAGGTCAAATTGTAAGTAGTCTAAATTATCCACCTTGGTGAAAGATAAGAAAAATATGTGCAGTATGAAAAAGATGTCATTTTTTTATGTTTATGAGGGCCCATCCTTAAAAGGATTGTTATTATTTTTCAAAACTTTAAGGAACATATTTATGAAATGGTTAAAATAAATGGTTGCGATAGACCAAGGCTCACTTTTATGTTCTACGAGCTTGGTATCCAAGCACGAAAAATTTTCTATAGTAACAAGCCAATCTGTTGCCTTTCCTAACTCTGTTTACTCATACCTAATTACAGAATATCTCTTGCTGCATTCCTATTAAATATTAACTTAGATAAATAATGACTGGATTATAGAAAGAGCACAACATCAGCTGAAACAGAAGAGCTTTAACAAAGGGGGAAAGTACAAATTGTTTCTGTACTATGCAAGCTGCAATATATTGGTCCATATCATATAAATAGAATAAAATACAAGATAAATAATATTATACTGATTTGTCATTTACCTAGTCAAGGACTCCTAAAACATAACAATGCTATAATTACTCATCAGCTTGCTAGGCTTTTAAACTAGTTTTCTTTCATCATATCTACAGGCAATGTAACTCATGACCTTACAACTATTAATGTTTTTTTAAAATCAAAACAAGTTGTAGAGACACTATTTTATGAGGCATTGCAAGAGGTTCTTGAAAAGTACTTTGCTGTCCTTCATCTCTTTACGCTAACAGAAGCTAGAATTACAAAATTAATCAAGCTGTATCTTTCTCAGCATGACCCAATTACTAGTGGCTCATATGGAGAATCTGGGCTTATTATTATAACAAATAATATTTGTAACACAGAACAGTTAATTTCTGTCAATATTCAATCCAGCAATATTTATAAATGTATGCCACACAATAATGAAGGTTGAGTTCCTTACATGCAATTCTGAATTCTAACAGCAATACCAGAAAATAGTTCAGAGTTAAATTTTAAAATAGCTGCATCCAGATAATTTGCATACAAAACTTTTAAAAGTGCTGCTTGACAAGCTCTGTGCACCATTACCATGGTTTTTCAGCAATTCTTGAAACACTGTCAGTTACAGAACAGTGGTAGAGAGCAAATGTGTTTCAGCTTTTAAAGAGGGCAATTATAGACCTGTCAGATTGATGTCAATCATATGCAAAATAATGGAATGGATGCTACAGGTCTATAATTAAGAATTAAAATAGGATAATACAATTACTGATAATCAACCTGGATTTGTGAAAAAAATATATTACATCAAAGTAACTTGATTTCTTATTTAAAAAAAGGTTACAAGATAGGTTGACAGAGGTGGTAGACAACACTCTCAACATAAAATACATAGATTTCTATATGGTATGTGACTTTGAGAACATAAAATATTTGATTACAAAGTCACAACAAAACAACATTTACACTGGACATTGAATGGATTAGTAGGCTTGTCAGGTTTCCAATACAAAGAATTATTCGGTTAAGTATTTCACTATATACTCTTTTTTGTGTTTAGGCTATGGCCTGGAAGCATGTAAGCATCACTTATAGAAAAAAGGAAACATTCCATTTTTTCTTTTTATTAGACAGACTATAATAATCTCAGACATTTTCTTTCACAGATTAAATTACTGCTGTTTCACTCGGTGACTTTTGAAGATTAGACAGGAAGATGCTATCTACTTTTTCTGCTTTATTTTTAAGGCAAGAAATACACACGTGTCTTCTACTTTTGTCATCTTGGCTACAACAGAGATTTTTGGTCATTGTCACCACAAAGCACCAAGAATTAAAAGTTTTAAGAAGCTGCATTTTCAAGCATAATGGGAGAAGAACTTGACATATTGTAGTAACATGACAAGTTAACGTCAAGGAAAGGCTCCAAAACAGAAATTCGCGGTCAGCCTGAAGAGGCAAAAAACTAACTCCACTCACTACTGTCCCTTTGCACTGTTGTCCATCATAACTTTGATTGAAAAAGGTCTAGAGAAGATACAATGGCAAGTGTGGACACTGCACCTGACATTTTTTGATCGTGAAAGGAAGAATGGAAAAAAGGAAAAGAATTCGCTAGTTTTTGTCCTCCCAAGAACAACAAGGATCTGTCAAACTCAAATAGATAACCTGAGGAAAATTGGGTGATTCATCTCCTGGTTAAGAAACCGGCAGATCAGGTTAGTTAATTCAGGTGTCTATTCAGGCACCTCATTCACGCCACACAGATGTACATTTAGAAAATGAGTGATAGTGACCTGCTCTGTAACGTGTTTAGTTTAGGAGTTCCAAGACTGAAATTCATTAACCTTGGTTTTGACTGCTTGTTTGTCTAGTGGGTTTTTTTCAGTGTAAATGTTGCACTTTTAATTGAGTACATTACTGTGCAAGGTAAAGCCTGTGAATTTTGCTTAGAATACGTTTTACAGAAAGGGGAAATCTCTGCTAATGTTGTCTCTAAGGAAGTCATTGCCTTTTAGCATCTGCTGGCAACAGAGAAGGTTTTTCTTGCAGCTAGTCCATTTGAGCAGTAACTACTTGTGGAGAACAGAAATCTGTGATTTTATTTACCCATCTTCTGCTATAGAAATCCTCACAAATGAAATAAAGAAACACTTCACTTTTCCCCCTCCCATTTTTTTTTCTTTCACTACTGCCATGGAATCTCCTTCTGGTTTTATCTCTACATTTCCAGAGCCTCACAGTGCTATCAAAGATGGCTTCCAAGTGAGGTGCGTTGCTGGCTGAGGAGCAAGTGGTACAACTCGCTGCTGTGCTTCATAGATGCCATCGATTACTGACCTGCTTGGCCTCATGCCTGTGTAGATATATATTATGCTAATAAATCTTTGCTGCATTTTATCAGCTCATTTTTTACTATTGGGGAAATGCTTCTTTACCTTTGGTAATATTGGCTGCACTATGGTATGCTGTCCCATTCTGTGTGACCATCACACTTAGGGAAGTTTAGCAGATGACTGTATAAATGCTTACTTTTGCAATTTTGTCAGTTTATGGGAAAACATACACCTCCTGTTAAAACTCAGGCTATGACACCATGTCAATTAGAGAACATACTTGCTTCTATTGAACACAACAGTCAGGAAATAACATGTAATAGTGATTGATTTGCAATTATGACAGAATTGTATCAAGTCTTCAACAGAAATAATTATTAATAGGACATTCAATGGTGCATTCATGTGTTGCTATAGTAAGATACCCGGTAATCAGAGAAGAAATTCATGTATCAAAACAAGTAAGAAATTCATGTTTATATTTAGTTTTCACATTTTCAGTCATGAATCTGTAAATCTTTGAATTTATCATTTTATGTGATTGGCTTCAATGTTATTCAATATGGCTAATGATAGGCACATTTAATTTATATTCAATATAACTAATGGCTTACAGGAAATGTTAATTCCATCCATCCATCCATCCATCCATCCATCACATTTTGACATGTAAATGGACCACTGGAAAATTCATGTTTATGCTACTGATTTGCTGTCCCATAAATACATTTATTATTCTGCTGAACTGGACAACTTTCCATAATTGTTCTAGTAAGTGTGTTCCATTGCATATGGAGCTCAAAGCAAACTGATAAAAAAATCTTAATATTTGCTTCATATCCAAGCAGAAAAGTGAAGGTAAAGACAGATGACTTTGTCATTTTAACTGCGCTCTATCCTAGCTTACTGATGGACAACTGATCTAAACTTATAGTTAATATATTGGGTTCACACAACTAGGAGTCATAAAATTCAGTTCCATTCTTGCTTTTCTTCATGTCACGATACTTGCTTTGTACTACCTTTTGGTTTTGCAGCTATTTTTGTGACTACACAATTTTATGCACATCACATAATGAAAATGTGTGCTGCTAGTGCAAATGTGTGATTTAGGTAGCTCTGTAGCTGCCTTTTTTTTGGAATTCCTCAAATGTAGTAGCTATATATCTTGCTCTGTAGTGTTGATATTTGAAGATACTCTGTAAAGCTTATTAGTTTAATTCCTGCTAATAGAGTGCCTTTTTAGTTATGTTGGTATTCTTGGAAATACCCACAGTCTTAGGACAGTGAAGACAATATCCTTTTAGCAATTATTGCTGTTTTTTTATTTATGTTCTCTGTTGCTGCACATGTGTAAGCCAATACCTATAGTGCATCAAACTTAACCTGTGAGCAGCAGGAACACTGTTTTCCTCCAAATATGGCTGCTGTACTCATGTATGCTCTGGATCACAGCTCTGGATTTATGGTTTCTGTCACGCTCATTCTACATTTAAGGATGTGCTTTTCCTTCCCTGCATATTTTTATTAATTTGCTTAAGGGCTCTCTTTGCCCATTACTACCCAAATTGAATGCTACTGGCACAGCACAGTGAACTATGCTAGCAAAATCACTACTACGCACTGACTTCAGCATATGAAGAACTCTTGTGTGCTCTGCACTACGTATCAACTACACAGTAGACTTGTGAGGTCAAATCATTGTAACTTAAAAAGGAGTATGAACTTTATGTTGACATCCTCTAAACTAAACCTCCTTTAAATGGTTTTACCTCAAAATATGCTCCATCTTGCTTTATCTGGCACATCTCTAGATCGTGAATCTGATAAAAAGTATCTAAAGTTTTCTTAGCTAAGTGGTCTGCTGGCATTTATGAACTATTTCATGTAGCTACAGCTGATATCCTGGTTGGATTGAGCAAATGAGAAAGATAAAGCCAATACATATAAACAGAGCAGTGACCTTAGGCCTGCATGTTTTCCCAGGTGAAACAAAGCAAAATTTTCAAGTAAGAAAACCAGAGGAACATACAGGCAGTAATAAAAGCTAAACTAGGAATGTAAGCTAGAAAAATACCTGGAAAAGGCAATGTCAACCCAATTAAGACTCTGATAAGAGTAACAGATAGAAAACCTAGTTGAGACTATCATGATGTTCTTCTGCTTGTAGAATTTTACAAAGCACAGCTGCCAAGGCCAGAACAGCCATACATTGGCAAAGCCGCAGACATACATGGCAATAGATCCCTCTGAAACGCCAGGAAGTATTTCAAGACAACACTATTCTATGCCTTGAAGTGTTGACTGAGACTTTGCCATCACAAACCAAGCTGTTCTTGAAGAATACCGAAAACTTGTAAAACTTGCAGAAATACCATTTGTGCTCTCTAGAAATAATTAATGCTGCCTAGAGAGAAAATATGCAGGCAAGATGCCTCAGAAACCACTGTTGCCAAAACATCACGTAACAGCAACAGGACCGAACTGCTGGGTTGGTTATGTTTTTATTTACAAACAGCCAAGGGGAAAGCCCTGCGGAAGCTCCTCTCTCGATACTTCTGCGCTTCTGAAGCAGCACTACGGGGGCCAATGGAGAAGTCACTGCAGGCACAGCTCGAATGCTGACAGGAACATTTCCAGCTGAGCCCCCAGCCAGGCCCGCCCCGGCGGGGAGCCGACACCGAAGGTGCGGACAGCAGCCACACCCCCACAGCCAAAGGTGCGGCCCACCAAGCCGTAGGCCCCAACAGCCACAGCCGGCGGCGCAGGCGCCCACAGCCTATGGTGACGAGGCTGAAATTAGCTCCCGGGGCACCCCGGCAGCAGCAGGCTTCTCAGCCTCCGGCCAGAGGCGAGAGAGGAGCGAGTGGCAACGAAACGGGACGCGACGCAGCCCAGCCCACTCTGGCCGCTTCCGGCGCGTGAGGCTCTACAGTCAGCCGGTGACTGCTAGTGTTCTTCTCGTGCCGTGGAGCTCGCCCTCCTCCCGCGCGCGGGGCGGGTTGCTAGGCGACGTCGGGGCGGGCCCGCGCGGGCAGCGCGAGAAGGGCAGCGGGCAGAGAAGGGCGGCTGGAGCGGCGCCGGGGCGGCGAGGGGAGTGGAGAGGGCAGGGCTGCTATGGGTGCCGGCCCAGCCGGGAGCGCCATGGTTCTCGCCGGCAGGACGGCCGTGTGGTGGGCCCGGCTGCGGAGCCCTTGCTCCGCTCCCGCCCCGCTGTGCTTTCCGCCCTGGCTGCCCGCGGGGCCCCTGGCGTGCGAGCGGCCGTACAGCTCCCGCGGCAAGGTGGGTTGTCAGGGGTGCCCGGGAGGGAGGGGATGCAAGTTTCTCCGGGCCGAAGGTGTCCTACAGCGAGTCCCCAAAGGCGGCGGTCCTGCATGTGGAGAAGGTAGCCTTTCTGGGCAGGCGGTGTCATCCTGGAGTAGCCATTTCTCACTGCAGGGGCGTTTGCGCCCCCTTGGCCATAGGAGGACTTGCCATTCCAAGCCGGAGCGTGCTGCAAAGGACATGGCAGATAATGCTGCTTGATGCTGTGTATTGAGCTCTTGGACTTGTTTTCTTGTCTCCCTGGCTCGGAGCTGCCATGCATAGCCCGTATGAGAGAGATAAGCTTTGTGTACCTTTAAAATTGGCAAGCAGATTTTTTCAGTGAAGTGTTACAGATTTCCATTAGGGATTTCCTGGTTCCTGATGCTGAAAGCCTTGAAAAATAAATGAGCCACTTTTCTTCAAAATATCATATTACTTGGAATGAGCAAGAATAACGCAAACGGTTTTTAGTTTTGGACATCTCTGTGTGTCGACTAAGAAAGTCAGGCAGGTTTTCCACATTTTCTTTAATTTAGTCAAGATAGCTGTTACCTGTAGCTTTCTTTTCCACAAAGTCTGCTTGCTCTGTATGATAAGGTCACTGCTACCAGAGCTGCTAGGTAAGGTCACTGCATTCTTAACGTTTTTGTGAAGAATTATGTCCTTAATGGTCCCCTGAATCCAGTTTTCTTAATCCTTAATTTTAGTATTTTAACAAACTTGCAACTTAAATTTTCAAACTCCCTATCTGCATAAGAACATAGTACATTTCACAACACTTTCCAGCATACTTACAGATTATTCAGAATAATAAAAAAAAATGTATATACATGTGACTAAAATAAAATACTAGCATTTTCAATACTGATTACAAGTTTTTCTATCTCTGTTCGACCTATGCTACTTCTAGAGAATAGAGTTAATTCTTTTTTGAAGGCCAAGTTATATTGTACATAGAGACTATGACCGTGGCTTATGAAAATAAATTTCTGTTTTTCAGGAAAAATTAGATATGTCAACTTATCCAGTTGAAAGTATTAGAAACTTCAGTATTATAGCTCATGTAGATCATGGCAAAAGTACACTTGCAGACAGATTGTTGGAAATTACTGGTAAGTGTTCTCATTTCATACTACATTTTCTTGACATGTAAGATGATGTGTAAGTTTCTGTAGCTTTGATTATTCCTAAAATTTCTAGTATCTTTGCTCTTCTAGTGCCATGTTGCTTGTGCTTTTAGGCTGCCAGTTGTGTAGTGTTGCAGATGTGAATATGCCTCTTTCTGTTTAATACCTGCCTACAGGTTGAGGTAAGGAAGTGTGTAATTCTCTCAAGTATGTATGTATATTGGGAAGAGACTGAAAAGGAGTGTACTTATGTAATTCCTGACCAATCATCCATTAGAGCAGTACACAAATTTATGATGTTTACTGCCAGTGTTTGGGGTGGACAGAAGGGGACTGTCATGACCTAAGAATTATGGACAATAGTTTTCAAAAGTAATATTGAAACAGGGAGGAACTTCAACTGCTTGTGCTTAGGTGAAAGTAATGGTATGTCCTCTTGTGAGCGAACCCTAAACAACTGCCTTTCATGGTGGTGAAGCTCACTGGTACTGAAGCTGATATAATGCTGTATAGTAAGTTTTAGAAATGTACAGCCTTGTGTTGATTTAGATTTAGTGTGTAGAATAACTGCTAGTAATTAAGTGTAAATTCCATGGACTCTCAGCTGCTATTTAGACTTGCTTTTTCCTTCACTATAAGTATCAGTGAAGTTGTATTACTTCCATCATCATAATTATTTATTTTGTCCTCATCAGAGTGCTTTTTGAATGTCAGTGTTTTTATTTCTGTGTTATTCTTGAGGATAAGGAAAACTATCCCCCTTTAAAGTGGAAGTGAGAAACAGAGATGCTAATGGGATCTTCATTACTGTAAGTCATTCTAAAATTAGGCTTTCTTTAGAAGAGAGGCCCAGGTTGCCTTAGAGTGTTCTCTAAGCAATTCCTGTATCTTCCAAGAAGAGATTCATTTCAGGGCAGAGCTTAAATTAGCTACTTAGAAATACCCTTTGGAAGAGCCTTGCTTTTCTAATTTAAGGAGTGGGGAAAACAAAACCTGGGAGAGAAGTTTTTGATCAAAGTTATTCTTTATTATTACCTCCTATGTATCAGTATGGGCAATTTTACATGATGTCTGTGATGGAATGGAGTTCTGAGTTCAGGTCTGTCAAACACTATGATAATGCTCCCTTTGCACTTGAGATTGGCACTGATTGGAGCCATGAGGCCTGGAGCCGCTCTCCAGTGGTAGGAGATGAAGTTTCTTAAACATCAGATTTTTTTTTTAGCACTGAATGGAATATTTGATGCCTCTTAATGTCTTACATAATCTTTTGTATACTGCTTGTTCAGTGAAGTATTTTATAAAACTTCATATGTAAAAATTTGTTTAACAAATATTAAGAGTTGGAGCATAATTCGATTTTTAAATAAAAATCTAAACTGAGTTTTGGAAAAGCTTCATTTGCAGCAACAAATCCCATGTTCTCCTGGTTCATGAAATTTTCAAATACAATTTATTTTGAGAGCTAATGTACTAAAACAGGTAATAAAACTGTTTTCTTTTTATCTTAGGAACGATTGCTAAAACTGACCATAATAAACAAGTGCTGGATAAACTGCAAGTGGAACGTGAAAGAGGAATTACAGTTAAAGCACAATCTGCATCTCTCTTTTACAATCATGAAGGAGTGAACTACCTCTTAAATCTTATTGACACGCCAGTAAGTTATGTATGAACAGTGTTTAAATCACAGAAAGCTAGATGTTTTATACTTAAAAATAGGAGATTTCCGGCTAGTTGTGTTTATTCAATTTCTTTTTTTTTTTAAGAATTGTGAACATATGTACAAATTAAAACATCATAATATAGAAATCTTTGCAGAAGACTCTAGAAATACCTGAAATTGTAAACATTTATTTTTTCCACAGGGCCACGTAGATTTCAGCTATGAAGTATCACGATCACTGTCTGCCTGTCAAGGTGTCATACTTGTGGTGGATGCAAATGAGGTGGAGTTCTTAATTCTTGTTTTCTACTTAGAATTTCAGCAATTTAAGCAAGATAAAGAGAAGATTATGTTTTGGGTTTTTAATTTTTCCATCGGTGTTTTTGGCCCTGGTCTTACCTGCATAAAAGTATTACGTTGCAGAAGAAGAGTAATGGGAGTTTAAAAAAAATTCTAGAGACAAATACTTGTGTGTTGATAGATATGCAGTTCCATGACATAGCAATAAAACCACGGGGCTAATGAAGAGTCAGATGCTACATTTTTGCAGAGTATGAACTTTGCAAATGACAGTCTGGAGAACTATTACCTATTGTGCTAATAACCCATTTGAGTACCTTCAGTTTCTTGATGGAAAGCTTGATGATTCATGCAGCTAACCAAACATGCTGTTAGTTATAATTAATTGCTGTTATGTTTTTGATTGTCTAATACAAATTGATACTGGCAACATTAAAGCTAAAGGACACTATAAGCCAAATGTGAATAAGTTTATTCTGAAAACTGGAGAAGTTTTACATCCACTAGATTAATGAGCTCTTGACTCTTCTTTCAGGAGAAGCAGGAGCTTGAGGGAGTGGAATGTTTGTAAAGTGATATAGATTTACAGACAGTCTAGACGAAGAGGGAAGTGAAATTGGAGGTCTTAGTTGTACTTTTATTTGTACAGTGCTAGAAACATTTTAAATAATCACTTAATGGACTAGAATATGAGGATCATGGGATCATTTTAAATATGAACACATTATCACAAAGTATTTTGATTAAAAGTTCCTGTGGCATATTTATGATTGCATGTACAATGGTCAAATGAATGCTACCTTTTTGCCTTTTTATATATAAAAAATACTCCCAAACCAGCAACTAACTTTCAGTGATTATGAACACTTCCTCCTTCCTAGCTTGATGGGCAAGTGGAATTTTTAAGTAAATTTTGGTATTAATTATTATTTTATTGTGATTATAGTATTCTATATTTGAATTTTGGTCAGAATGCTTAGCAAACTAACTTTCACTGTAATTGCGAATGTTTCTCCTGCCAGTCTGAATTCTGGAGAATTAGGTCTTGCAATCTCCCTTTTTTTTTTTCTTAAAAGAAATTTTTTGCTGCTTTACATTGCCAAGATGTTAGGCCCATATATCCATAGCGAATATCCCCACATAAGTAATTTTTCACTTGATCTCTTGTGAACAAAGAGGAAGACAACAAGTAGCTGCTTTTTTTCCCTTTTATTCCCCCACATCAGTTGTGATCCAGTTGTGGTATTAAGCTTAATACTCTCATTCATTGGCATTTCTATCTCTTTGTTTTCCCTTGTCTGGGACTAGGATCTGAAAGGTAATCTTACTTTTTTTCTCTAATCAGAGCTGTTCTTTTGCTATCCTTTTGAAATAAGTGTGAGGTACAAAATAACTTGTTTTCTTTTTTGAAAATAACCATAAGCTAAGTTAAAGGTATGTTCCTGCCTTCTGAAGTAACTACAGTCTTCTTACCACGAACAACATCCTTTTTTCTTTGTCTTAGTCCATTTGTGAATAGATTGTTGTGGACAAAGAATCTGGGTTTTTTTGAGGTACCTGTTGTCATCTTGGCCATTCAGAAATAAATAACATATACAAAAATATGTACTTGGTGTGTAATATGTATGCATAATACTGTGTTATCTATAAACAATTCCATGCAAGTGATCACACATACAGCATTATTACTTCGTCTACTTATACTCAGATTATGAGAAATGATAATTAGGAATGTTGTTTTCTTTTTCAGCAATGTAAATAATCAATATCCTTTTCTTTCTACTCCATTTGAGGAATAGTATAGTGACATAATCTTATATTTCATAATATGCCTTACAGTTCCATGTTAAACTTTTTTAATGCTTATTTTTTAGGGTATTCAGGCTCAGACAGTGGCAAACTTCTATCTTGCTTTTGAAGCACAGCTTGCAATAATTCCTGTCATAAATAAGGTAATAAAAGTTTCAGTGTTTCATATTAAGTAGTTGGGTTGTTTAAATGTGAAAAAGATTGGTAAGAAATGTGTCCTCAAATAGAAGTATATAATGAAACAATAATTAGAATGTAATAAGAACCTTATGCATTTGCTGTCTAATATACAGTAATTGTTGGGAANAATAGACAGTAATTGTTGGGAACTTCAGTTTTTATTACATAAGATACATGTAGAAGCATTTTACAAGCAGCACTGAAAAATTACTATTGGTGTTTGTGTGGTAAATAAAAGTTAGAAGCATTGTGTAAATTCTATCTTGATAAGGAAATCTAAACCAGTTACAGTTTGCAAACAAAC
>VYZX01001088.1:0-24540 GCA_013401335.1 Brachypteracias leptosomus
GACAGACCCACTACAATATGAAACACCAAAATATGCACTGCAACATGGTTTAGAACTTGGGGAATTTAGTATTTCTTCCCTGGATGATGCTGGAACCTCTGAGTCTCCTTGTGCTTTCTTCCCAATAACTGCCAACATCTTACCTCCAGATCCCACAAGGGCTGCCACTTACAGCTGTCTCCTGGGAGTTTGCTGGTAGAGTGTCATATCTCTGCAAATGAACAATGAGGAAGCTAAACACAAGACCTTCTTCCCTTTGAATTGTGCTCCAGTTGCTGACACTATGAGTAAAGAAAATAGTGGCACCAGTTCTCCCCACAAGCACGAGCATTGGTGGTAGCATGAGCTTTACCACCAGATCATAGCTTACTAAACAGAATACAGACAAACCTGTTCCTGTAACTTCTGGTGGAGCAAAAACTGCAGTAGCCATAAGAGCTAATCCAGCCGTTCACTTCACTTTCTCAGTCCGAATTAATTCAAAAGCTCTGATAAAACTTCCTTACAACCTTAATGCCATGTTCCTTGTTGTGCCAGAGGAAGAGTAAAGACAACATAAAAAAAATAAGTTTAAACTCTGTATTGCATGCTTTGGCTAATTCAACAGAAATGTTCACATATTCATTTTTGATCCAGATTAAATTTGGACTTAACAGATTGTATCCTGGACCATGCAGCCACCACCTTCCTACAAGGGAGAGTAAATGCTTCTCATATTCCTAGTGGAGGCCATCCTATTAATCTGTTTTGGTCAGGATTTTTTGGTTCAGTATAACAGTATGCTTCTCCAGCTCTGATGCAATATAATAACATCTTGCACACAAAAGTACCTGAATGCAGGCTGAAATCTTCCAAAACCTTCTCACCACACCAGTAAATTTGGATAGAAGCTGGGCTGTGGTAGCTGGGCCTGTATAACGTATTGGGTTAGTTGTGATCCTGTCACACAATAAGCAATTGCTATTTGATACATTATCTGAAACCCTGCCAAAGCACACTTGAGGAATAAGTTATCTTACAAATTATTTCTGAAGAATTTATTTTCTATTATAATTAAAAGCCCACTTTATACACAGAAGGCATCTTATTTCCTTAATTATTTTCAAACAGTTCCTGAATGGTTTATGCATTCATCCCCAAACACATCAGCTTGTTATTCCCCACTGGAATATAGCATATGCTGAAAATTAATTATTTGAATATCTAAATGACAAATATTCTTTTCCAATATCTGTTTGCTGACCAAACTTTTCATTATGAATCAAGCATGGGTAGGGAAGTTGCCTATTATAAGAAGAAAAGAGCAACAACACAACACAAAGACTAATTTATGGTATGGTCTGGTCATACTGCCAGGTCTGCGCTATGATGTGTTGCATGCTATGCCATGGATTGAGTAGAGAAACCTTTCAGATTATATATATGCAACAGCAGCTGATTTCCATTTGACATCATTGCCTAGGGTTCTCCAGCTGGAAAGGCAACCAGCAAACCTCACTGGTGCTCCAGGCTGTGCAGAATCCTATCTCCAAGCTGCCTTTGATAAAGTCCATCATATGCAGACCTAACTGCTGCCACCATCTCAGTATCTGGTTGCTTGCCTTTGAGAGCCACCTTGAGCAATTTCTCTCAGAGTTGGTCATAACTTCGCCCTGATTTTTAATGTCTAGTGCTTCTATTCTTCTCTTTGGTATTATTTTCCAGTGAAATATAGATACAACCATCTATATTTAAACAAAATCATCATTATTCTCTTCTGACCAAATGCCAAAAAGCTTAAACTTAATGGCATTCAATCCCTAAATAATATCTGTCTGCAAACTTAAATATGGCAAAGAAACGCTTTGAGCTTTCAGTTTAAATCATTTGGATTTTCTTACTATATTGTGCATGACAACAATCAATAAAACAGGAAAATTATTTTTTTTATTACATGATATCTTTGTTTTTTAACAAATCAAATCCTTTTTGGTAAATCTTCATGTGTCTATCAGGAATACTAAAACATACTTCAAATTGTATAGAAATACAGGAATTACAGTTTTAACCAAGAGAAAGGCAATATAAGCCAGAGGGTTTTGTGCACTCCAAACTCATATCTGTTTCCCAATCTAACTGCATGAGGTCAGTGCCTTGATTCTAATCTTCAAAGAAGACAACAGGTAAAGTAATTGCCACATTAATAACTGCTTCCAACTCAGAAACCACCAAGGTAGCTGCACTTCCATGTACTAAAGCTTGCTGTAAATGGTTGTGGCCATAATGAAGGCTTTTGAAATTTGGAAGTGAAAAATTTGAAGAGAGGAAGCTATGAAACTAATTCCAAACAGATCAGCAAAATGCAAAGTGCAACTATTTTGGAATATGACTCCCTATTCAAAGCCTTTTTGACTTGAACATGCTTTTGCTGTAATGTTTCCCAATGATTTAGGAGGTGTAAGTGTAAAATTTTGTCCAGGAAAAACACAACCAGACTGAGAAAATACTGGCCAGTGTTTTGAATGACCAGTAAGTTAGTAATGCAAACAGCAGAGTTAATTTTCAAGCTTTCTAAAGTTTTGAGTTTTGGTTGAGGGTTTTGTTTGTTTGTTTTTAAGGCAACCTAGTAAGGAAGTATAGACTTGCTGTAATTATAGATAAAATTCTGTCACTTCTATAAAAGAGCATTATCAGTTCTTTTTAAGTGATATAAAAGGTAAGTCCATGAAAAAAGTCATATCTTGGTGTAATAAAATGTTGGATGCAGAGTTTCTTAAAATAATGCTCAAAAGCAAACAGTAGTTGCTTTAAAGGCAAACAAGATTTTCTTGGGAGTTGGATTTAGTTTAATGAGCTTCCAGGAACACTTATGACATATCTACCTCAATGACCACAGGTGGATATCCCTGCTGTGTAGCACTCGGCTGCTCCTGAATAAAACAAGAGAGAGCAAACAAACAGAAGAGACAAAAGAAAAACAAAGAGATTTATGTCAAGGTACACTTAATGAACACCTGCACTTCACAAGCCTGGTAATGATTTGCCACCTTCTTCCCTCTAGATAAATATCTACTAAGAAACTACTGCTCTTTCTGTATCACTGACAAATTAAATGAAAGCCTTGAAGAGTGCTTGGAGGCAAACTACGCATAGGTTAATTTTCCTTTTTTGTATGATAGGAAAATAATCATCATGAGAGCACCTAATTAAAAAGGACTCTGCCCTTTGTGCACGGTCATGCTTGTTGCTTCATAACAGAATGACTATTGATCTAGACATGGAGAATGTAGTCAAACAGAGCTTCCAACTTTAGTGGTCCAGCTGCTTGGAATCAGAACACTCTAATAGTTGCCCATAAGAAAATCATCTGTGTAAACTTCAAACTGGCCACAGTGAGAGAAATCGCAAGGTATTATTACATAAGGGAGAAAGGGCTCAACATCATTTGTTTCACTGACAGTTTAGGAACTTGGCCCATTAGTCCAGATCTGCTTTCCTTCCCCTCCTCATTTGCCACAATGATTTGGGCCTGTGTAAGACATTTATAAATCCAAAACAAGCTACCCAAGGAGTCTAGTAGCCTATAATCAAGCCTTGGCACTTTGAAAATTGAATGCAAGCTATATTTGCAATCCATGTACCACAGCAAACAGGGACCCTGATGTACAAACAGCCCACCATAATAGTGGACAAAAGGTAATTCTGCAGGAGGGTGGAAGGGCAGGAAAATAAGCAGTACATTCTAGATATTGCTGCAAAAAAAATCTTGATCAAGGCATGGAAAACAACCACTCTCAATTGTATGCTGAAAAACAACTAGTTCTGCAAGGTGAGGCTGTAATTTCCTCCAGAGCTGCCCAGATGAGAAACTGAAATTCTGGCATGTCCAGCACACTATTGTTCACAGGCTGAAATCTGTTCCCAGGACAGTGTGCCATCCCGTCCATCAAATGTTTCTGTACGTCACCAGTGTCCTTGTGGTACAAAAAACATGCACCAGCAAAGGACAACCCATTTTTCAAATATACTCCTCAAGGACTGACAGAAATCTGAAATAGCTGAAATGTGAATTTTAAAGGCTAGAGGTAGAAGTCATCTTAATCAAGTTTACTTAGGTGTCTAATCCAAATTAGTCACCCAAGCGTACCCTGGAGGTTTGTCCCACTTAGCTTGTACTCCTGGCCACAAACTAGGATGTCAGTTCCTCTGGAGAGGACTATTCCTGTTCAATAAGCATAAATAAAATTTAAACATTAGTTTGGAATAGCCATGGAGTGTCAGACTGTTCAGACTTGTGTTAGATTAAGACACTTACATTTAGGTACACAAATGTACATGTCTTAATCTCAGACTAAATCCTGCCTTGAGCTTCTAGCTCAGCCTAGGAAAATATCGTCCTCATGGGTTGAGGAGAAGGTACACCTGGAATAATCTTCCCCAAGATCTGCAATCAAGCAGAAGCCTGTGCAGTAATTTTTCAGCTCCTGACTAATCCAAATTGGTCATTTTTAGATTTTCAATCTTTATGAGCAAAGAGCAACTCACAGCACAATCACAGAACGGATCTTCCTCAGGTGTTACTCCTACCACTTTTTGGTTTTCCTTCAAAATATCTCAGAGAAAATAATTTATTTCTAGAAATATTAGTGTTCTTTCCTTCATTCTCTCTTCATCTCAGTCATCTCTTTACTTTCTGCTACACCATAAATTATAGCAGTTTTGCTTTATCTTCTCTATCCTTGTTTCATAGCCTTAAATGACTTCTTTAACAAGTGGTTACACAATCTTCTGCTACACTCACCTGGATCTGAAGAAAGCAGACCTCGTGCACTTTATTTTAAATGCTAACCAAGGAGAAACAGGATGAAAATTCTATTTGCCAAAGATTCTTCAGTCAGATTTCTATATTCTAACTACTGAACTTGCATTGTTTGTATTCATAAATTTTGGATACATAGAGCATGATACTTAGAGAAAATAGCAGTACAGGTATTATTGCATTAATGTCAAAACAAATATTCCATGCTCTGATGGCGAGAAAGTCCATCACCAAAGGTCAATTGCTTCTGCTAAAGGTGGCTTAGTTGCCATTAAAACAAATACACTGTTGTGACAAAAGCATCATAGGAATTATGCTCTGTGCCCCTTAAAAAAGGAACCTTGACATCCTACAACAAAACTGGACCTTTAGTATAAAAGGCTAAAAGCTTCAAATACTTTGTGTATAACAGAAGAGAACAGGAGAAGTCAAAGTGCACCTCCTGGTGTCTTATGTCCTCATAATAGCAACTAGTGAAAAAGTGGACTATCCTAGGAAACGGACCATATACTACAAAGGCAGAAAAGGGGCTCTCAGTGTTCTTTGCAAGCCTGACTAGGGGGAATCCTGACCCCAAGTCCCCAGTGTGTGAGTAGCCAGGTACCCAAGCTTCTTCACAGTCAACTTGGGACACCCCCTGTGCCCTGTTCAACATCCTGACTCTGACTGCAGCCAAACTCCAGCACTACTGTGAGGTATATTCAGGATATGTGGGATTCTGACTCACTTAGGAAGTGTAAATTTACAGGTTCTTTCAAACATATTTCAAGACGTTTATCTCACAGTGTGATGGTAGCAAAAAGATACCCACTACACTGTAATCTCCATAAACAAAACAATATATTGCCTCAAACTGAAAATAAGACAGTAATTCAATAAAGAAATTTATAGACAACATACAACACTTGAATTCATTTTAAAGACTGCACTTACAGTCCCCCTCAGATAAAGGCTTTTCTAACACATCAGGGAGAATCAAACAAACAAAGTCTATATTTTTGCATAGAGTTCTTTATGTTCGATACATCAATATTTATGTGTAGCATTATTTACCCTACACAAAAATATAGGCTTTGTGTCTTTAATTTATTCAACACTTCAGAATTGCTAATACCCATGTGTATATTACACCCACAGGTTTATTCCTCTGACAATCCTTACCTCAGGAAAATGAAATTTTTACATTTTAAATTAAAGCCAACTCTAATTTGCAATTGTAATGTACTGTAAGAGACTATTATACAGTATGTGTGCCAAAGGAGCCACCTTATGCCAGTAAGGTACACTATGGTAAGAGCTGCCGTGAATGAGTGTGACACATGAGAACAGAAAAAAAACAGATCAGGTAACTCAGGTTACCAACTATAAGAATTCCACGCTGCTAAAGTAATTTCAGATGTGGCTGATAATCTGCTAGAACCCACCAATCTCTCCAGTCTGGCAAGCAAATGTCACTCACACGCTACTCCCCTGCAAAACAAACAATGTCTTTGTAACTCTGCAGAAAAAACAATGTCCCCAGGGAATCTCCCTTTTTTAATTGCCTTGGCATTCACTCTTCTGTTGTAGAATGTTTTATCAAGGAACCTTTCTGAGTATATTGCATAAAAAGAAAATCCTCAGTGCATCAGTTACAAATGTGCATCTTCCTGTTGAGTCTAGATCTATTCTAGGTCTTGATATCAATGATCCTTATTTCAAGAAGTCACTCTGAAATAAAGCTGCTAATGCTCTTTCCAGATCTCTGAAGTGCTAGCCTGCTAAGCTACCTTGGTTTAACTCCACTCCCACATCAAGGAAACTCCTGCTCCTCACCATCCTCCTCTTCCTTCAGAGCTAGGAGCAGGATATCAGGTTATACCACTTCTCTACTGTGGTGAGTGGGAAAAAAAGGATGCTGCTACATTACCTTATGTAGAGCTGTCTGACATATATCAAGCCTAAATTACTTGCTCCCTGCATTCCAGAGATCCGTTCCACAGCCCTGCTACAGGACACAGAAGTTAATAAATCTTCAGAGTGCCACCATTTCTCAAGAAGTTGCTTGTTGTCCTTAGTGCAGCAGAAACAACAGAGCTCATGCTGCTTGACAGTCCTGCAGAAAGGGATTGCCTATCTCTTACGAACAACCACAAGGGTTCATAGGATTAGTGGTCTGAAAAGGGCCAGATGTTCTCACAGAGCACTTCCAGGGGCTGGAGGCAGAGCTGCCAAGGTTACACTGGTTATGTACATCAGCTGGCCTTATGTTGGAAGAGTGTCTTAAAAAGGCATGTAGGAAAACAGATCCATTTGCCTTCATGCATTGTTTGCTGCCAGTGACTGCAGCATGTGAGTTACTTTCCCTGATGTGGTCTATCGACTGTTTCCTGCTAAAAACCAGTAAGTTGTGAGAGTGTTATTTGTTCCCTCACCTCCCACTTTTTTAATTTTCACTGCAAACACAGCTTATTTACACTCTGTCTCTTTTTAAAATCAAGTGTCAACCAAGTGCTAAACTGCTGCTATTTGCCAATGTTTCATTAACACCTTATTAACTTCCAACAGCTGAAGGTGACTGGACCCTCACCTCTGTTTATTTCCTCAAAATAACAGTTAACTGAAGCATCAGGATAGAGGCACTCCTGTAAATATGAGTGAAAACAAATATGCATGCAGAATATAATAATGCATAACTTCAGCCAGATCTGCTAACAGACACATCTAGCTAATTTTATGCACAGTCACATACTATCGAGTTTGGAGGCTAGATTCTTATTAGAGATGAAAATAAAGATCTCTGTGTGATTTTTTTCCCTGGTCCGTATCAGAAACCAGCTAAAACAGAAATACAAACCTTGTACAAATTATGCCACCAGTAGTTTGCTTTCAGTTTAAATACCAGGTAGAAAGGTGTGATCTTCTTGTAGTGTAAATCAGCACAGCTCCACTGATTCCCATAAAGACTGTCATGGTTTATACAGCTGAGCCTCCAGCATGTGTATATACATTCTTCTATATTGTATTCCAGTCCATACAGATAGAACTGTAAAAGAAAGAAAGAAAGAAAGAAGAAGAAGAAAAAAAAGCAAAACCCAAGAAACAAGACTCCCAGAACAGGGAGATAGGAAGCATCCTCCTTCAGAGGGATCCCTGAGGGATTAAAATCTTTCTTTAGCTTTCCCCTATTCCCCTGCCCTAATCTCTCTCCCTGCCTCCCTCCCTCTTTTCCCTGTTCTCATATAATTTGAAAGGACAGGGATAGGACAGCTTCCATATATATGTTTGCTCTCTCTTTTCCGCTGTTTTCTACTTCATAAAGAATCTTTCCTGCTATTTTTTGTCCCATGCTTTCAGACCCTCATTCTGCACACCTGGAAAAAGGATCCAATTTAGTGTAAGGCAATTTATAGAGGTTTCTGCTCCCCTGCCCAAATGGGTAGGGCTTTTTGAGCTTCACTAATGCTGGAGGAACTGGAGCTGTTCTGGTGGTTCTCCAGTTCATACTTCTGGTTTTGATGGCATATTGGTTTCTACAACTGTATTGCACAAGTATTAATACTGGGAGCTTGGTTGTCAGAGTGTTAGTTGTCATTTTCCATCATTCAGATGTTTTCAATAAGATAAAAAGGGGAAGGCGTCACCTATCATAATAAACATTCAAATAGAACTTGAACCAATCTTTTCTGAGTTTGGTAATCATTCTCATGTAGATGACAAAATTTTCATACTGTTTTCACACATATAAGGAAAAAAAGTTTGGTTTCTGAAATATTCTTTGAAAAAGCTGACAAATCACAAAGAAGCTAAGGTGGCAATAGCAAAAGTAGAGGAATTGGCAGGTATTTGGGAATAGAAGTACAAAGAATCATATAGATGACTAATAAAATATGAATAAATTAAATGGGATGTTGGTGCCACTAACAAAAATAGTGTACCCCAGTCTTTGCAAGGCTGGAACTTGAATTATTCTTCTAATTCCAAAATATTGTGTTAAACTACAACATTTTAGAAATAACTGCTAATTCATAACTTGAGCATTCATGTAGCTTATCTAATATGATCAATATGTTTTTGCATCTACCCAGAAACACTCACAGGTTTTACTAGTTTGGTATAGGCTAGTGGATAATTTTTATTCTCTTATTCTTCTAGCATTCACCATTTATTCTTATTGTTACACACAGACTTGTGCTCAAAATTTAAAAAGTCTGCATGGCTGTATATTTTACTTAAGGATTGAAATTAATGCTTTGCTCTGATTCTATTTCTGCAAGTACATTGGACCAGATTTTGGTCTCATTAGCACCAATATAAATCTGGAATAGTTCCACTAGTCTGTAATGTTAGTCCCAATTCATGCTGATTTAACTGAGATCACAAGCTGGTCCATTGACCTAAGTGGTGCCAGTGGGGATGTACTGAGAAGAAAATTTGATCTACTAAATTCAAATCCTTGAGGTGTTGTTCTAGCAGCCAAGTTATTTAGAAAGAAAACACTGAACTTGAGTGTTGACCCTCCATCCCAGCTGGATCTCCATGTAAACTGTGCTCCTGCTGTAGCCTTTTAAATAGATCAGCAATTTACATTTTAAATAGATCAGCAGTTCAAATTAGTGAAATGCTAGAACGCAGGTAGCATGGAGGGGAGAGAACTTAAGCACTACCTGCAATTTCAGTGTTCAACAGTAAAATTCTCCTTATATTTCCTGAGAGCAGGGACTGGATGAGCTGTAAGGATTGAACTACTGTAGGTTTGTAGAGAGATGGCAGAAGTTACTGTTATGTAAAGGATGGGCAGACATGAACATAGTGTCCCAGACCTTCCTTGGTCAGATTTTGACTGGCCATAGCAAGTGAGCTCAGGCTTGAATCTCACTGTGAAGAAACCTGTCAAGGAAACCGTTCAGACACAACCATGTCCTGGACTGGTGTGGTTTGCTAGTACAGATGTGTCCTACAAGTCTCCTCCAGAGCATGAGATAACTTGGGGGGAGCAAAGTATATGAAGCAGGGATGCAACAACACTGCTGCTGATACTGGGCTGACACAGGCCCATGGATCAGAGAGCCAACCATGCTTTGATTGCTTCTTGGCTGCCACATGCAAGTGTTTTTGTGCTCCAATTGTGCTCCAATTTGTGCTCCAAGATGGTGGTTTTGTGCTCCAATTCTTGCTTCTTTAAATGTCCAAACATTTCTGAGAACAGGAGGGGTTTGCTCCCAGGAGCTCTGGGGTCTAAAATGGATGTAGGTGCCTCTAGGGTTAAGTTTCAATGGTCTGTAGGTTTTTAAATCATATTCTTGGATTCCAGTACCAAAGTAGGTGGCTTGAACCTCACCAAAGATAAATCACTGGCAGTGAGAGCAATGTGTAAAACATAGGAAAATGTAAATGGAAAGGCCAGTGTAAAATTGTATGACTATGTGGCATTTTCTCCTGAAGGCCCTGGCCTAAGTCAGTCTGCATTATGCTACTACTCATCAGGCACTGACAGAGATCTGTCCTTATGTCTTCCTAAGGAGCCACACACACAACAGAGTCACTTGCCGACGAGGGCTCAATCTGTGCTCCTTGCAACCAGCTCATGGGTTTATTTGGGAGCTAGAAGCAGACAGTTCTTTTGAACCAGTTGTGGGAAAACATAAGACTGACACGGAGTGAAATTTTAATGAGATATTTTGTTTGCTGCATTTTGCTCTGCTTCCTTATTTATTTGTCTCTCCCTTCAGGTATTTAAACATTGCAGCTGAACACTGAAAGGACTTAGCTACATTATTTCCACATTTGACCTTCAGCACTGATCTTATTCTGAACACACCAGATGATTTTTGGATGATAAAATGCTGCTACAGTTCTCAAGGCCAGGATCATTTCCCTCACAAGAAATGATGAAGACTCCGTGGTTATGTTCCTCTACACTGGCTGTTTCACACACACAAACAGCCTTTAATTGCTGTTGCCAATTAAAGGCATGTAACGCAGGCATACATACCTTGTCCCCATGGTGCTGGGTCTGGCTGTCCTTTGCTGAAGGAACATCACTGCATTTTATCTGCCTGCCTCACACGCTGACACACAGCGTACAGCAGTGCCATGCACTTCAGCGTCTTCCTCAAAAAGCATCCCCACCGATCACAACACAATTATTCTTAATCCCTCCAACTCTGATATTTGTTCACCTCACGCCAGGAGGAAGAATAGGAGGCAGTTGCTCATGATAAACACGACCAACTGTGAGAGATCCCCTCAGGAGCAGCTCTGTCACCGAGGACATTTGCCTCATTGACAGCCCTGCACAGCCTGTCGGCTCAGCTATTGCTCTCCACAAGAGAAATGGCAGCATTTCAGGCTGTTAAAGGTGTGATTGATGGGTCCTATCAGTCCCTACCTGTCAGCTCATCGCACTGACAGGAGTGAGATCCCCCCAAGGGACACAGCCGTACACAATACAGCCCACCCATCCTGTTTAGTGAGACCCTAATGTCCTGCTGCAGCACTCCTGGCAGGTGGTAATCTGCTCCGTGGGGCTGGGGAAGGGCAAGCGAAGAGCTATGAGCTCTGTTTTTGTTGGCAAGGGCAGTGACATCTCTCTCAGAAGTACCTGGAGACGCTGGAGCAGGGCTAGGAGCATAGCCGAGATGGGCTGGCTGCTGGAGGGCTGGTTCAGCCCGGGGTTAGGACGGATCCTGCTGCTGCAGCTGCAGCTTCAGGGGCGTCAGTGGGAGAAACTTGTGGGATGCTGGCACGACTCCATGACTTTGCATGTGCAACATTAAACACGTGCAGAGGGTTTGCAGTATCTGCTCCTGAGCCCAAGAGATGACAGAGGTGATACAACCATTTACCCCTGCTTGGAGGAATCCCTCCACAGATGCACATGGCGGTGCTGGCACATGTAGGTGTGAATTCCTCACCCTGCAGGAGCAAGGCTCAATGTTATCTGCCTGTTCCTCTGATTCCTCATGAACCTAAGTAAAAGTATCCAGTCAGAATAACAAATCACCCTAGGAACCAGCGGGTTTTTTTTAATTTTCTGTTTGCTGGCAGGAAATTTAAGGCTGTTTTTCAACACCACAGTTTAAACGGGATCTTTTCATCCACAAGAACATCTAAATCAGACCATTCAGCCGATGTCAACACAAGAAAGCAACAGCAAGAAAATGCAGTTACCTTTCAGCAGCCCCTTCCCTTTCTTGCTGTCCCCTTCTTCTCCACACCCTCTGCACCCAGAGCAGTGGTGGTTAACCTCTGTGCAGCTTGACCTGCCTCTCCTTGCATCTGGCTTACGGCACTGGGGCTCTTGGGCCAGAAAACCCCAGCAGGGCCATCCAAAGCCCACTGACATCAGTGGAAAGACTCCCACTGACTTCAGGGGAGGCTGCATCAGGCCCAGGTTGAAACAGAGCCATCTTTCCTTCAAAACCTTTACTTAGTTCGTAGGCCAGCACTGGCCACGCATTAAGATTTTTGGGGACTAGCTACAGTGCCTGCAAGACAAGCGCTGACGCCACTGCTGGATCCCTCCTTTAATCTGATGCCTCAGCTATGAGTGCGGCTCACAGCTTCCCTTTCCCCTCCAAATCAAAGGCAGCGACTGCAGCTGCACAGACCAGCGAGTCTGTTTAGTTTCTGTGGGCCAACAGCCACCAGCTGTAAAGGCTGCTGTGCTTTTAGCTGGATAGGAGTTTTAATTCCAATACACAATGTGTACAAATATTTCCCATATCAAAATTGTTCCATATCTTCCTAAGTTAATTAAATGCTAATTTTCTAATGAGGTGACAACAATGGCAACAACCTCTTATCAGCATGCTAGCTAGTGCCCGTAACCAATGGGTGAACACAGAATCCTTGTGATGTTATTAAACTGCATTCCTATATTAATTAATTACTTTTGCAGCTGTATTATTCTGAAACTGGACAGAAATGTGGATAGTAATTAAATGAAAAAAACATTTACATTATTTGGAGGTTGCAGAGTTGCTTTGTGGTATTTTTGATTTTGCAGTGTTGTTATAGAAACCCCTCATGCGTTTTCATGCTCACTGCATGCTAGTTTAGCAAGAAATGGTGGGAAGAAAACTCACAATAAAAGTGCTGTTTAATATATATTGAGCATAAACTAAGGTATAAAAGTTTCCTGGGTTATGCCATAAGAAGGAGAAAGCCATTCAGAGTTCACATTAAAGGATGTTCATGTATCTGTCACATCTTTGTACTCAGAAAAGGACTCGAGCACTTAAAACCTGTCAGGGGTAGAATTTATACGCTTACATCCAAAACAGATTCAGCTGTCTGCTTCAACAGGTTTCCAAACTATCTCTGACTTCAGCTTCCAGTACAAAAGCCCTCCAGACATCTGGAATTCTGTTTATAACCAAGAGATCTTTAGTTTTAAAAAGGTCAAGTTACTCAACATGCAGTTCAGGCACCAGCTTAGTTGGGACCTATAAAATATGTCCCTCTGTTTATCTTTCCCCAAGGCTGGTCTGAGTGCTGTGAAAATTTCTACCTCTGAAATTGGATTTTTTGTAAAACACAATGGCAGCTATCAATTTCTTTTGAAATATGGCCACTGGAGTCCTCCCCTTTTCTAGGCTACTGCGGTATTTGAATGGGATATGAGAGAGACAGTTCAATGGCTCACTTTGCCTGGTCAGAACTCATTCATCCTGTGATACACTCTAGTCAGGAGGCTTCATCTCCCTGGAAGCCAGTGTGAGATTTTCTCATCCCTTCTCAGAGAATAGGAGTGGTAATTTCCATCAAGACTGTGATTTAGAGATGTGACAGCTGCTCCACCTTTGACAGAGATGTTTAGGCACATACCGTCAAGACAGCAGTCAGATGGTGGGGAAACAGACAAGGCTTCATAACAGTAGAGACATTCAAAAGCCTATAAAAAAGCCATTCAAAAGTGGGGAAGGGCATGGGATTTTAGACAGGCTTCTCACTTCCACGTCTCCATGTCCTGTGAAGAAAGTTAAGGCAGCATGCTTCACACCTGTGCACCTCCGTGTGTTGTTCATGGACCGTGGGCACTCAATGAAGGATCAGGAACTGAGAAATTGCATATTCAATGACAGAGTGTAGTGGTGGGTAAAAACTTCATTAGCCTCAAATCATCTTAAACCCTGGGGTTTGTATTTGGGAATTTCAAATATTTTCCTGCTGTCAGTCAGAGTGCTTCAGCAGTGCAAAGGACAGATTTCCCCACCCCCACTCCCACTATTTGAAAACAGGCTATGCTAAAAGACTGCTTCAGATTTCATTAGGAATTAATTATATACACCATGTTTAGATAATCAGACAGTGGATTTCCATGTAGAACATTTTACAGCCATTCTCTTAATGATATGAATCTTCTCACAATGAGCAACAGGTGAGATGCACCTGTAAAACATTTCTCCAAGTACTGCACACAGTCAGTGCAATGATGTCCTACAAAGGAATAAGAAAGCCTGCCAGGAAAATGAAGCTGTAATGCAAAAATCATGTTCAAAACTGTTAAAAACAATTTGTTTACTAAATTCAGACAAATACCTCCAAACTGTTTTTGTTATATTTAATGCTAGCTGAGTCAAGGCAAAAAATACAAGGCTGATAATAAACTATGTCCATTCACATTAAACAATAGGTAGACAAATACCTTTGTTGTATTTCTCTCTGTGCTTCTTTCTACTGCAGATGTAGATAAATGAATTCTTATTATTCACTCCTAGTAGTTGGCGATTATAATAGTAAAATAATTTAAATTTAAATAGAATGTTTCCCTTCAAATAATTCTACAAACTTTGCTAAATGATGTGGTGGGACCACTTTAACCAGTTACTAAAACATAGCAACCTCTGGTGTGAATCACATCTATCTAAACACGGATAATGTCAATACCATCAGATACATTAGGATTGGGAGAAGGGAGAAGTATTACAACTAAGTAATAACAAAAGGAAAAATATCTGAGTTGAGGTTTGTAGGAAAATCACAGCTAAAACCCCTTAGCTTTGGAGAAAAGTTCTATAGGATGTTTAGAAATTATTAGGTTTTTGAGATTTGCTTCATCCTAATGACAAAATCTTAAGCTGTACATCTATCCCAACACCACAGTGGAGGAAGGAAAACCCTGGCAGTGATGGGCCAGAGCTGCAGCTTCCCAATGGCTGTGAAACATTTTCTGAGCAAGTCTCAGGATGAAGCCTGACAGCACCATGTAGTAAGCAAAGTGAACCACTTTTTAACATGCCTATTTTCAACTCAATCTAGCTTTTATCTTAATGAATTCGGCATTATTCAGCATGGTGGATTTAATTAAAATATTTAAAGCATTTAAATTATTAATGATTTAATAATTAGAAATAATATTTTAATCCATGACTGAATAATGTATACAACTATCCAATGTACTTTTTGGAAATGAGGGTCTAGGTTTATTCTTTTCCATATATTTTCAAATCTGAACTATTCAGAAGTTGCAATTCTTGCAATACTAGCTTTCTGCAAAATACGGTAAGTGCAAAACACCTTATTTAGTGCAGCCCAAGAAAACACATGTATGTGAGTCAGAAAGTGATACGCTTTCCTGAAGTTCTGCTAAGCTTTCAGTGGTGGTTAGAGATAGAATTGTGGGAAAAAAAAATCAGAAAAAAAGTCACACGTCATCAACAAGAAGGATATAATTGTGCTAGAGCAAATTTAGAACCTTTACACCAAAGCTGAATTTGAATGTAGCCACAAAGTGCATATTCACCACCCTTCATACAGGCAACAAACATGGACTATCCTGGGAGAGGCTGGGGACAACCCTTCAGAGGTTACAGGCCCACAAATCCAAGCACACCCGGACCTAAATTTAATATTACCATGGCTTGAAGTGGGTTGGTGTGTAACCAGACAGGTTGTTGCAAAGGTCAACTGTGATCCCATTGTGGGCCACAGGGAGCAGACAGTCTCAGGGACAGCAACCCCTCGGAGGCATGTTCTCAGATCTGCAACTCCAGACTGCCTTCTGCTCTCCAGAGAGTTCTGGTGTGGGCAGTTGCTCACTGTACATTCAGATCAGCTGAGAATCAACCCTAAATCAAACCAGCCTCTAAATTCCCTTCATTTCTGACTAGATTAGGATTTAGACACCATACTCCTGACAACTTGGCATACAGGCTCTGTGTCCGCTGGGGCTTCTGCTCATCCTCCCATGTGCATTCTTGCCTTGATTTTGCCTCCATGGTATTGTTTGCTCAGGTCTACTGCACAGAATAGCCCTGTCAATACCTAACGGCTCAGAAGGCTGATGCAGCAGCAGGGACTTAGGATTCCCAGAGCAGGCAATACCACTGGGAGCAGTTGTGAGGGCATAACCATGAAGAGACTCTTACCTTCTCCAACACAAGCTGCCCTGATGGAGGTACTGCATATATCTCTATAAGCAAGGGAGATCTGTACCAGACACAGTGAATCAAGTCATTTTTCTTTTTAAAATGCGGCTGCCATATATCCAAAAAGCAAGTCATTAGGAACATTACAGTATTAATCAAATCAACTTTGTTTTTTACAAGAGATGAAAGACAGCAATATAAATCACAAAAAATGGATATTGGTGGGTGGTAGGATTATCTAGTTTTCAAGCTCTTTTCTCCCATGTGAGCAAATTTTCATTCGTGGAGAGACATCCTGTCTAATTGCTGTTGCAGGGTCACACAGGTTTGTTTTTCCCAAGCTCCCAGGCAGTGTGAGCTGGCCAAAGGCTTGGGCTTGGGATGGAGAGGTAGTGCTGCTCCTTTGGGCCTCAGCACTGCTGTGGACTAGAGGCTCTGGAAGAAGGGGCTGCTGATCACTGTCCTCATTTCAGGACACTCTATGCAGCCCTCCACATGACTGATTATTCCTCCATTGGAACATAAACAGAACAAAGCTTTTTCCACTGCACTTTCCTAAAAGGAACAACAGTGTCTTTCCTGGAGTACTTTGTCATAGTTCCACTTCCACAGATGACTGTGATATCTGCCTCTAAATGATTAAGAATAGCACATAGTAGAGGTTTTACAGAATATCCTCTTTTTCCTTCTCATTAGCCAGTCAACTCCAGCTCTCAGCCTATGCAATGGTCAAGGAACACCTTGTGAGAGGAGCAACTAAGAAAAAATCTCTCACACGTGACAGTCTTTGTGTTCCTCCAAACTTCTGAGACACGTGAGAACTTGACAGCATGTGAACAGGTTGCTGGTGGATCTGTTTTTTATATTTGACTGCAAGGCACCTAAGAGCGGGGTATCTATATAAGCTATAATTTAATGAACTGAAAGCTTTATTTCTGCAGCTCTTTAAGCCAGGGCATTTAGGTAGCCTGGTGTTTTGTAATCCTGCTTTACTTAATTAAAGTATTCCTGTTGGCCGGGCAGAAAGATGTGTTACCCTGTTACTAGCACATGATGAAAGGAGGCAGACATCATTAGTGTACATGTCTTCTTCCTCAGACCCCATCAGAGCTATGGCCTCTGTAGTTCCTCTGGAACAGAATTAACATATTTCTGATTGAAACGGTTTTTTCTCTCCATTATAAGTATTAAACTGTTTGGCTATCCATAATGCGCCTAGACTTTCACAAAGATTCATTTACAAATGAACCCCTGCTGTTAGGTTAAGGAAGGTCTGCTTTAGCACTTGCAGTTCTTATAATCCTGAGTTATTAATGAATTGACCAAATTTTCATCATTCTTAGCATGAGAGATACTTCTTCTGATCTAGACTCTTACTCCTGAAGAGCAAGATTGCACTGGGATTCTCTCATAAGTTTTCTTGGGTTTGTGCCATTGGAGGAGGGCGTGCATAAGAAGGAGCATCTGGCATTACATCTGTATGCCGTCCCTGCTGAAATCCCAAGATCCGTCTGCCCAGGCTCACTCCTTGCTTCATACAAAGCTTGACATATCTGGTACCCTGCTGCCAGACAACCTCAGCAAATAGTTCTCTCTCCAAGGGAGACTGAGTCACTTTTTCAGTGTCTTCATCTTGTGTTATCTCATTGCTAACCCGATGGAAGCGTATGCATTCTTCAAACTGCTCACAGTTCCCCAGAAAGAATCTGCCAAAAAGCCTTGATCTGAGCAAGCTGGAAGGATTGATTTAGGTGCAAAGATCAAACCCAGCCTTCTCCAGACCAGTAATTTTTAAGTTTTAATTCTTTACTAAGGACACAAAAACTAAGATGGTAACTGAGATAAATGTTCCTGAGTGGATGGGACACATCTGTCCTCAAGGCTTCACAAGGAAGCACTGAAGGCCCACAGGCCAGTTCCATAGTTAGCTGATAAATTGAAAGTCAGTTATAATTTTGTTCTGTTACTCTACATTCCTTTGCATTATACATTATTATACATACGCTCTGGTAGACCCTTTCAAAGCAAGTGAATAACTCTACCCTTAACAAGAATACTTTAATTTTCTTAAGTTCTTGGAAATACACGATCATTTTTCATTCTGAGTTGGCAGTGATGATCCCCAAACTAGTGGTGGAATAGGGGAATCATAGCTTTGTGGAAACTACTGTAGAGATCTGTACTGCAAGGAATGATGAATATATGAGAGATGAGTGAGGCTGACTTTTATCTTTTATAAATGTGCAGGGTAATGAAAACTTCCTTTCTGTACTTGTATTATATCTTAAATGTAACATGTTTTATAGTTACACACAACTCCTATGCTGAAGGAATGATTCTTGTTTCCAAATGCTCTTGCTCACAGGGAGCATTTTTTTTTCCTTTTATCTGTATATTTTACATGAATATGTATAAAACAGTATTTTCTCTATATGTAGGAATTAATTTAGTAAGAGATACCTCTTCTGTTTATAAGAGCCTAACACGGTGTAGCAGAAACAGCAGTCCCTGTGAGTTTGCGGGTGCAACAATCATAAGTAGATTGTCTCGGATGCGTTGCCTCTCCATCGCTCTGTAATATTGACATAGTGCAGTCACAGCAGCATGTATATGACAGGTTGAATAATGCATATGAAGAGCCTTTTAAGCATTTATTTTGTTCTTTTCAGTTGTCTTTCAGGCATTACCCACTCCACTATGACATCTACTTGAAAATTTCCTAATATAGAAGGTAAAACTTTTTCCCAAGGGAAAATTTCAAAACCCTTGCTCTTGGTAGAGTCATGGATCTGATATTCCATGGAGAACTAACAAATTTCAGCATCACAGTCCTTGGAAAAAGTCATACATATTACAAGTAATTCCCATTTTGAGGCAACCCTTAACCAAAGGGAAGTAATTACCATTCTGTAACATTCCAGATGAGAAGCTGCTTTTGACCAAACAGTATCACCCACAAACAAAGCCACTTTTCTGTTAATTAAAAATAGCTGATTACTGGTTTATGAGAAAAAAGATTTCTGACACATTCTCATGAATAACAGAATCATGTTTATAACTTGTCTTATTTTTATGTGAACTCACAGGCCTTCATGTATAAGGGCAAGGACTGTCAAATAGCATTCACAAGAACAGAGCAGGTCTTAAAGGGCTGCTCTTCAAAATAAAAATCTATATAGCACATTGAGAAAATTACCCTCCATGTATTGCCTAACTTTAAATGAATTTGTGACTTTGGTAATGATCTGAAGAAGTCAATCTACCCTCTTCTCTGTTTAGCACATCCCATTGTTACTGGAGCAGCAGAGACATAGTGGCACAAAGGCAAAGTACTGTTTGAGAAAAGTAGCTCAAGAATGGCTGTGATTAGTGAACAGATAAACACAAATATGATTGTCCGTCTTCTAAGAAGGAACAGTCACAAGCTCATTAGGGCACTGGGAACCCATGACACTGTTGTTAAAACAGCCCTACTTTAAACAGACACCCATAGCACCTTAGCTGATCTTTTAAATGAGAAGCTGAAGGAAGCCATCAAAACAAAAGCAAGCAAAAACCTGATTTTCACCATGTGGGCTGCTCTGAATGCTCCTTGGGCAGCAAAGGCTAAATAAAGTTGCCCTGAATTCAGAATCTGATGTCCTTCTGAAACCAGTGCAAATCTTACTATATTACACAGTAATAGCTACTAGAGGCCTCTTCAGCTCCAGGTAGGTGAGAGCAGGGGAGATGGCAGGTGACTTCCCAGCCCCTTGGTGCAAAAGGATAATGTCTAGAGTTTTCCCACCAAAAGCAGTAGGCATGGGCATGGCATTCTTTGACTGGAAAGCAATCCCACAGACACTGAGCTATACAGAACTAAGTTTCAAAGGGACAACAAAAGACATTTTTTTGTAGCATCTCCCTGAGAACCTAATAAATAAAAGTGAAAAGCCTGAACGTCTCAGTTTCTATTTATTTGTGGTAACAAATCAGGCACCAGTGATGGTAGGAGGCTCGCCCTGCAGGTTAAGCTCTGCTCTGTTCTTTTTTGTAGCCTGTCCAAAGCAATCCAGGATTGTGGTCCTACTCTAAACACCAGCAGCTCCCTACAGAGCAGGGGTGATGCTTCAGGAGTGCAGAATCAGCAAAAGGACTCCCTTGCAATTTCCCTCCCTGTCCTTCCTCTCTGTTGGTAGCATCACAGGAGAAGGTGCCTCTAGAGAAATGGGGACATTGCCAGTATCAATACATTTGCATTTAACTCAGTAACAGACACACAAAGCTACTCTAGCTTGGCACAATGTGACTTTTTTTGTACATGAAGGTAACAGCAATTAGCCTGACTTATGGTTTGTGTAAATCCCCCAAACCCTGTTTACTCTATACTTAAATAAAAGAACCATTGATCCAATGAGAAGCTGCTTTGTTTTAGTCATCTTTAACTTCTCCTGGCCCTTTTCTTGACCTATGAAAAATAAGAAGTCAAGGTAGCTCTGATTTGATATCATAATTAGCTTTTCTTTCACCCTATTCTTCTTGAGCAACACGGTGAGTTGTAAGGTGATTGTCTTCTGGAAGAACTGGCCATTTTACTTCACTTTTCTTCCACTCTCATTCCTGGAGGAACTGCAATAGGAGAATGACATCAGTTTGTTACCCAACTCTATACTCGCCTCCTGTGGCTTTGCTCTTTAAAATTCCTACAACCTCTTTGTGAAATGGCAAACTCCCAAAGATCTATATGCTGCTCAATTTTTCCAAGGTTCAGTAAAATGAAACTCTTTGGAGCTCACACTTATAAATGACTTGAACAAACACCTTTTAGGGAGAACTTGGTCAAAGCATGAACTCTGCTCCGGGGCTGTCAGCTTTTATCTGCTTTATTAGTGATTCAGAGTAAGACAACAGAACCAAGTCTAGTTTGACTAGTTACGTATTTATTTGTGTTTTTAACATGCAAAACCAGCATAACAATTATAGAAGTTAGAAAAAAATATAGCGCTGAAAAAAGTATTCATGCAGGATGAGGCTTCTACTCGAACTATCTTCCACAATCACCAGTTAGTTGGTTTGTCCCAATATTTATAGTTCATCACTGCAACTGCCAAAACTGGCAACCACCAGGATTGTTGTCTCAATTAAGGACAGTAAACAGATTGTCCCATTTTTTTATAATGAAAAAATCTAAAATGTAATACTTCACAGTTTAACATGTTTATTCATTTAAATGAGCTAAAAAATAGTGGTGTGACATCTGCTTGAGAGACACTGGTACCTAACATTTTGGCTGTCTCCCCACCAATTTGGTTGTGATTAAGGGGGAATAAAAGGAAGAGTAGAGGATTCTGTCAATTAAATGCATTGATAAGCTACAAAAAATATTTTTTCCACTCTTAGAAATGTAGAAATACATATACAAAAGAATGTATTGCAGCAAACTAAGATGATGGGGAAAAGTGTTGCAAAGTATCTCCACTGGCTCTTTCAGGGAAAATACTGTAAGCATAAGATCACAGATAGTCTTTGTCAGTTTATTCTTCTCATGACTTCATTTCCCAAAGTGTAGGCATACTCCTCTACAAAATCTTATAAGAAGCAGTTCTAACACCACATTTCTGCTGTCTTACTGATGCGCCATATTGTTATTTTCTTAGTCAAAAGCATCATAATTATTGTGCTACTGTAAGTAAAACTTGAAACGCGATCAAGATCTGTAGTATCCTGTTTGTTGGCACTGTAACTTGCCTAGTCTGCACTTCAAGTACACTCATTCACTGAGAATTGTCCTGAATGCATTTGACCTTCACCACCCGGCTCAGTTGTGCCTTATAGGCACAACCTTGTATCAGAGCAACATGAATCATCACTCTACTGGGAGCTGCTAGCAACATTTTCCTCCGTGAAAGGGAAGCATTCAAAATTTGGCCCTAAGTCAGCAGATAAGTCTCTTCCATCGTAGCAATTTTCATGGAAATGGGATGAGCCATTTCGTAGGGCTTTCACTGTGCCTTTATTTAGTAGGGTTGTTTAGAAACCATTTGTTTTCAAACACAACTTGTTAGGTCAACTACTCTAGATGACACCTAAACAGATGAGTTTGCTCATGTTGTGTATGTTTGCAGTTACGTGTTGCGGCATAATCTCACAGCCTACGTGTCGTCCCTGCTACAGCTGGTCTGATGCATGGAAGGAGCTATGACAGATCCTGAATCACATGATGTCTATATGATATGCAACAGTGAACTTTAAATAAACAGTTCTTCACGAAAAGTTTAAATATATCTCTAGGGTCCATTAGGGAAATGCTTAACATGCCTCCTAAGTTCCCAGTAAAATATACTTATGGACTCTAGGAAATAGAGTTAAAGCCTTTCCTTGGCAATGTTCACCAGCAGTACTAGTAAAACTACTACGTTGAGGCTTCTGTCCTGAGATGGTCTAAATGCTGGTTCCACTTTTGTAGGATCAAAAGGAGAAGGAAAACTGCTGAGGAAAGATTTACTGAGCAAAATCACTGCTGGAAGACTGTCCTGCCTTCCTAGCCAAAGACTATTCCAGATGGGACACCCACTCCCACTCACAGAATGAGGACTCAGTACAGGCATCTCCTTCACAGCTTCTGCTGGACAGAAATTCAATTTACTTCACAAGCAGAGGGCAAAAACAATACTGTCATCTACTCTTTTCCCAGAGGTGAATATCTTTGAAAAAATGTTCCCTATCAAAGCCAGAGCTGCTGTGTAAATGGTTTGAGTGGCAATCTTTCTTTGAAACAAGTGTATAAAAGTATTACTTTTATAATAAAGTCAATCTGTTTGAAGTTGATGTAGCTACAAGAAACAACTTTGTCTGCGAACAGAGATCTTGCTCTGTTGGTATTGGGTAGGATGCCAAGGGACACTGTCTTTATTGTCTTTGAAGTATTCATAGGCTGTGCTTAGTTTTAATACAAGCTTAGGGTCTAGAACTGCCTAGAATAATCCACATATCCTAAAACTGGTGAGCATCACTGCTCACATTTGAACATTGTACTGTTTAGATTGCTTTAATGACCTTTCAAATGTATATATAATTCAATGTAAAACATCCAACATCAATAAGAGCATAAAAATAGCAAAAATACATTTATTATTAAAATAGACAATAAGCAACTTATACAGAGATAGATGGTCCAAAAACCAAGAGGCATTCAATCTCAGGTATAATTAAGGGCAAAATAAGCCACATGCTTGCAAGATTAAAACCACTACTTTAAAATAACAGGCACGGACAATGTAGTGCTCCAGAAAGCAGAAATAACTTCAGGTAAGATTCTGATTTTTCCTTGAAGTAAATCAGTTGTAATTTCATTGAACTCTGATAAGCCATAAATTAGTAAGCTCAGAATCAGACCTCATTGCTAATATTGTTGTACTTTTTAGGAAACCAAGGATGAATATTTTGAAGAAGAGTGGGAGCTTTTAGCTTTAAAAAACTATTGATATAGTCCTACTAGAAACTATTGTACTGATAAGAAAAAAAGCGTATTTGCTGTAATATTTGTCTGTATTTCTATGTACACTGAACAGAAATCTATCCAGTTTATCTAAGCAAAAGGAAATTTTCTTGTTACATGAGAATATCTTTCATGTGAATGAAAAGGCCTAGCCTAAACGAAGCCAACAGGATTGCAAACTATGGCACTTGTGGGGAATATGACCTGATAAGTCACATATCAGAGAAGCTGCTTCAATCACACATACACAGACTTTGAATTTTATCCATGAGTCATAATTATGGGAAATGCAATCTTCCTGTTCTAGGAACTTCATGTTCAGAAATTTGACAGTAAGAATAGCTTGTTTTTTCATGTAACTGATTTAGAAAGAAATTTACAAGACAATCTGCATACAGGGGATAACTGTGCATCATTCTCAGGCCACATCACCCAGAGAGCTACGTGCAGACAGTAAGAAAGCAATCCCTCCAGCATTTTATGGAANTTTATGGAACAAGAAAATTGCTCATGCAAAGTAACAGGAGAGGTCTGCAGCTTCTGTGACATGTGGTGTGGCACTGGTGAAGTGAAAGGCATGTCACATCCAAGGAGACAGCTTGTGATATGCTTTTCCCTCCACTGAAAGTCATGCCATGTGTCAGATAATGCTTCACCATAAATGCAACATGTTGCTAAGTGCTTGGTTGTGTGTGTATTAGCAGACTATAAGTCAAAATCCTAACACGCATTCATATGTGTCTGTAACAGTCATAATTAGAAAATGAGAAATATTTGCATGTACATGTTTATGCTTCTTTCATATTCTTCTCGGAAGACTGTTGTACTCTGAATTACTAGAGGGTTGTTTTGCATTTCATGAAGTGAATGAGGAGTATGACAAGTAAGAAGTGGATCCTTGGAGACTCATA
>VYZX01001120.1:0-40930 GCA_013401335.1 Brachypteracias leptosomus
TTCTATGATTCTATGATTGATAGTAACAACTAAAGTTTTGTATTTTTTCAGAGAAACATACAAGGCTTTGAATTGTTTTATTTGCAGCTAACTGAATGAATTAAGTGGAAAATTGCACACAGTACCTTGATTGTCTAACTCTCTGTATGTGAGGCTTTGGGATCAGTTTGTTATTATAAAAGAACAGCACTAAAAAGAAATTAGCCAACATGTAATTGCTAGGCTGAGGGGCAGTTTGCGAGAGCTGATATTTATTTATAAATTATTAAATAAAAGCACATAATATGTGGATCATCTCTCACTGCCTCCACACTTCATACATTACTCATCTTCCTAAATTTCATGTTCTTCAGGAGATTGCTTCTTATAACCAGCACAGGCATCAAAACCACCCACATCCAGGAAAAGAGATGCCTGTGCATTTGTTACGATGGTAGTTTTGGTTATGCGACTCAGTTAAGAACATGAGCCTTCAGTTCAAGGAAAGGACTCTTGACAAGACTTTAAAAAGTTTTTTTATGTGCACATGGGATTCTGTTCAGGTAGCTTAAACTCTGGCTAGACTTTCCTACTGACTTTTGGAGATTTACAGCCAGCCAATACCCTAAATACAAGGACTTAAGAGCAATTTAGGCATTAAATTTAGCAGAGTTCTCAAAAAACATTGGTTATATAATTCCCATCAGTTTAGGTGAGAAGGAGGTAACTTCTGATTGTCCCATATAATTCTCTGCACAGTTAGTGCCTTACTACCTCCGGAAACACAGCCACTTTGCAAGACACCAAGAGGAGTTATATGGTGGTTGGACTCCCCAAGAAGGATGAAAGGTACTTCATCCTCACTGTTTTTGACTACTAAATACCTATTCCAGCTCTCCTGGGGAATGGAGCTGCCATTATTTCCTTCAGCATAGATTTGTGGGCTTTTTTCTAGGAGAACAGAGGTAATGATTGTCATTGGCTCGTCTCTTCACAGCCGTACCCCATCTCTTCTAATTTCCAGGCAAGAGCCAGTAAACTGGAACTATTAGGAATTGGCCCTCTCAGGCTTTCTAGTTGTAGGAAAAGAGCATCCTTCCCTCCACCTTTCCCTTGGCAGCCGTGGAGATGATTTCAGGGGACAGGCACAGCCCAGATTCCTTGCTTTGCTGCGCTTCTCTGGGAGCAGCAGTAGGCACTGGTGGATGTGGCACTCACAGTCAAGTACCTAGGGGAACCAATAGCAGTCTCTATTTCAGAAGACCCAGTTGCTAACCAGGAGCACTGACACATAAGCAGCTCCTCATGTGCCCATGTAGCAAAGGGGTGGGTAATGTCCTGGCCTCACAAGTGAGATACAACCAAGAGGCCCTCGGCTTTCTGAAGCAGAGAGTCTGAGGGTGGAAAGGTGCCATCACCTGGGTAGCTGGCACTGCTGCACTCATCTTTGGATTGACTGTGCTGCCGTATACAAATGATGACAAACAAATTGCTGTACAAACAAATCACACTATTAAACCACTTAAACAGTGTTTATGCAACTTTAAAGTGGTAGAAGTTTAATTTTATTACTTCATCTGCAGGCTTGTTAGAACTTACGTGTCCACACTGAAGTGATGTGAAGATTATATCGCTACTACTGGCTACCAACCTAGCTGGCATTGTGCGGAAAGTGCCTGAGAGATGGAACTGGACAGTTTAGCTCCGCGCAGCTCTTGCCAAGAGTTGCTTAGTATCCCTGTCACTGTTTTTTGAAGTCCAAAAATATTTTCCCTGAAATAACCTATTTTTCTACAAGAGAACACAGCTGCATTTATAAAAGCTCTTGGCTTTTACAGTAAATCTGGTTTGTATAGTTTCCTCTCTATATGTATGTTGCCTGCATAATTACCAACAGTCATAGTGAAAAACACAATTTTGTTACATGAGCTTTCAACAGTAGCTTTCAGTAATTTAGAAAATATTTGAGCTACCTCCAACAAAGGAAAAAATCAAAACAAAGCAGCTTTGAAAATGTTGATATACTCAGGGAACTAAATCCTCATCTTTAACCCTGTTCTGTTATTCTCTCTCTGATACTAAAATCCATAAAAAGCACTGTTGATTTCAGCAGATCATGTACGGCTTCCACCCCACTCTCCTCTGCACTTAGGGGGCTAAATCTTGGACACGCTCCCGTGTGGCCTTTGGCTGAGTTTTATGGGTCAGCCTCTATTCAACGCTTGCATGCCTTCCACATCTGTCCTCGCTGCTAGAAGGAGCTCACCTTTACTGCACCTCTTCTTCCAGCAGGACGTGGGAAAGTTGCTGGAATAAACTCTCCACAATCACAAAACATGTTGTATTGGAGACACTCAAAATATACAGTCTTTCAAACCCTTGTGAGTTCAGGGCATTTAAAGATAAGAGCACAGTATTGCCAAGAAATGTGCCTTGTTGAGGCCCACAATTAACTTTATCAAAAGAAGGAATATTATTTTTGCCTGCTGCAGATAGAGGGTGCATCTCAAAGCAGCCTAAAGTTAAAGATAGATACAGCGTCTGGTTCAGATCACGATACGAAGAAAGATTCAGGTTAATTAGCATTTATTCTTAGTTTATAGTTATTCCTTTGGCTTGAGTTAACAGGCAGGAGATGGAGCTCCACGAAGTTGCTTCTTCTGGGATGAGAGATGAATGAGAGAGATGGCCTCCATGGTGAAAATGTATTTAGGGATGGGAATGTCACTGAAGAAGACTGACCATTGTCCTGGGCTCTGTCAGCCTGCAGGGAGAATACTCTGAGGAGCAGCTCAGCGCTGGCAGGGAGGATTGGTGTGAGCATGGACTGAGATGTCCCAGGAGGTTGTGGAGAACAAGAGGTGTCCTGGGTCCCCAACTACTACCTGTTGCCCTTTCTGGATGTTTTTGGCCACTGGGAGCAGTTGTGCAAGGGTGAGATGGCAGCTGGCCAGCTGCCAGCCTGCAGAGAAGACAGCTTTCCAGAGCACCTCCAGGGTTTTTAGTTCCCCTTTCCTGCTACTGTTTTCTGCAATGCCACACGAGCTCTACCAGCAACACCACCACAGCTTGAATGCAGCCATTTATCTTAAATGAAGCTGTTTTTTTCCTGAGGTCTCCCCACTGCTCCCAGCTGCCCACCTGCTGGAGACCAGACCTTCACAGTTTTGCATCTCTGGTGTTTCGTACCTTTTTCCCCACTGCAGGTGTTCAGTGGAGTTGAGGAGTTCCTAGCAGGACTTCCTGTGTGTTTGGGCAGAGTGCATCTTCCCAGCAACTGCACAGACTCTTTTATTCCCTCTAGCACTTGCAGAGAAGTTCACTTCCATTGTGGGGAGAATTTTCCAGGCTTTGCAGATGCCCAGTCCCAGTGGCCTGGGGAGGGGCAGCCCCACAGCGGGTGGGCTCAGGGCCTGCTGCCCTGCAGCCATAGGGTGCTGCCTCTCCTGCCCTGTGATGTGATTGGCTGGTCTCGCCCAGCAGGTGGGCCTATGGGTGTAGGGCTGCAGGCATGGCCCCGGCCCTGGGGGGCAGTTGGGTTGTGGCCATCTTTAGGGTTAGAGCATGATGTGGATGTGGATGTGGATGTGGATGTGCAGCCTCTGCCCTGTGGACATGTCCACCCAGGCACAGTGGGATGCCAAGCAGTGTATGTAGATCCATGACTCTCCTCTGCTCTCCCATCTGAAAATGTTTGCTTTAAAGTCTCAGAAAGATCTAAATTGAATTCTCCTAATGTGCTTCTGGCTGCCTTCCTTCCCCACCTGCCCTGTGGAGGAGCTGAGGGGATGCTGGCCCCTCTGGGACACCTCAGGCATGTGTCTGAGATGAGTCTGAGCTTGTGGTCCTCACCAATGCTTCTGTTTGCAGGGACCTCACTGAAGAGCTGCCTGGTTGAATAGAGATGAAATAGCATTAACTGTGCTTTTGAATGCAAGTTCACTTGCAGAAGGGTAGGAAAAAAGGCTCCCAAACTTGCACATAAGCAAAATAGGTGCTAATTTTGCCTTGGAAACACCATGGTAGTCTCTGGGCAGGCTACCAAGCAGCAAGCTTCAGTCCTGGAGCATAGTGCTGGGCCTTGCAAAACTCTGATGTCACTTGCTCCTCAGCAGCCTGCAGCAGCCTCATGGACAAGACTCGTTGATTCTAGCACAGGAAAATATTAAGCTTAGAACAAGTCGTGTATAATAAATGCTAAGAGTGCCCATTTCATGGCTCCTTATGCAATCATAAAGAAACTGCTAAAAAAAGAAAAGCAGGAATATGCTTTGTTGCTCACTTAATTGTGGAAGTTTTATTATGTCCTGCTGTGCTGGTGATAAACCCAATTTAGATCAGGTGTTTTCTGTGCATCAGCTGTTTTAGTAGCGCAACAAAACATTTGGGACAAGCAGCTCAGTTCCCTGAGAATTTGCTCATGTAGATGTGTAGACCCTCTATTGATCTGACCACCATTTGTTGTCCACATGGCATCCTTATACCACTCTTATGGATGCAAACACAAATGGGCTTGGAGATTATTAAGCTGATTTAAAACTGGCTTTGTTTCCCCTTGTCCCGATCCCTTCCTTTAGTCATTAATTAAATGACTGAAATGTGTGTTCAGTAAATACCTGAAAGCCACCTTTGTCTTTTATTTGCTCTCAGAAAGGAGAGCAGCACTCCTGCCTGTTACCTCTGTGATAGAAACATGAGGACATCTATGAATTCACGGTGAACTCTGAGCTGTGTGGTGGCTACAGGTAAGATCAGAAATTAAGCTGTTACTATAGAAAACACAAATCTCGAAGCAGTTTGGTTTTGCTCCTTGTGTGGACTAGTTGAAAGCAAATTCAGTTTTATGCTGTGCTCAGATACAGTCTTTTCCACAGGCAAAGTGTTCTGCAGGTTCACTAAGCAGAACTGACTGTGTTTTGGAGACATGATGAGGCTGGATGGGCAGGTGTGGTAGATGGGTTTATGTGGATCTGCCACCCTGGAAAGCATTGGAGCTGGAGCACAGTTGTGAGATGCTAGAGTTGAAAGAAGTTTTTAGTGTGTCTTCCGTTTTGTTTTCTCTTGTGTTTTTAGGTAGGCAAGACTTGAAGTCTAAGACTAGAGGCTTGGATTATTAATTCCTGTTCTTTATTGTTCCAAAGTGATGGTGGTCTTCCTCTAGCCTTTGCACAGAGTTTGAAAGCTCTGAGTGAGTACAAACCTGTTCCAGGGCTGAACATGGACATAGTTGTCAGTATTAATATCTAGGTATTATAGCTGGTTTTCAGAGTAAGCCATTCTTTTAATATTAAAAGTATAGTTATGTTCTTCTCTGAGCTTGTTGTCTCAAGCTCTGTCCAGATTGAGGAAGACTGTATTGAATGTTCATAAGCACACACTGAAGAGGATGTGGTTGACTTCACATTTTAGAAATAGCTTTTCCACCACAAGGATTAGTATCTTTTGTCTTCCTTTTAGCTGATGATTCCTGTTCTGTAGCATAAATTGTGGCAGTGTCTCTGGGATATATTTGCTGTAATATATTTGCCAAAGTTATTTGTTGAATAACTTGTCTGTTTTCAGCGTGTCTGAAATGACCTCATACAGAATGTAATTAAAAACAAACATGCTATGCTAAATGCATGATTCTATCAGCTTTTTAACACTTTACTAGGAAATACTCTTCCCTGTTTTATCTTCTATTCATATTAATGTCATTAACATGAGGAAAATAAACATATGTACTGAAGGGGGCTGGATAAAACAATTAATTTTTATAATATTATAATGCAGCATTTTCACACTAGAGGCCATTACAAAACCCAAGCAACCCAATAGCACAAAAAGCCCATGTTTTTCAGTATTCAGCATGTGTGGAAGGGAAAAAGTTATAGCAGAGGCTTGTGGGAAACAAATGAGGGGGAAAAGGAGGTTGACTCTTTTTTTGCATGGTTTATTGACTGATTGACAAGTCAGATCATAAGTATTTCTATGTCTTTCCGTGGCTGGCCAGGATCAAGCAAAGGATGTGTTTGAAAGGAAGGGAGATGTCTTGGATTCCTAAACATGATGAGTTTTCACTTAGAATCATAGAATAGTTTAGGTTGGAAGGGACCTTTCAAGATCATCTAGTTCCAACCCCCCTGCCACGGCAGGGACACCTCCCACTAGACCAAGCTGCCCAGGACCTCATCCAACCTGGTCTTGAACACCTCCAGGGATGGAGCATCCATAACCTCCCTGGACAGCCTGTTCCAGTGTCTCACCACCCTCTGAGTAAAGAATTTTCTTCTAATTTCTGATCTAAATCTACCCTCTTCCAGCTTGAACCTATTACCTCTTGTCCTACTGCTGCAGATCCTTGCAAAAAGTCCCTCTCCAGCCTTCTTGTAGGCCCGCTTCAGATGCTGGAAGACTGCAATAAGGTCTCCCCTGAGCCTTCTCTTCTGCAGGCTGAACAAGCCCAATTCTCTCAGCCTGTCTTTGTAGGAGAGGTATTCCAGCCCTCTAATCATCTTTGTAGCCCTCCTCTGGACCCTCTCTANAGGTCCCTGAAGAGTTACAAGTCTGCTCTCTTGAAGTCGCCCTGAGGATTTTGAATTCTACCATTTTATGGTCACTGCAGCCAAGGCTGCCCTTGAGCTTCATGTTAGCCACCAGCCCCTCCTCATTGATGAGGACAAGGTCCAGCATAGCACCTCTTCTCTTGGTTTCCTCTAATGCCTGGAGAAGGAAGTTGTCATTGATGCATTCTAGGAACCTCCTGGATTCACTTGTTGATTATAATATACTCATCTCTGCAGAGTGCTAAGTTTTTTGGTTTGGTTTCCCATGCAGAGAAATGAAACAGGCTGAAGCAGAATGTTTCAGAAAGTCCATGAGCTTTCAGCAATGCTCTGTAGAATCACAGCACGAGTGCCAAAATACATGTATTTCTTGAGGTAACACTTCACAATGTTATGTTAATCTCTGAACTTGTATAATTACCAAGAGAGTACAAAGTACTTGGAAAGAACATCTTTTTCTGAAAGGTTTTCTGCTGCTGGTTTTCGTTAAATCTACTTTACAGTAAACATGTATGTACTGTACAGACATGTTTTTGTCATGCACTCTGTGTAAGGAGAGCACTTCCCAACAATAAAAAATTAGCAGGACACAAGGGGATATTGTACTTTCCTGGAGCTCATGTTGCCAGCAGCCCACCAGTCTCTCTGAAGTGGATGGCTTTGTCCAAGAGTGAGGAAACTTGTTTGTGGACCCGACAAATTCCTGGTATAGGTGGTATGTTTGAAATGACATCTTGGAAGAGCTTTCAAGCAGCATGTGCCTGAGTATCCATGACCATCCTTTCCCTCTTTCTTTAGCTTGAGCTTTCTGCCATCTTGGTGGGAGGTGTCCTTTTTATGTGTATCTCTTAACACTTGGAACTGAATGTAACTTTTATATGTTTATGGGTTCTGCAGCATTCATAAGATGACCCTTTTCCACTGTAGTGAATGCTTTCCTATTCTGCATGGATGTTGCACACAGTATTGGGCTGCATATACTGTTTTTCACCAGAAGTAAGTTTTATTTCATGAAAGTGGTCAATTGCAGAGAAAATTTGCAAACAGATGAGTGACAGGACAATAGAAGTAGTATGTGTGTTGAAATGTTTCACTTGCTTTTATAACCCTCCTTTTCTCTTTGACTGCTAAAATTCAGGCTGTCAGCATTGATACTGTTGCCTTGTCGGCCCTTCAGATTTCGAGTGTGTTTGGTAAACTGCTGAGCTGAGTGTATTCAGGAGGGTAAACACGGTGCTAGAAGCAGCAGTCCCCTTTAGTGCTGTGGGCCCAGCTTTGTTTAGAAGGAGGTAGAAGAGAGGAGATGGAGTATCAGGTATTCCTGTCCTCAGGGAACCAGCAGAGCCTCCCATTGCCCTCTGGCATTACCAGTGCATCATCCTAGAAAAGAAGGTGGGTGTCTCATTTGAAACACACTGCTTTCTCTTTTCAAAGAACTGTCTCCAAGCCTCCTGGACCATATGCTTCTGACCTCACTGAGAAACTGCAGAAATACCCCACCACATAATTTCTTTTTCCTTCTCCATATTCTTGGGAGAACGATGGACAAACAATTCCAATAAAGCTGCTCATGTGCTTATGTAGTCAGGCTCTATCTGTCCAGACATCTCTGTGAGACCAAAGAGCTAATACAGACTCCAACACTCCTGGGGCTCCTATGTTTCTCCCTATGAACCTTTCAACCTGTTAAACTCATGCCTGGAAGAATCCATCTTTTCCACTTGGAGGTTGTGGTGTACTTAAAGTGTCAGAATAGTTAGAATAGTCACTACGTAGACTTTCATAGAGCTATGAATCCCACTTCCCAAGTCAAGTTACTTCTCCCAGTTCTTCCTTCTTTCTTCCAACATAGAATCATTTGTTTCAGTAGATCCTCGACTGCATTTTCTGTTATGTGGCCCCTATTAGAACACCATTCAAACTGTTCCAAGATCTTTTGTGAGTTTTCTTTATGCTACTGACAACAGTAAGAGAAGTGAAACTTGCAGAGAAAGCATTAAAACAACCAAAGAGCAACTGAGGCTATAGAGCACACTGAAAGACCGTTGCCTGGGTCTCCAGATGCAATGTCTTAAGGCTGCAGCTTCTTTCCCACCTTACCTTAACACACTGGACAAGGGTGGAAAGGAAGCAAGAAAAGACGTTTCTGCAGCGATTGCAACGTGCCATGATACACAGATTCCCTCTCCCTGCCCTGTGACGAGCATGGCGTAGGCCACAAAGTGCTGCAATACTTATCGGGGCTTTCTGGGCCATTTTAAAAAAGAATTCCATCTTTGCTGTTGCGTCTTCTTCCCTCGCTGAAGGGGGGACTGACTAATTAGTAAGAGTTCAGTGGCAGATGCTGTTGTGAAAATGAGTTGATGGTGATCTAACTGGGAATGAAATCCTCTTAAAGACCCAGGCAGACATTTGTAACCTCTGTATGATACAGGCTCTGTTGGCCGATGCATGAAACCAGCCTGAGCAGTCCTGAAAGGTTGAACCCTCTTGTTTGCAAATGACTGCTCCTCTTCCAAGAGGATTTCTGTGGGCCTTACAGCTGTGTCCCATGCTAGTACTAACTGATGTATTAAGAACAAGGATGGCATTGCCTGTTTGATATAGCTTGTAACATTTTCTAATAGAAGAATCAAATGCCAGACTTGGTAGTTACCTTTTTCACTCCAATGGACACAGCGTGCAATCAACATCAGTTGTTCTCTTCTCAGTCTGAAATCACATTAACATTAGTCATGTAAAAGGCTTTACTGTTTTGAAAGAAATACTTATCAACATATCCTATTGTGGTTTATTTTTAGTCTGCTGATGTCTTTGACTAGTATCTCATATGACCATGACATTTGTAAACAGAGCGAGGAGGGTGTGTCACTGCCCTTTAGGTTACCATTTTCCTGGTAATTGTTATCAGATCATGACATCCACGTGTCAAACCCTAGATTCTAATTGTAACAGTGCAGACAGGAGAACTATAACTTGAGTTCTTGCAGTTACCAGCTCTTCCAGTTGCTTTTATTTCCATTTGCAGAGGAACAATTCAGGTGTGTAAATGTAGAGAACTAGTGCCATTTGAGGTGCCCACGAATGTGGTGCCTGAACTCCAGCTATGGCTTCAGAGGAGCAGTGGCCTCTCAAATGTCCTGTGCCATGGTCTAAATTGTGTTGGGCAAATTGTGCAGGCAGCTGACCCCTATTCTAGGTTTCTGCCAGCTGTTTCCCATGGGTGTCGCTCGGGAGATACCTTCAGAACACAGCCATCTGCTGACATCTTGCAAGAAGATCCTCATAGCTACTGCATCACTCACTGTGAGCTTGATGATTTGGGCAGCCCACAGAGAGACATGTACATACTTTTTCCCCTGGTACTATTTGGGAAAACTTCCTCACATGTATGAGAAAATACAGTAGCCTCGCCAGCAGAAGATAGGGAAAAAAGCCTGAAAACATTAAGTTAAAGCTATCATGCTTTAATGTATAATGAATTTGGCTTTTTAGAGATAGTTGAAATTTATATACACAGGTCAACCATATCCATTGTTTTGAGGCTTATAGAGATATCATGCAGAAGATCAGTGAGTAGTTCAGAGGTGCGTGGGCTGCAGCTTGGTTAGCAGTGGTGGGCTGTGGGAGGTCGCTGCAAGATCCAGGAAAGCCTCTTGATCTCTTGCATCTCTCCTTGTTTCTGATGATGAACTGTAGAGAGAGAAAGTGTCTCTCACATTTATTTGTTTTCCCCATAGTAATTTCTGTGGCTGTCACAAGAGTAGGATGAGCTTTGAGCTTGTAGGGATGTGTCCTCTATCTGAGGTGATGTTTGGGAGCTAGCTGACAGATTTCATGCCTTGGATAAGAGACTGAGGCCACCATTGGGGAAAATGCTGTGTAGTCATCACACAGCATTGGACACGGTGTGAAATTCTGTCAGGCCTGCCTGAAGGACACAGGTCTGACAAAGCAGCATCAGCAGCTCTTAGGTACTTCTCACCAGTTGTACCCTCTGAGGAGAGGGACAAGGGCTGCCTCAGTAAGGCACGTCCTACATACAGGACCACTGCCTTCTACTTGTGCCACTGCTCACAGGTGCTGTTGCTGACATGTCCTTCCAGGCTGGAAGGGGTACAAAACAGAGGGCCTACTCCCATGCATGGCCAGGCTGCCAAGGAAACAAGTTTATCCAACCATGGATGGTATTTTCAAAATAAATGAAAAGATCTGTCCCCACTCATCACTATTTCCATCCTGCCACAGATTGCCATGCTTGTGTGAGCACTCATGGGGGTCATCCAGGCTGTGCTGTCGGAGCGAGGGTTTTCTGTGCCTTTCTAAGTCTGGCTGGTGTGGACAAAAGCCTGCCCAACTATTGCTGCAGGGGGGTAGCTTCCTACAAAAAACCACAAGCTGCAGAAGTAGAAAACGTGAATGGAAGTACCAGTTATGCAGTTAAGAATGAATGAAAAAACTAAAGAAATGTAGGAGATAGAGAGTCAATCAGCTTGTTGCCTAGGAGAGGAGGATTTACGGGATGCCAGAGTTCCTGCTGCCTTAAGAAAGTGCTATAATGACAGGCAAGCAAGGCAGGAGAGAGCCAGAGGGCCTCCTCGCTGTGTCATGCTGACAGCATGGTTCAGACCTCAGCTGGGGTGAGTGGGTGGTGCCTATCGCCTTTGCTTGTCAAACTCCCAGTCACCACATAATGAGGTGATTGTTAAAACCCTTCAAAATATTATGTAGGGCACACATTTTTCCATGAGTTTTCATTGTATTTTTTTAAAGTGGCAGTGCTCAGGCAGTGTCTGTTCTCTCGGGAGGGAGTTCCTCCCAGCCCATGTGAGACCAGGGAGAGACACCTGCACTGGTGGGAAGGTCAGTGCTTGACAGACAGCCCAATTTCTCTTGATTCACAGGGCATCCTGACTGACCCTCCTGCAGTCCCAGCCCAGCTGAGAGCAGAGTATAGCAGGAGGAGCTCTGTTTTGCTCCCCACCTTTGATTTTATCCTAAGGAATGGAGGCTTTGCAATTCATAAAGTCAGAGCCTTCCATCAGCCCTGCAAAACTAAAGATAAATGCAAATTGCTGAAGCCTTTGTCAATAAGAATAGGCATACATCAGCTCCTGAAAAATACACTTGCTATTTTAGTTGAAAATAAACAAATAAATTCTTGGCCTTTTGAGCATTTAACCATCCTCAAGTAAGCAATAGATTTTTCAGAAGAAAAAAAATTTTACTAGGAGGCAATCCAGTGAGTCCCATTAAGAATAGGCAGGAGCACTCATTCATATCTTCATTTTGCCAGTGTTTCCCAATATATTACTAGAAAAATCAGCTAAAACATTTGTCAGACAAGAATTATGTTTCAGTGTATTCACAGTGTGCTTTTCTGATAAACCAGAGTGATGACAGATTTGCTACAGCAGGAATAAAATTCACCTTGCTGATGGGTCAGTATGATAACTGGTTAGATAAAACACTTTTGTGGTGTTTTTGGCCCAGTGAAAAGGTAGATGCCATCAGTTCACTGATTGCCTGAAACCACTGAGGGGAACAGCATGTCTTGAAAGAAATAGCTGGAGTGACCCTGGAGCTTGTTTACATTGATTGAGTGAAAGGCTGGTGCTGTCCTCGTATTCTTAGTATTTTTGTTATCTCTCCTCAGTGAACTGAGAGAGCTGTTGGAGGCACTGTCTGATAAGTGTTCCTTCTGTATGGTGAGATTTTAGTTACTATGGGGGGCTTCCTCCCTGCCAGAATAAAGTGGATGGGAAGAAAAGAGCAGGGAAGGTCCCAAACAGAGGCACTTCTTTTAAAACAAACAAAAAAATTCACCAGAGGGTTTTGGTTTTTTTCAGATTGTGACAGCAGGGCAGCCTTAGCATTTGTTTCATGGAAACCTCTGCAGTTGATCAAGACAGGCGATGAGTAAGACCATGCTCTGCTCATGAAAGCACCTTCTTCCAGAGGCCACTGCTTGCTCCTGATCTGCTGCTAATTAGTCTCCGCCCTGTGATTCTGAGTCATTATATTATTTGTCCTTTTCCATGGTTGCTTTTGGTGTGGAAACTGAGATAAATATTGCTCCTCTGCTGGAAATCATCATCATGTAATCAAATTCATCAGTACCTGGAAGCCCAGAGAAGAAGGGAATAGATTTTTTTTTTTTTTTTCTTTTTTGTGGCTGGTGATCACTGAGAGGAATGTTTTGAAGTTCAGCCATGCTGTATGTTATGGTGGTGTGCCACATATAGTGTCTGGCTAGTCTCTGTAATGTCACAAATTATTTTATTTGTTAAAACAGCAAAGCTATTAAGCAGCTTTAAAGCTATGGTCAGGAAAAGGTGGAGGGATTCCACACTTGAGGCTCTTCAGTGCTTCTGTCAACAGCAGGTGTCCCTGTCTGTGATTGCCCATAGTTTGCCATGAGATGTATTGCCTCCAGCCATGAATTCCCAGTTTATTACAGGATTGTGCAGGATCTTGCCCTATAACTTTTCTGTGTCTCCTTGTTCCATGCATCATTGGATTAAATGCCTTCTACCTTATGTGCCAAGTTCTGTTTTGCTTTGTTTTCTTGGTGGAGGAAGAAGGGGACAGGTTGCCAGGGTCATCAGTGTCTTTCCCCAGTATGACTGACTTTCTTGCTTTAGCAGGCATTACCAGCACTGCGCTATTCTTGAGAACGTGTCCTCCTGCTGAACTGTGCTTGACTGAGGCTGGTTCAGGCTTGGTACTGTGACTCAGATGAGCTGGATAGAGACCCTCAGGACTTAAAGAAGCAATTAGTTTAAGATGACCATGTTGGAAAGTTGCTTAGTGGGTTACTGTGGCAGATGCACACAGTCATCCCATTATGCCTTAATCCCTGAAATGGGGCGAGAGACTCCTAGCTGTATCCACTGTGATGGGTGGCTACTGTAGTGAGTATGCCTACACAACGGGAGCAAAACTGAAGTGGGTCATTATAAAATTAATTAAAATAGTGGACAGAGCTAACAGTTCCCCAAGAATCCATGTCCCATGCTGTATTGCTCCTTCCTCTCTTACCTCTGAATCCACAGGTTCTGCTGTTTCTCTTTCTTCAGCACTTCAGGGCTAGATGGTAACTTACCTTTCCTAAAGGACTTGTCAATTGAAAAATATAATTTGCCTGGATGTCCAGAATGTGCCTCTGGGTTGGCAGCTGGGAATCTTGTGGTGCTCTGCCTGGTCAGCTCTCAGAGCAGAATAGAAAACCCCCAAACATGTCCGAGCCTTTCTGTCTGGGCTGCTGGTTTCCGAGCAGTGCAGGGAGTGTAAGGAGGTGCTGGGGGAGGCTGCTGAGCTCTCCCCACAACAGAAAATTCCAGGGTTGGGGTTTTTTTTTCCCTTTGCTGTGTTCCTGTGGGAATTAGGATGGCTGTGCCATCCTGGTGGAAGTAATTACACCCATTGCACATGTACTGCATTGGTGAGACTGATGATGACTCTGTCTAAAAAGGCCACATAGATGGTGACAACTGTCAGTGACTAATTTGATGGAAGGATAAGACAATCATAATAAAAGATTTTTCTGTGTCACAGCAATTATAAGAGTTGGAGTAGCCCAAGCATCCAGTAGTACCCTGAAGACTGGAGACTTTTTCTATTCTTTCTCCACATCTTTCTCTTAATAAGCATCTGTTGCAATAAAAACAAAGATGCAGGAAGAGAGAAAGGGAAGAACTGTCTGCACTCACGTGAAATGTTAAAATAAATGCAGCTTTTTTTTTGAATGTGCATGGTGAAATAGTTCTACGGTAGCACCAAGAGTTACGAAAGGGACAAATCCTGACCACTGAATATTTGTTCCTTTTGCAGTGAGCCTTGGTAAAACTCATATAGTCTCTGACCTTACAGTACTAGTTTACAGTATCAGTGGTTTCCTGCCATGACTCAGTGGCTAGAACAGTAATATCTGACAGTCATTTTTTTCCTCTCTCTTTCTCTTTCCAGATCTCTTTTGAAGCTTCTCAGAGTGGGCGGGGAGAGATGAGTGACAGATATAGTCCTGGTTCTTGCCCTTCCTCTTGCCACCTTTTTTGTTTGTTTGCTTTTTAAACAAATCAACCTGCTTCTGCTTTTTCTGTTCCTTTCAGTCCTCTTATCCATCAGGCTTCCCTGACCAGATCTTACTTTCCTTTTCATTCCTACTGGTGGTGTCTAGGCTTGCTGATAATGCCTGGGAAATACTGAACTCATTCCCTTCCTGCTTTTTCCCACTCACTGGTACTTTTCTACTCTACAGATCAAACCTCTTTACATCCTCCCGTCCTCTGCAGTTATCTTGCTGAGCCTGCACTGCTATAATAAACTCTGCTACTGGCAGAGATTGATGACTTTTGTATAGCTTGGACTGGGTATGGTCTACGGTTAAGGTTTCAGTAAAAGTTGATTGTAAGATTGGGGGCAACCTGGCTTTGAAGGAGCTGCTTCATCTTTGGATCCTCCATAGCTGGGATAATGAGTGATAGTGAAGTTAAGACAATGTAAAGCCTCACTTGTGTGGAAACAGTCTTAATTCTGCCCTGTGGCCTTGCTGTCACAAGGTCACCCTGCCTCAAGGCTAAGCAGCAGCAATTGATGTTTATTCCTGTCAATTGTCAGCAAGCCCCAAGATCCTTCAGGAAGCCCAGAGTGAATCCCCCCTGCTTCTACAGTGTTCATCCTAGAGATGGCTGAGCCAGCATGAAGCTGGGCTCTGAGTTCAGGCAGCTAGGAACAGGGAGAATGTCTCATTACAAGCAGAGGGACAGCCCTCCGCCCTACCTACAGAAGGTGTAAAAACCTACCTGTAGTCCAGACTATACCTTCTGACCCTGCTTAGACTTTCAGTCCAGGCAACAGAGCAAAATGTCCTTCTTTTCAAAGTTAAGAAGACAACTCCAGAGTTTCCACGTGCCAATTTCAGTTTAACTCTGCTATATTTTCCAATACTATGTAGTAACTCTGACTCGGCAGCTTCTCTTCTGGAGAACCCTAGTCCTACACCTCTGAACAGCACCCTGAGAAGTTGCTTCAGTCCACAGTTAAGAAGTCTTTTGAATTTGCAAGTGATGGCCATAAGCCAATCTTCTAGACTGGCAAAATAATTTCATAATTTGAATTCTGTAGTTTCTTTTCTGATTAACTTAACCCATGTATATGTTGCCGATTATGAGACCATCTTTATTGGAAAATTTAGCTTACTTCTGAGGTCTTAGAGTAATAATCATGGCTCTGCTGTTGGTCTTCAGGAGATGTGAATCTGGGAGAATGACAACACATAGGACTCCTTTTTGGGTCCAGATTAAGTGAAAAGTATTTTAGTCTACTGAAGGCCATCTTCAGCTTCATATGATCCTTTAAACTTTTGTCTAACTACAGCAGGCCCACAGGCTGGGAAAGTATCTGTGCTTGGTAGAAGCTGCTGGTACGTGGGGCTGGCTGTTATTTCTCCAAGGTTACTTCTTCAACGTGTGCGAAGCTGAAGAACAGTTTCAGATGTGTAGCTTGTCTGTAACTCACTACAGGGAATCTGCGTCTTACCCTTGTAGGTGAGGAGTACAGCTGAGGCCAAAATGAAGCATAGGTTGTTTGAATCTACTGATAATTGTCAAGTTGATCATGCTTCTGCAGCCTCTGTTTTGGGATCCCTCATGCCAATGCAGGCAATGAAATAGAAATGTGTTTCAGGCCAAAAACTTGAGGGAAACACCTTTTTGAGTGGGATATATAAAATTTCGCAACTGTCCTGGTTCTCCTCAATCAAACTCCAGCACTATGCCTAATCTGGAATCAGCCTAGGATATGTCTTGGGCTGGAGAGTCGGGAGATGAGTGAGGCTGCAGGCACTCAGGCTCACCTCGGGTAATATTCAACCCTGTTCAGTGTTGGTCCTGCAGCTTCTGTTATGGGGACAGAAGCCTTAATTAACCTCTATTTCTTTGAAACTGAGTTATAAACCTGGCCTTGCTTTGGACACCATGTGAACAATGTATTTTAGGCCCAAATTACTTGGAAGCCATCACGCTGTTTTGTTTAGGCTGCGATCAAAAGATGTTTCCTGAAAAAATTTAGAAAAATCTATTAGAGGCTGCTGAAATGGGCCCTTGGTTCAGCTCTTTGCTCATGTGAGATACAGTCTTGTCTCTGTGGCCTACATTCAGGAGAAGCCCTAGCAAAATAGACAACAGAGCAGAACAATGCTTTTCACATGAAATATTAAGAAGTCATGTTAGTGTATGAGGACCAGACTTCTTTTCAGCTTCCAGGACTTTATAAAATCAGGTTTTTAGCTCTACTCAAGGAAACTCTGGAGTGCTTGTTTGGGTGAGAGAGGAGGAATGCATTTCAGGATGAGGTGAAATAGAAATTAGTTGAATTTATTACTTCATAAGAAACTGAAGAGACCAACCCAGTAGAAGAGGTGAATCTTTCCTAAAGTCTGTAGCTTAGAGTCTTCCTTGTCTCCATATGGATACCCATGTCAATAGGAGAGCCGTTTGGGACCTGATGTCCCTGAGCTGTGGTGAGTGGAGGTGGGATGTGCTGCCAGTGGAGCTGCCTTCTCTGGATCCTCTTGGCTGATGGGAGATGCTTTGGGCAGGCAGAGCCCTCTGCCTCAAGAGCTTTCCTGTTGCAGGAGAGCACATTAGGCAAGAGAAGACTTTTTTGAAGCTGTTTTCAGTGTGTCCAGACTAGATGTAAACAAGTGGTGAACAACTGTGCTTTGAAAATTGCTTTTTTTGTTGTCTTTTCCTATACGTCTTGGATGTTTACTTAATTTTTTTTTTTTGCAATGTGTGCAATTTCCTATGAGAATGTAGCCCTTCAAAGCCCCGGCAGACATCTGTATATATAATTTATTTCGAAAAAAGCAAAGCCGCTTCTCCGACTTCCCCTTTCCCATCTCCAGCTCTTTCCACCGGGACCTCGCTCTGCACCTGAAGCCGCGAAGCTGTGAGCACCACACCTGACCTTGGGCCGGGAGCAGGCAGGATGCTCTGGCGCGGCTGGGCCGGGGCCCGGCTCCGCCGCTGCCTGGGGCTCCAGCGCCCTCTCTCGACCCCGCCACACCGGAACGGACGCGGCAGCTCTTTGCTCGGCCCCGGCGGCGGGCGGTGCTCCGGAGAGGCGAGGCCCCGTCCCGGCTTGTGGCGGAGCGAAGTGCGGGCTCCTCGCAGCTGGAAAAGCATCGGGACTGGCGTAGAACTCGCAAAGGATAGCGCTTGTCCCCTGCGTGTGCGTGCAGCAGCTCTGCCCGGGGAGGCTCCTTACTTTTGAATCCGTAAATTTAGAGGGCTTTGGTAGACTCGAAGGAAGAGGAACCTTCTGAAGTTTTAGTTGAGTTGCTCTGGACAACAAAGAGAGGCCACTGCTGGGAAGTAGGTAGTGGGATTTCCCTTGCAAACCTTTTGCTTGATGACACCTTTTCGCCAGTTATTTCTATAAAACCAAGTCCTGTGGAGAACTTTCAGTCAGTAGAGGTCTTTCCTTCTAGGAAACAATTTATCAACACCATGAAGCCTCTGAAATTCATGTAAAGATAGACCCATCAAAGGAGAGTCCTAGGGAGCTCTCAGCAGACATCAGATGCTGAAAATGAGCAGATCAGGTCTGGCTAAATAATAACGCTAACCCGTAATCTAAAGCCTCTACTGCAAACCACTCTTCCACATAGCCTGAAATTTTGGGTTTGATAATTTTTAAAGTAACGTGATTGGGAGTATTATTCGTGCTAATTTCAGAAAATCTTTTCCTTGTTTTTCTGTTTCCAGATTTAATTTTAATGGTGACTACTGCAATTTGCATGTAAAATTTTTTATGTTCCTGAGGATTATAAGAAAGTGAAACAGAGTCCTATCATCTCAGAGCAGTGTTTTGTGATAACAAAAGTAGCAGGCTTTTGTTTTCTTGAACATAACGTTGAGCATATTAGGCCCAAGTGCTGGGGAATTTCAAAGCAGAAGTCAGACATCCCCTTAGGATCTTATTGTAAAGGTGTGTTTCTATAGCTCTGTGGTTATGTCTGTCTGACACCTTTCTGTGCCTTCTGGTCATCTGGAATTGCAACTAGGTGCAGCCCCATAAGCAGTTCTGAGGATGATTCTCATGATGTGTTGGGCACTTGCACTTGACACTGGACTTGCTGTACTATGAAAATATCAATCCTGCGAGCAGACCAGTAGTACAGCAGCACAAAAGGCAACTTGGAGGCACAAAAGAAGGCTTATGAGTGGGTACTACATCAACCATGGTATGAAATCCTCCTCTTACACCAGAGAAAAGTACTCAGTAACATGCCCTGTTTTGGCATCTCTGTATGAGCTGAGTGTGGCACTGCATGGTCTGCAGGCACCAGGAAACCAAAGAAGTCCTGAATGGCAAGTGATAGAGCCAGGGGCACTGACCTGGGCACATGGGCACTGACCATGTGCGTCCTGTCTTGTTTGCTGGTATTGTGACATATTTCAGCATTTGTGTAAGCTTTCAGACCACAAATAGCTTTTAAAGACAAGATGTGGAGAGTTTTGCTCTGAGTGGGATAGCTGTCTGCCAGCCCTTGCCAGGGGCAGCGTGCAAGGCTGGGGAGCGTTACCTGAGGCGCAGTGACAAGCTCCTGCCTTGCTCTTTGAGGGAGCACTCAATAAGCACCGGGGATTTGGTTTGTCAGCGCACTTCCAGGTTAAAATGTGAAGTACTGCAATAACTATAATATTTTGCACTTCATACTGGTTTTCTCTTATAATTAAGATGGAAGTGAACAGTAAACTCAAATCTTCTCCTTTCCTCATTTATCTTTAATACAACATATATATTTCTGCTATAGCTTTTCTTGTTGCTATAGATCCTGCATTCATCCTGCTGTTCCTATGCTATTAAGGGACTGTGAAGTTGGTTTAAGAAGTCACCTGATAATTTCTGTAGTATGGCCCAGGTTCACAGATATCTGGACTGCACTTACTCCCCAGTAAGGCTGACCAGTGTTGCAGTAGGCCTTTGTTGTTGTAGGGGTTCTCTGAGCATTACTGAAGCCAGACCAAGCCCAACGGCTCTCTGTTGGCCACAAAGTCTGAGATCTCACACTGATATTCTTCCTCTAACCTAGTTTCACTGAGGTGTGAGGGCTAGTGAGAAAAACACTGTCCTCAGGACCACGTGGGATCTGTAAACCATGCGGAAGTTTTGCCCCAGTATCCCAGTCAGCTTTTGGTTTTAAACTGCTTAAAAAGCAAATAAAACCTGTTTCTTCTGGCTAAGAGCTGAAGTGCTTAAGCAAAGGACTGACTTGCATGGAGAGTGGAGATGCTTATCATCTCTGTGTTTCCATGCTCCAAAAAGACATATGAAGTGCTGTGGACCATCTTTTTACTGTGACAAATTAATTTCCAAAATGATCCTCTGGCTTTTGGGAGAGTTTTGGGCTTTTGTTTTTGCTGCACGTCCTTCAGTCTCTTGTCCTGTTTGCTAAGCAGGAGGTGGAAATAATTTTGGAGAAAACATCTTAGCAGTTTTCATGGTTTTATTTCATTTTCTAGAGGAAAGACTGAGAGGGCCAAGAGGTCTAGTTGTTAATCTGTTGATCTTCAGAAGATATCTTTTGGTGTATGTGCTCTGAAGACCTTATTTCTCAGCCATCCAATGAAGCAGAGGGTGGAGATGATGGAATGTGGATTTTTGGTGCAGAGTTTGCTGCATAGACTAATATATCAAAATACCACCCAGTTTAGTTTGTCAGGACTTGGTGTGTCACCTAGTAACAGACTTTGCAATTAGATCTTTCTGTTGCTACTGCACGTTAAAAAAATCCTACCAACCTTGGGAGGACTCTGCTGCTGTTGCATCCCTCAGAAGAGTTGCTTTGGCTAATTGACACTGAGTATTTTGTATTGACCCCAATAACACCAGTATTTCAAAGCTGTGGAAATTTGGGACATGGGTCCTCCCCAGACAGCCCCATTTGGCATCTTTTCCTCCAGTATTTGTGGGGCAGCCCCACATGCTTTCCTCTGAATGCCTCTGGCGTGTTGCTGTGCGGTGGGATACCCCTTTCTGGTGACTTTCTGGTACCTGTTTCCAGTGACCTACCCTTCAGTAGGAGGTCTTGCAAGCTGTGAAGCATAAGAAATTTTGCTTCAGAAACTCTCATCACTTTGGGTTGATGGTGACTTAATACCTGGAGCAGCAACCTAAATATTTATTTACATGTCTGTATACAGCGAGTTGCCTTGGTAGTGGTAGATCCTTGCAGTTAATGAATTTTCAGCATGGCTTTAGGTAGCTGTCGCTTTCATAAACACATGGTTTTGCTGTGCATGTTTCTCTGTAAGGGGTGGTTTTGACACTGTGATGCTGACAGCTGTGAGTAAGTAGCGATGCCTTTTCAGATGTTTCATGTCCCTTTGATGTCATGTGCTTTGTGGTAACGCAGCGTAGTGCTAATGAGAAAACGGGGTGCATCCTCTCCTGTCAGTCCCGCACGAGAGCTGCTGGTGCTCACACATGTCTTTCATTCCATGTACGAGCACCCTGCTGAATCAGTGGGCAGCTTCAGTAAGACTCTTTCGAATGATTTGTTTTATACAGCAGTGAACAAGCAGCCTGGCTCAACATAGCTTCAAAAAATGACATTTTTTATATTTTGACTCAATACAAAAAAGGATGAGACTCCAGCAGCTTGGAAAGATGCAGTTACTGGGGTAGGTGTTACCCAGTGATTAATGTCTCTTGCTTTAAATTCAAACCTCTCAGCTCCTTTCATACATTTTTTCTAGCAACAGCAGATCCAGTGCCAGTCTCCTTGGTCTGAATTTCTTTAGGTGCAGACACTATTGCCAAATTTGGTTTCTTGGCAATTTTGGGCTTAGGAATTGAGCTCTGACTATGCATGCAGATCCCTGAGTATTCCGCCTGAAAGTTGTTGATCTGTTGAACTAATTTATAGAATGTGTTATTCCGCTTTCCTGCGGCATTTCTACTGTATGGAAAACATTTTGTGCTTATTATCACTTGCCACATGCACTTAATCTATTTTTGGTAATTCTTCAGGGCCCATCACCATGGTATCCTAGCACCAGTGAACATAATGCCAATATCCGTTCAATGTGAACCGCAGATGCACAACTCCTTCTAATATTAACACAGCTTTGTTACGTTACTTTTTTCATTTTTCAAACACAAGGCATTTGTGCTGTAAAAAACAAGGCTTAAAGCTAAGACCATGCATACTGTAGATGGAACCATTTCTAAATGACCAAATGGAATTAACGAAGCCAGTGGACTAGGCCTACCCTTTACCGCTGTTTGTGCGTTATCATATTGGTGATACACTTGAGATGACTTCTGTTTTTTTTAAAGAGTAAAAATCTGCATAACTCTAGTGAGAGAAAGTGGCTGAAGTGCCATGGGTAGATCTATCTGGTGACACTAAATAATTTTTTTCTACATGCTGGATACTCCAGTCTGTAAAGCATGTAACAGGTTGCTGGTGTGTGGCATTGGTATAACATGTAAGGGGAGGTGGTCACTAAACCTTGATGCACAGCAGTGGATTCAGATGTGTTGGCTGCTGGCAATCGTCAGTGTCACTCACTGTCCTACTTCCAGCCCAGTTGACAACAGAGTAGTAATTCAGTCATTTCTAACTTTCCCTGAGCTCCTACTGTAGAGACATAAGGTGATATAAGTGATGAGTGTGCAGAAGATAACACTAAGAGGTTCTGATCCAGCTCCATTTCTTTCAACATAATGCAGAATTTTACTAATGTAAATGGCTCTGTGTAAGACAATAATGCACATGTTTAACATGTTCAATGTTTTTCTTATTACCTACATTTACCTCTTGCTAAATCATTATGCAAATGATTCTGAACTAAATGCTTCACAACTAAAACATGAATGAAAACAAGGCTGTATTTATTCTTTCAGCAAATACAAGCTCAGGGTATATTTAGAAGACTTCAAAGTGAACTGCGTGGGAAAAACATAAACACCTTTGGAGCCAAACCAAACCAGTAACCTTGCACTGTTGCAAAAGTCTGTGTTGGGCAGGTATGCAGAGAACAGGCAGTTCTGAGAGCCAAGTGACATCTCCTGGTGTTAGTGCTGGTGTTGAGTCTCAGCCACATCTGCTTCTAGTGCATGTGTCCTACGAAATTGAAAGGGTGGCTTGATAAGCCACGAAGGCCAAGATCCACAAAGGCCCCAAAGGACTTGTGTGCCAGTGGAAAAAAAAATCTAAAAATGAGTCTGTTGATAATTCTCTACTATTAGATCATCCCTTTTACTTTTTGTGGGTTTGTGTACTTTGCAACTTTGTACTATGTCCCTGTGTCAATCTAAGGCAAGTGATATTTTATTTCCATGTCTAACTGTGGTGTGGCAACTTTTAAAAAGGAATACATGTATATTTTCATTATGCCTAGAAAATATTCATAGAAGGATGGTTAATCTCTTGACAGAGGACACTTCTCAAAGTTTCTCTCTAGCCATAGGTGGCCAATCTCTGTTAATTGCCCATGTTCACAGGAAGGGGGTGGGTATCTCTGGGGTGAACACAGCCTGTCTGTCTCAGGGCTGGACACATCACACTCTGCATTTCCAGCTACTGCATGCCACTCCATAATTATCAGGTTCTTGTGGGAGATAACCTGTTGTGATTGAAAACCGAAACAAAACAAGGAACTCCAGCATACAGCATCTAGGATAGATTTAGATGACAACTCACTGTAAAAAGTAGTATGCTGACCATGCAGGTGAGTGCTGCCTTTGCCAGTACAGGCACTATTTCCTTTCTTTAGTTTTAAATTATGTCCTTGCTCTATGTAACATTCTCTTAATAAGACTAAAAGAAAGTTTAGTCTTTCCAGCCTGTGCTGGAACTGTTGTTTGCAGTGTTCCAGTTGACTCCCTCATTTCTGTGAGTATTGCAGACCAGAGCTGCATGGCTCACCAGAGGTCAGGAAAGATCATTTCTGCATAGTTTCATAGCTAGGTGGACCCCAAAAAAGCTCTTGGCCAAGGATTGGATCAGTGCTGCCTCTCACTTCTGAAGGGTGCTTGCCCAAAATGTTCCTGGTTGCTGGAAACTTTACAGCTTCCCAATGCAAGTTGAGGCTGTTCTCTCCTTTCACCATTCAGAGGGTTTATCTCCTGTCTGAACTGCATCTTCCAAGCTATGCACTGAACTCAGCACTTCCTACACTCCTCTGGAAATTAGAAGCTAGATTCTCCATTTCCTCCAAGCCAGACTTTACATATCCAAAACCTGCTTTCATGAGTTCCCCAGTTTTCCTTTCTTTAGATGAAATAATCCCACTTCCTTTCCTCTCTTCCCTGTTGGTACTGTTTTCTGGTCTTCTAATAATTTTTCTTGTTCCCTGAATTCTTTCCAGTCATTCCCGTATTTTGTCAGTTGCAGTGCCCAGCCCTGAAAATAGGCATGGAGAAGGTGGGACCTGGGAGCAGGGCTGTCTGCACTGGATGGGTGACTTCATGAGCAGTGTAGGCTTCTGGCTCAGTCTGTTCATGGCAGTGCTTAGTTTGACTTTCTGCAATACCACAGTTGCAACCAAGTCCTGGTGTCCCTTGTGACCCATCCACCTCCAGGTCTTTGTCTGCAGAACTGCTGCCTAGACAAGTTATTTTCCTACCACAGTTATGAAGTTGATTCTTCCTGCCTGGCAGAAACATCTTTCAATTTTCCCCATTGAATATTTTTTCCTCAGAGCATTTCTGCAAGCAGTTAAAGTTTTTAAGTCCAAATCTATCCTCCAAGATACTGAGAGTCCCATCTGTCTTGCCTCCCAGTGCCTTGAAAGGCTGTGGTCTCAAGTCTGAACAGCAAACTACAGCCCAAACATAGTTTGCTTATGACAGTGTCAAGCCAAGGATTATTGCTTTGGCTACCATTTATTTTGGAAAGTAATGGCTGGAAATGATCAGGACTCAGCAGCCTCCCACTTAACTCATCAGAAAGCTCAAACCTCATGAGCAGCAGGACCTCAGCAGTCCAGCACTGGCACATAAAATTCCTGCATCGATAGTAAACCACCAGAATAATCTACCAAGTGCCAAATCAGTCGTCCTGTTCAGTAATACCAAAACTAGGTCTGTGTTTTGATTCAAACTAGACTGCCTGTTAGAATCTGAATCCAGCTTTCACTTTGCAGACGTGACACATTGGCGTGTATTCTTTTCAATCTATTGCATGAAATTAATAAAATTTATTTTAAAGATTAATCACAGGCTAATGTTTTGCTCTCACCCCTGCTCCTGCTGGGCTCAGGGAAAGTCTGCCACATAACATGTGTAAGGAATTCACACTGGGCACACAAGCTGGGCTGGAAGGACCCAGCACTGCTGCTGCAACACACCCTGCGCTGCTTGCCTGCTCTTGTGGGCACTGCACCACTTCCACAGGAGTTTGGTGGTGAGCTCAAATAAGCTCTGGGGGCAACTCAGACTCCCAAGCCCTCATCATAGTATTTTCCCTCAGCTAAACCTGTGTTTTTGTTGGCTTCTGTGGTTTTGCGTTTTGTTATTTTAGTACCAGAATGAACTGCTTTGCTGGGACGCTTACTACTTGCCATTCTAGTGACATTTTGGTAAGATGTATACTGTTTAAAGAGGAGATGTATGTTTCTGGATAATATTGAGTAGTGGTCTAGGTTCTTGCAAAGACTCAGGAGGTCAGTTCAGAAAACCTAAGGTCAAAGGATGACTCCAGCAGGTGTGGCCTATGTGTTACACAGCTCTCCTGCTCATTGCTGTTTCACAGCCCATGCCAATCTGCTGGGAACCTCAAAAAATGTTCTCAAAGGAGAATAATAATTTGCAGTGAGCTTCCATCGGGTGGTGGAGGGCAGCGAGCCATGATCTTGGCCCTTCCTTCTGCCATTGGCAAGCTGACATCTTTTCTTGAGCAATGCTTGTATTTTATCCTCAGGTTCAAACTCTACATTCTTCTGTTTTCTGTCTTCTCCATTGAGAGTCCAGAAATAAAATAACCTCCTAATCATTTCTTCTGTAACTATATAACTGGAAATGTAAGTGTAAAGGGAAATGTAAAGTCTCTTCCTGTTGCTTATTAGTCAATGTAATACATTTTCTAGTCTCAGAGAGATTACAGTCATATTTTATGCCGCTTTTTTCTAATCTGCTTTCTCAATTATCAGATCCCTTGGAGGAAAACTTTTCAGTTCAGTCATCAGAATAAGACAGGGTTGCTTTATGTGCTGTTTCCATTTTCATTACTCAAGTCTGTATCAGGAGGTGCAAGAATAACACTTGTATGAGTGTCTACTCTCAGCCCATCAAGGGACACAGTAAGATGTAGGCTGCCCAATTGCTGGCTCAACCAGAGCACAAGGCTCTTGTACTGTTCAACTCTCTGAAACACAAGCTGATAAAAATACAGACTTTGTCTATGTGAGAGAGTTTAGATCTAAATGTTGCTTAAAAAGCCTGTAGGTGAGAGGAGGAGAGAAAGATCCTAAAATAAGGCTAAAGAGACTAGACCATGACTTCACTGTTATTGTCCAATCATTCCTTCCATTAGTCTCACGGATTATAAATTAATGACTCTAGTATTTATTCTTTTTCTCTCACTGAAGCATTTGGTTAAGTCCACAAACTGCATGAGCCTGTAAATATGAAAAGACTTGGCATTTGATGCCTTCTGTCATGCCAGTGGGGTTGCTGATTTCTGTTTTCCTCTTAATGTTTCTGTTCCTAAAACACCTTGCTATACACTCCCTGTGGCAGGATTATTTTGAGGTGACAGCAATCCTTTCTGTGTCAGCCCAGGATCCACTCATGCTGAGGGAATTCTCGACATCACTTTCCTTGCTTTGCACAGCTAAAGTAGTAAAGGAGGGACAGAGAGATCATGAGGGAATGCCAGGCCTGGCTCTTACAGGTTTTACTCCAGAGGGGTCTAAATCATGCAACTTGAAGTGGCAAGCAGGCTTCTTCACAGCAGTGTGGTTGTGAGAAGCTATCACTCTTAGCTGCACTCCAGGGACAGGAGCAAGTCTGAGCACTGACCAGGAAGGCTGGACTGAGAGCAAGTGAGGGGTCCTAGGTTGGTAATGCAGGGGTAGGTTTAGTGGGAGCAGACCTGGGGTGCCGATAAGGAAGGAGGCAGATGTCCCAGTGTGCAAGTATGACCTGAGGTGAGAGTTTTGGTTTGGGCAGATGCTGTAGTGAGAGTGGGCATGGGCTTAGGGACCACTTTTGGGAGGATGAGGGTGATGTGAAAAGAACATGGAGATGGGTGGGGGTCCTCGGAGGTGGCACTTATAGATGTGGGCAGTAACAGAACACAAGTATGGTTTTGACCCCTTGTTTTACTCTGTTCTGACACTCTTTGGGATATATATAATGTGGAAACAGAAAACTTTACATACCATGCACTGCAGAGAAGACAGGTGTTTCCTTGTAGTAAAGGAAGCTTTCAGATGACAGATATTGCAAAACACATCTTTTAAAATAATTCAATTGGGTACCAATTAGCCATAATGAAATAAGTTTAGCATGGATGCTTCCATACAGAAGGAAGCATTAGCTGCTGCAACATCAGTGTGACTGGAGACACCCCGCAGCACAGCGCTTCGCCGCGAGAGGGTCAGAGGCATAATCGTCTGCAGCTGCTCCAGGCTTGTGTCTACTGTCAGTGTAAATATTGAGGATGAGTGCATTGGCTGGCTAGACTTTGGGCTGACCTAGACAGCTTCTGGAAACTCAGGATGTGCCATTTATAAAAGGCTTTTAATTTTTCCCAAATCACCCTGATTGAAAACATTCAGCCAAAATGTGAAGGAGTGAGCAAAGGGTCCAGTTCAGCTCCTGTTGAGAGCAGTGACCAATGTCAGACAGCACAGGAGCTGTGAGCAGCCTTGCCACATCTGGCAATCAGTCTGATTCTGGCATTTAGAAATTCAAGATAGTGTGCCCTGACTCCCGCAATTTTCTTTAAAGCCCTGGAGTCAGATCCTGTTCTGATGCTGGTGTAGAGGCCTCCCAATTTGGCAACAATTTCCTTTATACCATCTGAAGAGCTGATTCATTGCACAGCTCTGTAATAAAAGAATATAATTTAAAAACCTCAAACAAACAACAACAACAAAAATCCCCAAACAAACAGCAAAAAGGACTCTTAGGTGAAACATTCTATCTACTCCATGGTGAGAACATGTAGGTTATAGGAGCAATATTTTTTGATTAATTTAAATAATATTGTGGGTTATTTCCTGTTTAAGGGAAAAAAATAAATAAATAAGAAAGGAGCAAAGAATGAAAAGGGTTTTATTATAAGGCAAATAGTTTGAAATGAGCCTGACCATGGCAGCATCTGCCAGGTTGATGTTTACTATTTGGAGGAGCTATGTTTTAGCCACAAATGGGTGACAGAAGAAAAGCCACAGTTGGTGTAGTTGATTATTTCTGGGGCTAATCACTGGACTTGTAAATTTCTTGTTATTTTTGTAAATTGATAAATTCTAGACTTGTGTGTGTAAACAAGACTTTGTGTTTAATGGGCTGTGATTCATCCAGAGGGAAAACAAATGGGTCATCCCTTGAGACAGGTTACCAAGAGCAGTGAGGTCATTAATCATGGTGGATCCTCTTAGATCTGTTGAAGCCTTGGGATGCTCCAGGTACCTCTTTGAAAATATTTCTTACCTTATTTCTGTTGTTGGGACACAAGGTCCTGAATTAGGCAGCTCACACCCCTGCTTTCAGTGGAGCCTGGGGATGTTAGTGTATTGGGAAGCCTGGGAGGTGTGAGCCAGAGCTGCTGCCCACCTGTACTCACTGCTGCTGTGCACATTGAACCTGATGCTTCAAGTTATGGAGACTTTGCCAGCTCTGCCCCTTATTCTAAGGACTGAACCTGACCTCTAGAAACCATATTGTGCCTCTGTGAGAGTTAAAATCCACAAGAAAAGGTTTTACAGAGCTACTAAGCAGCATGTATTATCCACATTAATACATTATGGCCATAGTTCCCAGCCTTGGTGAAAGGCGACCTGGTGCATGATAGCTTTTAAACCTGATTTCTGTTCTCTCTGCCACACAGTACAACAGGCAAGAGCAATTATCTACGAACACACCTGCCAGTTAACACCTCTGATATTATTGTCCCACTGTGCTAATGAGGAAGAGAATGTACTATTTTGTACTTCATTTTCACCATGTGCAAGCTTTTATTTTTGCGATAGGACCTCCATTTGAACAATGTGCTTCCACATGCGCTGCTGCCCTAGTGCTTGCAGCCAGCAACTGCTTTGATTTGGGCACAGGCAAATTAGCACTTCCCTTTCTTTGCAAATTCCTCCTCTTCATTTATCACCAGTTTATGTGGAAATATGTTCAGTTGGCTATACTCAAAGCAGGGCTTTCAATGAAAAGGTAAATTTGTATCCCATATTTAAATTATGCCTTTGAGGTATGAAAGATCTTGCTGTTTGCTGTGAGCTGTTGAATAGGCTTCTTACTAATGTTCAGGGATGGAGGGAACCAGGAAATGTTTGTGAGTCTTGTTGCGAGTCAGAGGAACTTGGCAGCACACTCCTACATGGGGAAGGAACTGTTCCCTGCTCATTGCTGGGGTAGCCGTTAAACAAATAAATAAGAGGACTAGTCAGAATGAAAACTAGCTTTCCACCCTGGTGTGGAATCTGCTGGGTTTCAAAATCTCTGTTAGGACCATTTGCTGTTAGCCTTTCTTCCCTTTCTGTTCACTGGTGGAAGATCTGTGTTGGATGTAAACATCTTACCCGTGGCTGGTTGGACTGCAGCTGTAATCCTGGAGAAAGAGGATAATACCTGCTCCTCTGAGGGCAGTCAACATGAGAGTTTCCAAGTTAGGTAGTAGAGGAAGATGGGGACAGGCAGGGAGTCCCTGTGTTGCACCAGCCTGGACTGTCATCTGGCTCATAACATAAGGTGGTCTGAAGCTTTCATAAATTCACAGTGGCTCTCACTGACTCCATGTGGGTCAGCATAAGGCTGTTCAAGATGAGGAAGGTGTACTCCACCTGTACCATTCATCTTGCATCAGAAGGGTTTCACAGAGGGTGGTAGTCCATTCCTGTGCCAATAGAGCATCCTCCTTGGTAGTGCCATCTTCCTCACACCAGTGACACCAGTTTTAGGGTAAAAATCTGTCCATTGATTATCAGTTTCTAAAGGACATCCTGACAGGAGTCATAAAATACAACAAAAAGAGAATTTAGGTGGTGATTGTTTAGGTCCTCTGCAGTGGAGCAGAGTGGAGCTGCCCTGTGGCCCGGGCTGCTGCACAGGGACAGTGTGCATGGTGTCTCTGGTGGGCAGCATGTGGATCTGTAATGAGTGGACAGTGAAAGACCAAGGAACCAAAAACCAGAGGAAAACACTCCAGAGTGTTTTCCTGAGAAATGCTGATGCTATGTAGCACGGTCTCGCATCCTCCTCTGGACTTCGCTTATGCTTGGGCTGCCAGGTGTGATGGCAGCAAGCTGATGGTTCTCTGCCTTTTTGTTAGGTGGACACAAGTTTCTGCCACCTGGGACAGGTGCACTTGCCCTGTAACAGATGTGCATGACACAGCCCAGGCTTCTCATTTGTTTTCCACTTGGAAAACCCACTTGAGTGTGATTTCAGGGATGTTTAAAACAATGTAGTTCAAAAGCAGTTTAAAACAATGTAAATGTCTTGTTCCATTACAGAATTACACCACAGATCCTCCTTTCTAATATAATTTACAACTAAATTTATATATTGTTCCCCAAAATGCAAGATATTGTTAGAATGAGTAGAATACTAGAAAATAAACATATACATGCATATATGAATAAAAGAAAATTAATTTAGCATCTTAAAGTTTTGCTATCTCTTGGGTAGAGCTGATTTTTTTTGTTGTTGTTCGTTTTTCAAAATTCTGTGTCGCTGGGTAATCCAATTTCTATTTTAGACTACACTACAGCTTTTTAAAGTTGTAAAATAGAAGTGATTGAAACACACTAGCTTTTCTAAAGAAGTCCTGTCTGTCGGGATGAAATAAAAATAAAGATAACAAAAAATATATGTTGGGGTGCTTCTTAATGCAGTCTCTGCCACAACTGACTTCCAAACATTTTAGCAATGTTCACCTTAAAGAGTTTTAGTGATTTGGTTTCACTCTAAAAATCTTGAATTTTTTTTAAACCAGTTTTGATAAAAGACAATCATGACAAATTCTCTAGAAGGAAAATATTACACAGACAAGTAAGAATTCATTCCTTGGTCATACATTGCTGTGTTCATATTTTTCATAGAAACAGATGAAACTTAAATTCCAGAGCATGATGCTAATGAAAGCAGTAGTCTAGTCACAAAAGTTTGGGTTTTGTTTTTTTTTCCTGGCTGTGTCTCTTTTTCCAAATGATGTTTATTTGTATTGCTGTCTGAATTGGTTTTGGACACTGACCTTACGATATTTCCCTAACTTGAGACATCATGAAGTGAAATACAGTTTCCTTAGACCCATGAAGGAAACAAATTAGATGGGACTGGTTATTTAGATCACTTTGTGCAACAAAACTGAAGGGAAAAGTCTTTGGCCCAGCTCCAGGCCAGCTGCAGCTTGTCGGAGCTGACTCAGACGATATCAGAAGTCCACACTGGAAGACACTGTGCGTGGTGACGAGGTGGTTTGGAAAAGGCTCCCATCTTGTTTTTGAGGGGGCAGGGAGAGGAAAACAGTGCAAAGCCAAGGCACTTCTTGCATGGTTCAAAATAGCCAGTGTGATGGGGAACCTGCAGGTTGAAATATGTAATTACAGTACTGCACTGGCACCAGTCTGCGCCTGAGCTGCACTGGGCTTTGAGGGAATCAGTGTTAGGAGAGGGGCTGTAAAAGTGGCTGCAAGTGCCGGAGGTCTCAGTGTGTTGTGCTTCCACCTGGAACTGGCTGAAGCCATCCCTAAAAACAGATGCCTGCCTGTAAGTCACAAATTAACTGTCTGAAAATAAAATAGATTAGTAGCCCTCAACCTTAAGTGTGTTGGGAGCCTTCCCCCAGATGTATTTTGGAGAGAAGGTCCCCATCCCAGCCATGCATGGGTACCTCCAGGCCTGGCAACATCATAGGCTGGGGGTTAGCTGGGGTGCTGGTGGTGGCGGTGGCCAGCAGGCTGCTGGGGACTCTGTTTTCTCACAAGTAGGTTCTTTTTTGTGATTGTCACTTTGAGTATGAGATTTCTATGCCAAAATAGGAAAGATTGAAGACTGGCCATGAGAAGCAGCCAATTCCCCCTTATGGTTGCTGTCCACGTACCATCATCACTCCACATCGTTTTATCCCTATACAATGGATATGGTGTTAGGGATTTGGAGGGAAAATCCAAATAGATGACTATTGGCATATACTGTCTCCAGTCCCCTTTCTTTCTCCTCTGGAGGATGCTTCCTGAAACCCTGTTTTTGCCAAGAGTCGAGGTGTTTCTTTGCTTAGAAAATTGAATCTCTTAAAGAAATTCACCTCTGTTGGTCTATGTCATACCATGGCTTTTTGGCAGAGGATCTAAGAGTGGGACTTCCTTCATTTGGGACACTGGATTGATTGAACTGTGATGTACAAATAACATTTGCTCCTAATTTGTTCCACCTCATCTAAAAAGGACAGTAGAAGGGTTGAGCAGCTTGCCTCTCCCAGGCATACAGTCTGTTCCATGTGGAGCCCCTCTGTTGGCCAGACCAGTGACTGGAAAGGGGAAGTTTAACTGCTGGAGTAACTACACCATTTGCTGGGAAAAAGTTAGTGTGAAAAATATTTAGCCTAGGCCTCAGAGTTGTGGAAAGAAGCCTAGCTGTTTCTTTAGGAAAATGAGTGCTTTCTAAGAACAAACACACAACTTCCAACACCCTTTGGTTCTGATAACTAAAAATGTTGGTGGAAGTGTTTTCAAGACTTGCTGCTTGTGTAGTTACACTGATGACAGAGGAGGGGGGTGGGCAGATATACTCGGGGTCACCAGTGTCCCACCTTCCTGGTGCAGCAGTGGCTGGGGACCCTTTGCAGTGTGCTCTGCTGGCTCATGCTTCAGCAGAGCAGTGATTTCTGCACGGGGCTTTCCAGGGCATCCCAAAGGAGACCTGCACTTGTGAGTCAGATCTGGGGTGTGACAGGCTTTGGTTCATCCGGATTCCAGGCAACATTTAAAATAGCTCGTGGCTTAGCAGCTCAGATTGATTTTTCTTTTCCTTTTTTGTTTGCAAGATGTTCATATTCAGGTCCTTGCTATCAAAGCTATTGGTGCATTTCTGAAATTAATGTATTCAGAAACCATTTATTTAGTTTGGATACCATAATATGTTTGTTTTCCCATCGGTGTATTAAGGGACTAGATAAATACATGATCTATTTGTAAGAATGCAGTTCTGTTTCCTGAAGTTGCAGGGAACTTCTATTCGCCTTCATATGCAAAGCAACACTGTAGCTGGAGTTCATATTAAGGGAAATATCCAGCAGCGTAATCTGTTTCACCTCCACAGCCATATTTACTATTCTCAATAACAGTGGTTACATTTCTGTGGTCCAGTTTTGCAGTTTGCCACATATGTTAAGCATACAATTTCCTGTTATATCTTAGTTGGAAAAAACAGAACTGGCATTTTTCACACAGCTTGGTTTTTATTTGTTAATATCTGTATAAAAAACTAGGTTTACTGACAGAAAGTTTCAGAAGAAAACCTTGATTCCCCCAAACCTTAAGGCTACAGAAATTTAAAGTGCTGAGGAAAGAGCTTGACGTTCCTCTCCTGCACTGTGACACTTTCAGCACTGTCAATAAAGCTCTGCTGATTGCTGAGCACTCATTTCCAGCTTGGGCAGATAGCAAACAGCAAGGCACACCCTTGTGTCACCAAGTTAACCTTGGACAACACCTCAGAAGTGACCATGAATACTTTTATCTGAGCAGATCCTCTCCAACTGTCCCACCTTGCAGAAACATGTTTGCTTCAGGACTTCCGAGGTCACTATTGCAGATTTTGAAAGAGGACGTGGGAAGCACAGCAATGTTTTTGTCTACTAGACCCTGAGAAAGGGTGGGTTTGGACTTCCAAAAGTCCAGATGCTGTTTCTGAGAGCTGTTAGAGGAGGAAATGAAGTCAGAGACAGACAGCAACCCATGTAGGAGTCTCTTGCAAGGGAAAGTGGGACAGGATGGAGAATGGAGAGAAGAGGTACAGCTGAAACTGCTTCCCATCCTATTCACAGCATGGCCCTTCTGCCTTCGCCTGGCTTGAGGTTTGGTGTTGCAAGGAAAAATTCCAGACGCATTACTCATTTATGTTAGAGTCTGTTGACCTGATACTGTGAGCTGGGAAAATAAACTTGAAACAAAGAGGCCAGACATGAGTGAACAGAATGGTAGTGACTTTACAGTAAATTGTATTGTTTTGAAGAGGTTAATAATATGTTCATATTTTACTGAATGTGTTAAAACTCTTAGTTAAATGTTGTATGTTACTGGAAGGGAAATAAAATATTTTTTAAGTGGGAGCATTTTAATTTTATCACATTTCCTTTGATTTCCTTGAAGTCTCCAAAATTGATTTTACAGGATTTTCAAAGTGGATAGTGTATTTATAGTTTTTCTAGGTTTGCTGCTGAAAACAAAGCAAGTAAGGCTTCAAGATTAACATGGTTAAGAACCAAGCCCTGCCAAAGCTTACACATGTGCAATTGAAAGCCTGCAAGTATTCTCCATACACTAATTCAAACTACTCACATGAGTAAAGTTAAGAGCTTAATTGCATGCAGGTATTGTTTCCTCAAAATTAAGTAATTTGATTTCTGAGGCTGTGAAGACCTGGTGTTATGCAGCTCCCATGACCCCCGAAATAAGCGAGCATTGTAAAAACTGCATAAAATGACTTCTTTTGTTAAAACTATTACTGAGACGAATGCTCCCCTCCCTGCTCCGATCAATATAATCTGTATGTTACTATGTATGTCATCTAAAAGGACTGCAGGTTTATATACTTTTTCTGTGCAGAGTCATATGAAATGAAAACTAATGAGGTTCAAAAGGTTTCTGATCATTTAAAAAGAAATTTCATTTCAGTTTCCCATCTGAAAACTGCCAGAATTGAGGGGGGAAGGGCTCCTTATTTTTTCCACAAGATCCTCTTGAGATCTTTTGTTCCTGTGAATTGGCCCTCAAGAAACCAGTGAGGGTCTATTCCCAGAAGTTTTCCCATTTGCCTTTCGGGACAGACCCCTGGAGTTTTCCCACCCCCTTTCTATGCCCAGGTTAGTGCGGAGTGTGAATCCCATCTTATGGATGGGGCTGAGTTGGAGCAGTATCTTTTTTGTCACCAGCTGCCAGGGAGTGGTGGACAGTGCCAGCTTGGGCTGTGGGCAGGGCAGTGTGGAGGCAGTAGCAGGTCCCTGGCTCCACACTTGGCTGTCACAGCCTGACAGGGCTGCTGTGGATGTTCCTTCCCATCCTGCTTGTTCTTTGGGTTCATATCCTTTGTAAAACCTCAGTGCTGGACCCCTTGCAGTTGTTTCAACTGAGACTACAATTATCTCCTTCAGCAACATCATTTTCACCTGTAAATGGTTGTGAAAACAGTCAGAGATGACCTTCTTTCCCAAGTAATATTCTCACCTCTCCTTTAATTCTCATACATCCTCTCCTGATGAAAAGTGTTTTCTCGGGTACCTCATCAGGCTGATGTCCATACCCTGCTTACAGGACAGGAGTTATCCGATGACAGGGCTTTCCCATTTCAGACTAAATTAAATTCTCTATTTAACATCTGCTGGCTCCCTGGAGCAGTTAACTTTTAATATCTCTCCCCATTTTCCATAAGATGACTGGTTTTGTGCCATTGCTCTCTCTCCTAGGAGCCTTCTTTCAGTTGTGACACCCAGGACTCTCAAAGCATTTAAATGGAGGGTGCTTGTGATCTCCTTGTGACAACTCACTCCAGCTTTGGCCAAGATCCTTTTAGCTGTATACCTTAAAGGATGATTATTGATTTTGAAGTAGCTAGTTTTGTCCTCCAAACTTGAGCTATCTTAAAGTTGTTCTGAATTTGGGGGTTTGGTGGCAGGAGTTCATCCTCCAGGAACCTGGCATTATCTCAGGCCAGAAGAAGCTGTTTCAAGTCTTGAAGCAAACAAAATGTTTTCCCTTCCCTTTACAGCCCTTCCCTCTATGTGCATAGGAACTTCCATGCAGATAGAGTGTGCTGAGACTGGAGGAGGCAGGAGGAGGTAGGGAGGGAAGCGAGGTGCACTGGGACCAGCAGGGAGATGCAGGATTTTTCCCAGCCTGCCCATGGTGGAGGGAAGCGCTCTGCCTCCTACCTTTCTCTGTGCCAAAGAGGATTAAAAAAAAGGCTATCGTTGAAAAATGCATCTCCTCACAGGTACTAGTTAACTCATTTAAATGTCATTTAACAGACACATAGACACAACCCTGCTGTTTAAAACACTCTGCTCATAATCACTGCAGGGGGAGTAAAGGCAGCTGTAATGAACCTGTGGGATCAATAATTACCCTTAAGAGTCTGATTCTGGCAAGTTTTAAACACTGGCAAATACAGAGAAATGCCCAAGTAAAAGAGCAGTAGCTTGGCTGCCCACTTTGCCACTGCTAGCACTGTAGAGAGTGGTGAGGTAGGGCACAGGTGGTAGTGACTATGGGAAAGGGGCAACAGCAGTACCAGCCAGGGTATGTGGCTCTGGTCTATGCAGCCTCTTCTCTGAAGCTGCAAAATTGAATTTTCCTTGACTTCGCATACCCCCTAGCTCCAGTTAAGAATCATCCTCTTGAAGTTGGTGTATCCGCAAGAGCATGATGGCTGTGGCAGCACTTGCAGGTGGCCAACGACCTCCTGTCACTCCTGCTCCATAGAAGTGAGCCTGGCTCATCCACCTTCTGCAAATGTCTGCCCCAGGTGTAGTCTGACGTCTGCTTTTTTCTCCTCTGTCCCATTAAAGCTCACATCTCATTGTTCTGATGAATCTCTGAGTTTTTTAAATCACCTACATTTATGATGTATGGCTCCTGCATTTGATATACCTCTCAGCTCCTTGTCATTCACAGGTTGCTGTCAAATTCACATATTCCACCAATAAATAACAGAGAATAAATAATGTCACTGATAAAGAGGCTGAACAACATTCACCCCAGCGACAATGCTGGGGGAGCTGAACTGCTACTACTCCCCAGCCTCCTGCAGCACCCACTTAATGACTCGCTGTTTCCTGGATGTCAACCGGGTTTATTTTCACCTTTATTGTATTAATAACTAGACAGTAGTTCTTTGCTTTCTGCAAGCTATGTTCATGTCAGAGATTTTGTTAAAACCTGACAAATGACTGCTTTTCCATCACAGAATTCTTCACTCTTACTATCTCAGCTCAGCAAGTGGAAAGCTAAAACAGAGCAATCACTGAAATAATGGATCCTAAACTCGGAGTCAGTACTTGCTACGCACATAGAAACTGCAAACAAGATCCATAGGTGACTCACTGAGATGGTTTGGTGTGATGTGTTTCCAGAGGTTTGGCAGCGAGCAGAGCACCACGGATGCCTCAATATATGACTGCAAAGGAAAATAAATTAAGTATCAGGAAAGCCAAGGAGAAGCTTGAAGCAAAATGCTGATAAAATTACAGCAGAAATGAAACCCAAGCACTCTCTGAAGAGCTGAGTAACGTGTATGGTAGAACTGTTAATGTACCTGACACAATACTTTTAAAAGCAAAATTCTATTCATTTCCTCCAGTAGGTTTGTTTCACACAGAACAGGACATGTAGTCGGAACACAATATTTAAGGCAATGCAAGATGTGCTGGCCAGCAGCCAGCGGCCGGCTCTCCTCCTGACTGGCTGAGGAGCTGGTGGCTGGCAGGGTACTGTCTCCCACATAACCTGCTGCGGGCAAGGCTGCCAGGTGGGGCTTCCTGGTGGGGTCCCAAGAAGGCCTGTCACCCTCCACCCTGCTTGAAAGCAGCCTGAGCCTACTGGCCTGGCTGAGGGACCAGAGAGCCAGGGCTGCACCCCAGCACTGGGGCAGCTGCAAGTCTGGACCTTGTGGTACATCTGAGTAGTGATTTAGGGAGCAGCTCTGCTGCTCCCTGGCTTCTCCCTTTGTCAGACAAAACCTCTCTGCAGTTCCTGAGAGAAAGGTTTGCTTTCCTTTTTCTCACCTGGTTTTCTCAGGGGCTACCATCCCCTTCCTTTTCCTGCCTGGTTTACACTTGGCCCTGTGATGCTGTCTGCCTCCCTGCTCTCTGTGGCAGTCCTGCTGGCCATCTCTCCCTGGTTTGGGTGCTGTGTCACCCTGGCGAGGTTTGGGGAGCAACAGAGCAGAGGGATAGCATAGGCCCTTGGTCACTGTTTTCCTCAAGTGTCACACAAAGCAGATCTGGTTTGCTAGCCACAGTATCCTTGGCAGAGCCCTGTCTGTTGTAGGGCCCTGGTTTCACAGGCTGGAGTTTTACAGTGCCATCATGTTTGAATACATAATTGCTTTATCTCGTAGTAACAAATCAGGTTGGAAAATGGAGCCCAAATGATGAAGTAACTAATAATGAAAAGTGAGAAATCAGATTTCAATACATATTTGGCTTTATTAACTTAAGGAGAAACAGTATTAAGGCATGTATTCTCACTGCTGGTATTTTTTTTTTCCAGTGAAAGCTGGAAAGTCAGATGACTGGTACTGCCAGAAACAGGTATTACAGGCACTGATGAGAGATAAGGGGAAAAGTTGTGGACTGTTATCTGAGCTGTGGATTGTTTGTATCTGTCCTGAGAAGCAGTGACTGCAGACAGCAGTGACACAGAAGGAGGCAGCCCTGCCTTCACATGAGGCTGTCACACATGAAAGATGTACATCGTCTACAGTGGGACAACTGGGTAACAGTAGTGTTTTCCAATGAAGATGTTTCAGACAAGTACAGGTGTTTGTACTGTCAAAATACTTTCTGGTTGTCTTATTCTTGATGCAAATGATCTCTAGAAGTTGCCACTCTGAAATTTTGCCTTCCAGAATCCCCAAGTACTCCAGAACAAGCCAGCGTAAGGCATGACACAAGGTATGATGCTCCCTCCCAGTGACCTTCGCTTGCTGGTGCTGCGGGCAAAAGCAGGGGCTCTCGGCAGCAGGGCAGCACCACTGCTCCCAGCACCTCAGCCCAAGTGCTCAGCCCTGGCCAATACAACACAAATAGTCCCCGTGGGATGGTGCAAAAGTCATTGAAGGTAGAGGGTAGACCCATGTGGGGAGCCATGAGCATGAGTGACTTTTTTTTTTCCTGCTTTATTTGCTTGAAATATCATCATTCTAAGGAGGTGTCCCCTGCTTTTCCAGGAAATTGTGTCTTTAAGCATGGAGATCTTTTTTTTGAAGGGTAGGCACATATCACGAGCATTCATTTTAAATTTTCTGGTTTTATTTTTAGGCACAGGGCATTAATGAGACAAAAATGTCTTTCTGATGCATGAAAGCACTTTTCCTCTTAAATGATGTGCAATGTACTGACATGAACTAATACAATGAAGGAAAACAAATAAAAGCAAATAGCATTTCTAGTTGGTCCAACGTACATTTGTATATGGGTGGGAATTGAGTGCTCTGGAATATTTTTAAAGGATGATACTGCCGCTTTCTGATGGTGCTTTTATATTTGTCCATAATGACTTGTTTGTCTACTGACAAAGCCATATCTAATGGGCCTATGAGTCAGGTCCTTTGGTATACCCCAGACATTCTTCCTGAAAGTGCGCACATGAGAAGACTCCCCGGGACTCCCCAGTGCCACATTTTCTCAGAAAACAGGCTCCTATAGGGGAACTTTTTGAAGCAGAAATCACAGGTTAAAATAAAAGGGGTTTGTGTCCTTGGCGGGCAAACCCTTCTCCGAGTCTTGCTTTTGAGCTCAGTACCTCCTGTATTACAGCCTCCAGCCCACTCCTCCATGTCCCCAGGCAAGCCACTGTCTCTGCATCGCCATGGAGGCTGACTCCCCACTCCTTCTGGGAGGCACGCCAAGCCCCCCAGGTTTTGCAGTCATCTCTGCCCCCTCTCACACTCCCTTTCTAAACTGAGGATGCCCTGAGCTCTTCAAAAGGGGGACAACTGTCCTCCCGGGAGGCTTCATCAGACCCAAAGCACAACCACAAGCACAGAACAGATTGGCAGCTCCCCTCTCTGCCTCCGCGGCAGGCTGGGACATGCTGTACGCATGCAGGCAATAGGGAGCAAACACATAAGCCAGAGCTGGGCCACCAAACTGGTTATGTGGATCACTCCCTTTTTTGTAGAATTACTATTTGATGCAATTTTAGAGCTAAATTTTTGACCTTCCCCAAAGTAAGGGCATGGAAAAGTGATGGGAGTGAAGATGACACTGTGGTATTGGCATGGGCGGTTGTGTTGGCTTCACAATGTGCTGCCCATTTGTAGTAAGAGATCATGCCATTTGTATGGGGGGAGTAACTACAAACTGCTGTCAATCTAGTGTAGAAACTTGAAACTGCTTAGTAATATCTGCACAAGGTTGTTTCTTTGCAAGTTTATTGGCATTCGTTTTATAGTCAGAAGTGTGAGGAAGTGCACTGCGGAAGGCAACACGAGCAGCTCTCAATCTGCTGGAACTGGCTGAAGTGCCTAGACAGCAAAATCACATTTTTATTTTTTCTCTAAATAATTGAAAGGGGGAAAAAACCTAACATCTTTTGTCTGTAAAGACTTTGTTTATACTAAGGGAAGTTTATACAGCTTGTAGAGAATTAATTTGTAGGAAATGAAACCTCTGTATCTTCTCCATCTTTTATACGTGATCACCACCTCATTCCAAATCATACCATCCCTTGGGTTAGGACTTTAGGGTTATCAGCAAGATTTCAGGTTTCAGAAAGAAATGCTTTTAATTTCAGATTGAGAAAAATGAGCAGAAAGAAGACATGTAAATTCTTGCCTTATAATCTTTTCAGAGGAGCTAGGTTCAGTTAATATTCTGACCTAAATCTGAGAGATGCATCTGGAAGGATGCAATAGGTCCAGTTTGCCCTATTCTTTGTGTCATGGGACACAATTTATGTTGGTGCCACCAGGTGCAGCTGGGAGTCCATTGTGTGCTGGCCTGGCTCTTGCAGAGGACACGACACCAGCAAGAGGTGGGTGAGGGCTGTGGTGGATCTCAGCTAGCAGTGGCCCCGCTGTTGAGCTTGGTGCACAGAAGCTGTAGAGATGCTCAGCTGTACTGGGCAGGAACAGTCAGGCATGGCCAATTGGTGGGCATGGGAACCAGGAGAGCTGTCAGAACTGCAGGAAGGCAACATCAAAATGATAGCCCAGGCTCTGACTCCTGTTTTCCAACGGCTGAAGGAAGGTCAGTGTCTCCGTTTAAGGCT
>VYZX01001121.1:0-11632 GCA_013401335.1 Brachypteracias leptosomus
AAAGATTTAGGCTTGTTTCTTGGACCTAAAACCAGAGGCTCAAACTGAGAGATGAATCAGAAACGGATTCCTGCAAGTGATGACAGAACAGCATCAAAGCTGATCACTGCTGGCTAGAATGGCGTGGTTTGGCTGAGTTACTTACTGTGATGAGAAAGGCAAACAGTTAAAATTTTAATAATGACTGAATTTAGAAAACATATTTCCTTAGACCTTTTTATTAATTTTTTTCCCCAGAGAAATGCAAAGTTGAGTAAGATATATATATATGAGGCTTTATTGCAATTTCCCAGTGGAGACTCATGGATAGAACTGGGAGGAAAATGTTTTCTCAACACAGGAAGCTTCCATTCTCAATAGGGATTAAATATTCAAAATGTCAAAAAATGTTCATGAATGAGAAGTCTAAAAATGTTCATTAAATATAAATCAACACTTCTTTTGTTTGGATTTTCATTATTCTTTTTCATTATTGTGTAAAATAATGCATGCATGATTTTTCAACACCACTCAGTATAGTCTTAAAAAGAAAATACTTCTAAAATAAAAAAAATACCAATTTGGGGGGATTTAAATGTCAAAACATTTTTTCCAAAGCATCTTCTCAAACAGATTGTCTTTATTTAAACAGATTTCAGTTTGACAAATTAACATTTTTTTAAAAAATACATTTACAATGTAAAATTTCCTATCAAGTTGCATCACAGATCTACCAAGCACTACTGTCTTGGATGATTAAAGTTATTCATTGGAGCATTGCATTAAATCTGTCTTTACTCCAATGAGAGCTCCTGTAAGTAGATGCAGATCACTGAATTCTCAGGATCCAGTGTGAAAAATTGATGGAAGAAGTAAAGGTATCAAAATACAGGGAGGCAATAGGCCTATATGGGATTACTTCATAACCCCTCTAAAAAATTTCTTAATTAGTTTTTCATAACCCTAATCTTTGAACCCAAACAGGTCATTGCAAAATTCTACTTATTTTTGAAGCCCATATGTAATGGAAAATTCTTTCTCAACCTACAGATTCTAATATGTTGTTATACAGAAAATGTTAATGTATTTTGAAAAAAAAAAAAAGCATGTCACTATTTTATTCCCAAAAAACTATGCATACTATAAAGCACCAGTTTGTGATCAGGTTCTACAGAATCTTTATTGCAAACACGGGCTTCCATCAGTTCAACTTCATCATTTTACTTTGGAAGAGACTACAATGCTCTTACATCATCTTCGTAAAGTCATTCAACTGTTTTTTAAAGGATTGCCATTAAAAAGCAGCACCTGAAGTGATTCATGAGCTCCAAGTGACATGACATACTTGTGGCCATACAGTTACACTCTTCTCTTTCAGCGAGACTAGACCAATTTCTATACTGTCTCTTACATGCTTTTTCTATTGATGATTTTCCTTGTTGCTCCCACAGTTTTTCTTTGTTGTGGCACAGTGGGGATGTTATTTTTGCCACTGACAGTATGTGGAGCAGTATCTCGATGAGAATGGACATGTGAGCAATCCCGACTGTGTAGCCTTGGACAAGATCTAGGCAGTAGGCTCTGCGGCCTGCAAACAAGGTCACCCAAGGATGGCTAGGTGCAGCAAAAGAAGGAAGTTGGCAGGAGCACAGCAAGAAAGAGAATGTTGAAGAAGGAACTAAGTACTGAGTTGGCGGTTCGTGGACAGCAGTGTTCAACCAATCAGGATTTGATATTCAGTGCATAGGCAAACTTATTATACCAATCAGAGTTATGGTCTCGGTGCATGATCGGTGCTAAAGTGTATATAATAAGCAAGCTTCGGGCTAATAAAGTGGCAATGTTTGGATTACACTAGTCCGTGTATATGTTGTCCGTTGATCTCCCGCAACAGTAAAAGGCCACAAGCTTTGTATTGACCCAGCAGTGCAGGATCTCAGGATTTTTTTCTAGCCCTGGCCTGCACTAGATTTAGTTTGCTTTAATAATTGTCTAGTGGTGAAATGACTTTTGTCTGATTGCTTGTAGCTTCATGTCTGCAAATACTGCATGTGGCAAAGGTGTGTCAAGCCTGGGTAGTCATAATGGAACAAGTTAACAGCCCTTTGTGTTAGACTAGGCTAAGGGACACTACAGGACAAATTTCAAAATTTAGCTGGAAGCTGACCTTGTTAAGAAAGCATATAAAAATTGCTCCATTTGGACACCAAGACTGAGGAGGGAAGGATTCCACTAACTCGGATACCATACCTTTCCCAGTGAAGACCTCAGGGAGGTGATGACATGCTGTAAAATGCAGTCCTTTCTCATGAAGGAAGAAGATTGGCATTGTCAACTTAGCCCAAATGGACATTGGAAGGGTGAGCACAGATGCAGGGGAAAGAGGTAGATAATAGTAACTTTTATCATATAACAATTATAAGGATATAACTTATGAGATTTTTCTGTATGATTTAGTCTGAATGCATAACATAAAAACTGAACTAATGATTTGGATAATTACACTGCTAAAATGCTGATGGGACACACAAGGAATTCTTAGTTTCATAGGTACAATATGTTCCTTTTTGCTTCAAACAAGATTTTGGGTGTGTATCACCAGTTTGATCCAATTACTCGTTTCCTTTTGCTGGAGTGAACATTGCTCCTTCCTGGAGTCAGTGTTTTCTCAAAGTTTGAGTTCAGCTTAAAAGATCAGGAACAAAGAATAAGGGTTTATTTTCTTGCTTTTTTATGTTCAGTGACCACAGTTTTCTTCATAACAATCTAGAAAATAGATGACCAAGATGAGCAAATTTAGAGAAGGCAATATTTTATAGTCACTCTACTTCTGAATTTTCTAATGAAATAAAATACTGAAATAATTTCTTACATATCTATTGAATGTGTAGAACCACATTATACCTGTGAATATAAAGTTACATCCTCAGATGTATATGAAAAGTTTTGAATGCCCTAGGCTGTTTTGTTATGATGTTGGATTTATATGAGAAAATATGTCTCCCTAAACTCTATCAGTCTTAATTTCTCAGTAGCTACTTTAATTGAACAAGATTAAAAATGAGCCAAATGAAATAACAACAGGGGCAATCAAGTTAGCATGGCAAGGGAGTCATGTTTACAAACTATAGCCAGCATCAATTCATTTCTGGCTTCCGTTCCTGACCTCCACTTCAAAAGCAATTATTCACAAATGACGAATCTTATGAACACTGAAGACCTAGCATGTTATAGGTCTTGTAAGTGTAATAACCATATATTTGCTAGTTCTAAAAGCTTCATTTGGCACCTCCAAAGGAGCAGGCAGATTTAGGAGCCAGATGTCTGTTTATTGAACTGATATGTGCAAATAATATTTGTAAGCAGTAAGTTGGGATTCTAAAATGGTGTCTATAGTAAAAAGGGCAAAAATATAAACTAGACTTGCATATACTTTTATTGGTTCAAAAACATCAGAATCAAGACTATTGTCTCTAGACAAAAGCACTTTTTTCCTTTTGCTTCCACAAATATTAGATTGATGATCCATAAATTGCCTTCTGTGCTGGAAACCCAAAAGGCTCTTATTCTGGAACAGTAAAACATGTCTTGTTTGATTATTCTGTTATTCTTTTCAAATACACTGATTTTTTTTCCCCCAAAGCAATCAAATGTTTTCAACTTTCTGAACATTTGCAATCATTATTATTTTCTGTGGTTTATGCCTCAGAAGCTTTAATTCCACCCCTAATTATAAAAAGTAACCCCTATTGTGAACAGTACTTTATTCTGTTCACTGCACCAATGAAAACTGAAAAACATGAGGAATGAGATATATGTTAATCTATGTAAGAAGGGCACATACCCATGCAAATACATGATGGAGAATGTCCAGTAAAGATAGGTTAAAACAAGTCTCTCATGATCCAAATTATTGTTATTTTTGAAGTAACCAAAACCAGACATTGCCATTCACTCCCTTTGCTATAAAAAACTCCTTCTCTGGGAGCTGCTGTTTATCTCCTTATTTAATTTCTAGTTAGTGTTTATCAGAAGCAAATCTCATAGAGATTCTTTCTAACACTGGCAATGTTTGGTAGCAAACTCAAAAAACCTGCAGTTTATTACACGTATTTTAATTTATAAGTAAATTCTAATCTGGTTAAGAGCTTTACTTATCTTATTGGTATCCCAAGAAAATCAATGGCTAACAAGAGTTTGAAACTAAAAGACATCCAAACTAAAGTACATTCAAAACAAATAAATTACCCGTTACTGTTGAAATACTTAATCTCTTTGCTGAACATCTTTGAAATATTTAGGCATAGAATTAACAACAACTTTATATTACAGAAGACCTGTGTAACATTCATCAATGTCATGCCTAAAAGCCTTTTGAAAGCAATTAAATAAAGTAGTTGATGGTTCACTATTTGCTTTAACGGTATATTGAAAAAGAGTCAGATATTTGATTTCTGTTCGTGACAGTGTTTTCTGCATCCTGTTCCTATTGTGCTAGTTTCAGTCAACAGTTTTTAGTTCTGTGTTGCAAAGGCCAGAGAGATTTTCTCCTTCCATTCCCCTTTTCTTTGATGAGTGTTTTGGCTTCTAGAAGTGTTTTTTGTCTTCCTCTGAGACAATGGTGACAGGCTATGGTCAGAGATAGGATGTTGGTCAGATGTGCTAGCCCTCCACATGGTCCTGAAAGTCTGATAAACGTGGCTTATGTCTTGTTCACATCTTCAGTTTTAATGTGATCATCTGATTTGGAGTTAAAAAGACAGCCTAACTGTCTGTGAACATCCTTAGCCTAGCTCGCAGTGAACATTGCCTTCTTCATTTTGTTTTTTTCAGCTTCCTCTTTGGCCATAGGGCATGGTTCATTTCAAGGATCACTTGGGTGTCTTTTTTTAAGCAGCTGCCACTCCAGGGAATTCAGACATTGATGATGCATTCAGTTTGTTTTGCTCCTATATCATTCCTTCTGGGGCTTTGAACTTAGCAAGCAAATGCCCACTCAGCCACTTGCCCCCCATCCTCGGCAGGATGGAGGGAGAAAATAGGAAGGATAGGAATGAGAAAGCTTATCGTTTGAACCAAAGATAAGGAGATTGTTTAGCAATTACTGTTGTGGGCAAAGTAGCCTCAACTTGGGGAAAATCAGCTTGACTTATTGCTAATAAAAATAAATATTTAATTACTAATTTGGGTAGTTGGAAACAAAATGTCAAATATTAAAATTGCACCTTTTGTCCTCCTTTTCCCAGACTCCACTAACCCCTTTGAGAAGTATAGGAGGTATGGGGATGTTGGGTTATGGTTAGTACATTAGTACAGGCATCCTGGCCTGTATTAGAAATAGTGTGTCTGACTGGAGTAGGGAAATTATCGTGCCCCTGTACTTGTCTCTCATGAGGCCACAGCTTGGGTACTGTGTTCAGTTTTGGGCGTAGCAGTATAAGAGAGACAATGAGGTGCTGGAGCAGGTCCAGAGAAGGACAACCAAGCTGGTGAGGGGTCTGGAGAACATGTCTTAAAAGGACCAGCTGAGGGAATTGGGACTCTAGGGAAGGGTCTGGAGAAGAGAAGGCTGAGGAGAGACCTCATTGCTCTCTACAACTCCCTGAAAAGAGGTTAGTGGGTGTTGGTGTCTTCTCTCAAGTAACTAATGACAGGTCAAGAGGTAATCGCCTCAAGTTGTGACAGGCTAGGTTTAGATTGGACATTAGGAAAAATTTCTTTACTGAAAGAGTGATTAAGAATTGGAACAGATTGCCCAGGGAAGTGGTGGAGTCACCATCCCTGGAGGTTTTAAAAAAACCACATAGACATGGCTCTTCAGGCCATGGTTTAATAGTCATGGTAGTGATGGGTTGACAGTTGAACTAGTTAGAAGTCTTTTCCAACCTTAATGATACTATGATTCTATGATTTTACAACAGTTTCCCTCTGGTGATCCACAGGCTGCAGAAATAATAATAAAAAAATGTGCTCTGGCATTCATCTTCCACAGGCTGCAGTGGATATCTGCTCCCTCATGGAGCACCTCCTCTCCCACCTTATCTGACCTTGGTGCTTTCAGGGCTGTTTTCCCTACATCTTTTCTCACTTCTCTCTTGTCTAGTGTTTTTGCCATTTCTTAAAAATGCTTTCCCAGAGGTGCCACCATCTTTGCTATTGAGCTCAGCTGTGCCTTGTGGTGAATCCATTGGAGCTGGCTGGAACCAGCTGTGTCTAGAAAAGGGCAGCTCCAGCCTCACCTCACAGTGGCTGCCCTGCAGCCCACTGCTACCAATGCCTGGGCACTGACAACCAATGCATGTTTAGAGGCTATACAGAGCCATATAAATCTTCATTGTTTTAGGTAGTTATGGCATGTTTAACAGTTTATCAACAATGAAGTGGAAGTTGAAACTTCTGGACTAAACATCTGTAACACTTGTAATAGAGAGAAACTGGATGTAATGCATCAGGCAGCCCCATGTTTTATCCATAATGATAAAACCAAGTGATAAAACAATGACCTTGCTCTGGCCTTGAGGCCAGGTGACATATTGAACAGCTATCTTCACATGATGCAGCCCTTGGCCCTGGATATTCTCTGGTGATGCTAAGCCATAACTGACATGATGCATGAAGCTATTTTTAATTCACTTTAAAGTGTCTGAAATAATGTGATGACTATGTTGCAGCCCATCACGGAGATGTTGTCATGGCATGAAACATGGAGTGAATAGTTTATGTCTTCAGGTGTAGCTAGAGGGTATACAGAGTCATTTAAAGTTTCAAAGATGACTGGGGTAGTAGTGGTAGACCGGAGGGTGAAGACAGCCAAACTTGATTAAGTCTCGTCTCTACTGTCTTTTTGAGGAATCCCTGGAGTGAACTATATTGAGAAAGCCTAGGCTTTGTCTTGAGATAGTTAACTGAGATGAAAACAGGAATCCACAAAGCAATTAGGCAATGTGGACAGTCAGGGGTTCGGTGCTTAAGCAATTCACCTCTACTTAACATGGGGAAAAAAAAAAAAAAAGGCAAGTACAGAGATATATACAAGCATTTACATCTTTTCACGTGCCCATCAATTACCAGGAAGCACAAGAAAAGCTCACCTAACTTGCAGATTTTCACAAATCCACTTTTCTCATTAAAGTAACTTTTTATATGTGTATAGATAAAACTATGGATTTGGGTCCTAGAAGAGTCCACTTAAATCTTACCTGTCATGGTACTGAGAGGCACTGAAACGTCTCTGGATCCTGCCACTTGAGGACAGGCTGAGGTTAGATTGGCTAGGAAGCCAGCACATGGAGCAGAGGATAGGACCCGTTTTTCCTATTAGGTGGAGTTGCCTATACTTCCTAGCAATTTCTTTTGTTCTTTTTCTCTCTCTCCTGCTATAAATGAATAACTTGATCAGTACATAGATTTATTTTTTTTATGTATATACATGAAAAAGAATTGCTGAGCTCTGAGCAAATACTCAAAAAACCCCCAACCTGTTGAAGGAATGCTGAGCTGAAGTAATTTGATTCAGTTTTTAAGTTCCATAGTACTATGGTCCTCTTGTTTGTAATCATTACTCCACAGTGTAGATCAGGAGTATAAACTTGGCCTTCCAGTCAGATATCATTCACCAGCACAATATGTCTAGTCTTCAGCCCATTTCTTGCTCTTCATTTTCCCAAGGGCCTTCAAACACAGCCAGAGACCAAAGAGTTTGTCCATCCTATGACTGAAATCACATTTTGCCAAGATACACTCCATTAGGTGAATAATGCATGCCCATTTGTGTGAGGTAAATATACACAGGCATTTGATTATGTATATGCCCTAATATACATGCTTATTCCTTTGCAGTACCAGACACATCTAGACGGAGGTTATCTGCACTTTGTCTATGCAATGTATTCATGGAATATCTCATGATGAGGGAGAGGCTACAGAGTAATCTTGCTTTATCTGAAGAACAGTAGACCCCATTCCCAGCTTGTATCCTAGCCCCCAGGGAATCTTCTTGCTCTCTGTTTCATTGACCCATGACAGGAAGTCATCATTAAAGCTGTTCTGGTGGAGAAGACATATTCCCCCAGGTAGCAAATGTCAGTTAGACCCACTAAGAGATTCTGACATCACACAAAACACAGACTCCTTGAGCTGTGTCCAAGCTGGGGGTGAGCCCACAAATGAATGTGAGCAATGGACCAACATGTTCAAGAAAATATGTGTTGGTAAGCAGATGTGATGATGGATGTTAAACTGTCTGTAGTTTTTGCAGAGTTTGTTCCCAGAAGTAAGTAATCATATCAGAATTGAGTATGATCCCTCTTATCTCCAACAATGCAAAATAGATTTAGGAAACAGACAGAAGAGCCATAGTTCATGAGGCCTTCACAGAAACGTGTTTGACTTTCTCAGAACATTCTCTGGATCTGACATTTTCACTTTCAAAATACATTTCACTACAAAAGGAAGATCTTTGGATAACCTTGTAAGATGTACAAACCCAGGAAAACCAGCTCCAAACTGTGTTAATACACTGCACAGGAGTTTTGACAGATTATGACACTGTACAGATCTTCTAGTTGAAGAAGTGCTGTCTGTTCAGATGAATGTAGAAACAGTGAATATCAAATTGGGAGTGAAGATAGCATTGTGGTGAAGATAATGGATTAAAACTGAGGACAGACGGATTTAATTAATAGCTCTGCTTTCTTGTCAATTTTATGACAATTATTTCATCCCTCTTTGTTTCGATCTACACACATGGATGAGGTATCCCATTTCCCTATCTCTTGTCTGTCTTCTCTGTTTAGAACATGACTTTTGCTATGAAAACTTTAATGAACAATGCATACATAAGCCCACCATGAAATCTCTATACAAACTCTTCCATGCCTCCAGTTAGTAGTTCTGGAGTCCAAGAACAGTCACTACCAGTCACAATGAAAATCAGAATCTGAGACTACTCAGCGCAAAGAGAAGGAAAAATGGCATTGAAATAATGAGTGACAATCAGAATCCTTTCAAATGACACTGCATACCAGACAGATAAACAACATAAAGCTTTGACTTGCTTTGATAGCAGATGAATAGTTATTGACTAACTGTCAGACCTACTGGAGCACTAAGTCTGTATACCATAGTAAAGCATCCATACATGAAATACCATGTTTTTCAGGAAAAAGAATGGGTAGATGTCTGCCCCAAGAGCCCAAAGCCCAAAGATGTTACAGGGACACTTTTCTTTGTCTTCAGTGGTCAGGTCCCAAGTGATTCATATCTGTAAAATTAATAAGCCTGTTGCTCAATTGTACTGTCAAAAGGAAAAAAGAACTGGCATGTTTGAACTCTCTTATTTTTAGCTGGATGCAAAGCTGTTTTAGGTATAATCCCATTTTTCAGAGTGAATAAAATCCCATGTTATCTGAAAAGCTGGAGCTGCTGCCTCAGATTTATAGACTTAACTCGTTTAGCTTGACAGATGCTGTTCAGGATCAAAAGACATTGATGTAAACAATGTTGTATCTTCAAGGTCAGGAAAACTCTAGGGAAGAAGTTGTCCTGGTAAAATGCAGGATAGAAGGAAGAAGCATATTAAACATATAGATAACTATAACCATCTGAAACTATACAACAGTTTTCATGTACATGAGTCCCCGGACACAAGACAAGTTCAGTCAGGCAAGTGCAGCAATATTCTGCTGCTCACTCATAAATTAGTCATAAGATCGCTATATGATGGTCTCTTATTTTTAGTAAATATTTAGCTTAAATCTTATTCTTTTATCTCACTGCTTCTCTAAGATGTCACAAGACTGATTTTTTTCTGTATTTCCAAGGCCTCCTCATTTTGCAGTATAAAAATGGTACAGTCTTTAAACAATTCTCCCCAATATTTTGTTACAGTATGAAAACAACTTACTAATTTCTGGAGAGAGGCCTTAGTGTTGGATGGATTGTGTAGAATTATGGAGTTTCTTTCCGTCACGATAGCACTGTTATTTTAAGAAGACTTGTGAATCTCCTAGTCTTTGCAAATGTAATTCCAAGGGAATTCAGAGAGGCAAGTCTATGATCCTTTAAAAGATATTTGACCCCAAAGCTAAGAGATGTTGGAGTGATCTTGAGACATGAATGATGCATACTATTGATTACTATTTAATCATTTTAGTTGTACAACCAAGTTCAAGCATTCTTGCTACTATTTATTTTATAAATATTACATCTTCAAGACTTTCCCCCTGGTTATTTTGTTAATAGGTAACCTTTTTTAAAAAAATTTTTGCCTAAGAAAATTTAACTGTGTGGGAAAGCAGAAGGTTAATTCTTGTTCTTTTTCTGGACTTCATTGCTGTTTCTGGCACAGTACTTAGTGGGTACAAAGATACCAGGCAGTATCTGACTGGAGGCCGGAGAGATAAGCAAAAGCTATGCTAGGTATATGGATCTCTAATCAAGACACAGTTGTATTGAATCCTAGTATTGCAGAAAAAATGAGGAAAAAAATGAAGGCCACCATTATAAGCTTCTTATGTGTCTTTACACTCAAACATGTAGGCATTACACTCATTAGATAGGTATCCAACTCCCTGGCGCATATAGAAAAGTCAGGAAGTTATCATAAATGTTCATATTCAACCATGTGGAAATACCATTATTAGAACAAAAAAAGCACTGAATGGAGTCAGTTCAGATGTGTTACATCCAAGAAATCTGTTCTGGTTATGACATATTTAGTTCCAAACCAGAGATTTCTCTTCTATTTCAAATGAGCTAATAACTGTGAAGACATTTTACAGAATAACAGACAAATACCTTCTTGTTTCTGGTAATGTTTGATTTTTTTTTCACATGTGAGAAACAGGCTAGCTTTTCCCATCTCTATCATTGTAATTCAGCCTGATACAATATGTTGCAGAAATAGGGAATTTGAGATTTCCAGAAAAGTTCTGGCTGTAATTTGTAATATGTTACCGAATTGAAAAGTCATAGAAATAGCATTTCTATGAATGTCACAGTTTTGTTGTTGGAACTAATAACACTAGAATAAATAAAACAATTAATGGTATGATTATTGAATCCTACCCAGGCTCAATGCTACAGGTATTGCTGAGAATAAAGTGGTATTGCACAATTGTGTAATCTAGTAAATCATCTGGGACTGAAGCTCATAATTTGTCTTCTGCTGGTAAGCATGTAGTGTTGTATAACTGGATGTATAAAAAGAAACTTGAAAAATATCAAAACATCTAGATGATTTTTTTGTATGTAAATTTTATTACCTCTATCAGCACCAACTACACATAAAAGCACTAACTGCTTTCAGAATGTTCCCAGATGTGGAAATATGTTTCTTTAATTAGCTCCAAAGAAAGGCTCTACTGCTAATGCTTAATTATTAAGTCCTCCAAAAGTCTTTTTTCCCCATCATTGTAAATACAAGGTAAGACACTGGCTTTTCTGATAAATAACTAGTATACTCTTCAGGTAAAGGAGGAGCCCAAATTTTCTATTGCAATAAGCTGACAGACCAATGATTAACCATTAAGAAGAAGATTCTAATGAACCAAATAAATATCAGTCAGTACCACCCTCTCTGTGTTAGTCAATTTGGTGTTCAATACCTTTTGGTGTACTTGTCCCAACAATATCAGTTTTCAGAGAACCAAAG
>VYZX01001141.1:0-12397 GCA_013401335.1 Brachypteracias leptosomus
CATAGGAGAGATGCTCCAGTCCAGAACCATCTTCCCTTTCTTTCAGAAATTAATGTGCAGTAAGAAAATCAGAGAGCAGCATTGTTTGAGAGAAAAATAAATCAAAAGTCATTCCCTAAGGTTATTTAGGGTTATTTCCCATCTTTCCAGGGTTGTCCCCATGGGTGTGGGCACTGACCTGTACTTCCCAGTCCGCACCTGCAGAGCTCTCATGCCACACTGCTGGGCCCCTCCAACATCACTCACAATATCATCTCCAATCATGATGGCCTGTCAAAAGTGATGAAATACAGAAAAAAACAGTGTCAGGAGCATTTTATTCCTGCCACGTGCCACATTCCTTTGACACAACAAACACAGCTTGAGTTGATGGTTAATACGGCCATCAGAGAAATTAAACAAGATAATATTGTCCTTGTATTGATTAAAAGTCATCCTATCTTGAATACAAGCCAGGCTGTGGCTCCTCAAGCAACCTAAGATTTGTAATCAATCACAAAAATCTAAGTGATTTGGCTCAGGTCAGAGAAAATGTGGAATTTTATGTAGTTTTTAAGGATGTGTTTAAGTTACACTCCCAGCAGTTTAAGCTTCACTTTTTAAACTCTTCCTTAAAGTTGGTAATCTAAAAGCCAGTCAAAAGATTAAGCTTGGAATTATTAAGCTTGACCAGTGTTGTTCCAGGGCTTGACAACCCTTTTAGGGAAGATATTTATCCTAATGTCCAACCTAAACCTCCCCTGGCACAACTTGAGGCTGTTTCCTCTTGTCCCATCACTTGTTACTTAGGAGAAGAGCCCAACCCCACCTGGCTCCAACCTCCTGTCAGGGAGTTGTGCAGAGCCAGAAGGTCTCCCCTGAGCCTCCTTTGCTCCAGACTCAACCCCCCCAGCTCCCTCAGCTGCTCCTCACCACACTCCTGCTCTAGACCCTTCCCCAGCTTCGTTGCCCTTCTCTGGACACGCTCCAGCCCCTCAATGTCCTTCTTGGAGTGAGGGGTCCAAAGCTGACCCCAGGATTCAACGTGTGGCCTCATCAGTGCTGAGAACAGAGGTACAACAACTCTTCTGAGTAATCCTCTTTTGAGTAACACACCAGGTGCAATGTGCACAATTATATATAGTAATTACTGGTTCAATCTAACTCCCATCTTGTTTTTTTAATATTGTTCATGTGAGGGATGACCACCCCTCAGGTGATGGGGTATAATAGGATGCCCTCTCAAGTCAAGGCTTGTCTAGCACCACATTGAAGCAGCTCATTTTGAAGCAGCTTGCACGTGCCTACCCTTACTTCATTCTGCCTGGGGCTGGGCTTTGAGAGCTCCTCTAAGGAGCAGAGAAACATGAGGACCTGTGACCAAGGTGGGTCAGAGCTGGGGAAAACCTCCCCCCAGGGAAGCAGCAGCAACAGGTGCTGGGACAGGTAGCTCTGCCCTTCCAGCTCTCTGCTCACAAACCACTTCAAAGCCACCCAATGATGGAGGTCTCAGTCTTCTCCATCCTTTCATCCTTTTCCTGGGATTCTGTGATTCATTATTGGGTCATTTTCCTGAACCACCCTGCTCATGGAAACGTGTGTTCCAAGTATGATGCCTTCCCCTGTAGATCATAGAATCATCAGGGTTGGAAGGGACCTCAGAGATCATCTAGTTCCAACCCCCCTGCCATGGGCAGGGCCACCTCCCACTACATCAGTTGCTCACAGCCCCATCCAGCCTGGCCTTCAAAATGTCCAGGGATGGGGCTTCCAGCACCTCTCTGGGCAACCTGTGCCAGTGTCTCCCCACCCTCCTGGGCAAGAACTTCTTCCTAACATCTCATCTGATAGATAGTCCACCTTTCCTTACTGCTCCTCCAAACAAGCAATCCAGCATGAAATGGGGAAAAAAACATGGGTTAATTAGAAGAAATGAGTAAATAAAGCATGTATATATAGATGAGGAAACCAGAATAATCCCAGTTACATGAGGAAACCAGAATAATCCCAGTTACATGCAGAGCTGCACATACCCAGCAACACCACTCCAACCACCTTTACCAATTCTCCCCTGCTTGGAGACATTTAACCATTCTCAACCATCACCTTTAACACTTTCTAATCCCCTCTTCTTATCAAATTCCTCCCTGAGGAGGACAGGGGAGGGTCCCTCAGGGAGCAGATCCTCCCTCCACCACCCACACGCCTGAACCCAGATGCTCATGAAGTAAAACCAATTTCAATCTCAGCTTCTCAAAACCCTAAAAATGAATTTCCTCTGAAAATGGATAAGGGCAGAGCAGGGGAGCCCACCAAGCACTCGTGTGCTCTCCAGGGTTGCATTTTACCCCATCCAGGCAAGTTCTGCCAGAAGATGCCTGGGAGCTGTGCAAGTGCAGCTGCAGATGAGCAGTGATGCTTGTCCAGCCCAGCTTGTGGCACATGCATACAAAAATATACTCCAGCCCCCAGGGATTGCACAGATTTACTGTCGGTGAAGGGCAATAATCACTAAAGGAGGAGCAATTATTCCCAAATCATTTAGGATTTAAAAAATCATTGGCAAGAAGATAGAGGTCAAAAGGTGTGCTGTCAAGGGAAATAAAAAAAAAACCCCTCTACCTGTCAAACCTGGGTTTAACTTCCCCTCTGCCTGCAATGTGGTGAGGAGAGAGAGAAAGATATAAACCTGAAAGGTCACACAGCCACGGAGAGCAAGAATTAAAAGATCCCCATTTGTGTTCACATTTTACACGGGGATCACACCATTAATCTCTTCAATTATTCCAGGGAAGTTGCTTTTTTCTAGATTGGCTGAAAAAATTGCTAAAAGGAAGGGCAAAAATGCAGTGAGGGAGTCTCTGGTTTCAAGATAAATCATCAAAGAACTAAAATGGGTGTAATTTATAGATTTGTATTTCCCTAAACCCTGCAGCTGATGGTGTGAGTGGTTGCACACATGTAGTAAAAGCTCATGTGGGCCAAAGCTGAGTGAGGCCACTGCTCCTGAAGGTCCCTCATCAAACTCAACCCAGAGTGGAGATGAACGTGACCTTCAAGAATTTGGGGCTGGGAATCACAGAACAGTTTTGGTTCAAAGGGACCTTAAAAATCATCTAGTTCCAACCCTTCCCCACACCTCCCACTAGACCAGGTTGCTCCAAGCCCCATCCAACCTGGTCTTGAACACCTCCAGGGATGGAGCATCCACAACCCCCCGGGGCAACCTGTGCCAGTGTCTCACCACCCTCTGAGTGAGGAACTTCGAATTTCTAATCTAAATCTCCCCTCTTCCAGTTTGAACCCATTATCCCTCATCTTGTCACTACAAGCCCTCATAAGAAGTCCCTCTCCAGCTTTCTTGGAGGCCCCTTTCAGATACTGGAAGATCACAATGAGGTCTCCACCAGGTCCCTCAGTCTGTCCTTGTAGGACAGATCTTCCAGCACAATATAATCCCCACTGGACAAATGTCTGCAGCACAGAGATCACCATCATGGTCAGTAATCTTACTGGTGTCACCTGGATCACAGACCCAGAGCTGGATGGAGGTGGGGTAGAAGAAGTAGCCAACACTAAGTAGCCTTCAGAGATGCCAGCAGGGTGAGGAATGGGAACCTCAGCTATTTTTTGTCTGCAAACTGAGTTTTTATATTCACTAAAATCACAGAAAAATGTCTGATCAGGAAAGGAATCACTAAGAAAATGAAGGGGGCAGAAAGATTAAAATGTTCTGCCCTTGTTGGGGCAGCATTTCCTAGGACAAGCTGAGGGATGGTACCTCAGAGGCTGAAGCTACAGAGGATGCAACAGAGAGATGTCCAGAAGGAAGTGTGTTAATTTCAGAATATTTAACTCTGTGAATACTGTCATTCAAGGTGAGGCTTGATGGGGCTCTGAGCAGCCTGACCTCGGTGGAGATGTCCCTACTTATGTAGGGAGGTTGGACCAGATGACCTCTAGAGGTCCCTTCCAGCCTGAAACATTCTATGATTCTACTTCTAGAGTTAAACATATTTATGCCTAAGCAGATTTTTGCTATAGGCTTAATAACCTTAATCAAGTTACGTGTGCCAAGGACTTAAGGAAATAAAGCTTATACACAAAATGTATTAAACTCCTTTAAAATAGAAATATGATGGATTTACTTTTCTCCCTAGTGTCCTTAGCCCAACTGGTCACCTCCCAGGCTCCAGAATCCCAGGTTATTATTAATTTCTCTTTCTATCTTGGAACTACTAGCTGTGCAAAGATCAACCACGCAAAGACCATCACAGGTGGACCTGGGAGAAGCTGCCCAAGAAGGTGGGACAAAGAAACCCATGAACCCTCCAAGGGCAGATTTCCAAAGGCTTCAATCAGCTTTCAGGGGGGCTCGAAACTTCATTTGGTCACTTAAATCACCTTTTGGAGATAAATCTTCCTGTATTGTGAAAAGGAGGGGGTGGCAGCAGGGTGGCAGGTCCCCTGTGCCACCCTGGGGGTCACCTCCCTCTGCTCTCACGCATCACTAACTCCCCCCTGAGACTGAAATGGGCACTGCTTAACTACCAGTGGTTTATGCACTCCAGGATGACCTGCTCTAAGTCCCATTAAAGCAGGACAATTTGCTGCAGAGAGAACTTTTTATGATTATTATAAAACCACCGGAACCTTCACATTATTTAGGTTTTATTGTGAAGCTGTAAAAACCACCCACTGTTACAGCTGCCTTAAACCCCATGAATTGGGCATTCCAATCACCTTTAGGATGTGTTATTCTTTGGCGTATCCCTGAATCCTGAGACAGGTCTGGCTACCTCTAAGAGGTTTAAATTCCCAACCTATTAGAGTAATACCAGCAATCTGTTATTTCTAGGCCATTGAGGAAAGGTTAAAATGAAAATTGGACTTTGGGGAGCTCCTCCTGCTCTGAGTGCAGGTTGAAAACATCTCAGCAGCAGAAGGCAAAGTCAGGGGCTCAGTAAGAAGCAGTTATCAAGGGAAACGACTGGTGATAACTTTATTGATTAAAGCAGCTTGAGAAATTTAAGATTGGCCCCTGTCTGGCATTGCTGCAGTGAGACAGCTTTATTAAACTGCTATTTTTCATTAAAAGCCAGGCAAAAGAAAATGGTAATATGTTTTCATCTAAAAGGGTTTAATGGTGGGATGGATTAAATGCATTCCACAGGTGGAGTAACTTACTGGTGGGTATTTATACAAGCCAAGGGGAGGTAAAACCAGTCCTTGTCCTGTCATTAAATGCAGGGAAGTAGATTTTGTTCAGGAGGCAAATTAAATGGTGATACAGCACGTCACTGAACCACATCCACAGAGTTTTTATTATGATGTATCACCAACCAAGACAACCTACAAATCCTGCTCTAAAAACACTGAAGTTGCCAGGTCAAGCATTCAAAAATTAGGAAAATATGTCAGTTTGCTCTGCTGTCATTTGTTCCTCCTCTGCATGTGCATCATGACCCAGGTTTTAACTCAGCAGCATGGATTAGTTTTTCCAGTTGGAAGCATGGAGTGACTGGTGCTGTCCCCAGTGCTCCTCCTGGGCTGGGCACATACTCCCTTCATCTCAAATCCCTCTGAATATTAAAAATATGACACCTAGAGACTAGACATTGTGCTACAACAATCTGATGGTGCTTAACACTAGAAACTACATGTAAAAAAAATCTCTGTCAAAACATAGTCACTATGGTAAACAGCAGAATGAACAAACTATCTCTGCTGGGGATTATTATTACTATTCTGTACCCACCCCAAATAGGAACCACTCACCCTACAGGGCCCATTTTTACCAGCTGGGTGATGCATTAAATCCAATTTGCCTCCTGGGGACAAGTTTTTGAGAGTTTCTGGAGCTCTGGTGTCCTGTTGCACCCCTGCAATGATCCCCTCCCTTAGTGCCATGGGCTGACACAGTCCCAGTATCCCCAACCCTGGAAATATTCCAGGTGAGGTTGGACAGAGCTCTGAGCAACCTGCTCTAGTTGCAGATNGAGGAGGGCAAGCAATGCCACTATGCAGCACCACAAGGATTGAAGACTCAAAAATAACCTTTTCCCTCCTACTCCTGAGCAACGACCATTTCTGAGACAAGCAGAAAGGGGACACAAACCTCCATGCATCTGATTTACACAAGCAGGACCCAAGCACTTTGCTCTGTGAGTTGTTTTTTTTCTTTTTGTTCTATTTTCCACTGGATTTTGGGGTTTGTTGGCTGGACAAATGGATTGAATAATTGCCTTGGCTGTACCTTGGTTATTATCTTGTTTCTGGGAAGATACTGACAAACCAAAGGGAGCCCAGAGCAGTGGGTGAGGGTATGGAGGGACCCAACCACAAAAGGAAGCAAAATAGTTTTAGTGAGACACAACTACTGTAAAGGTAACAAATCTGGAGGTAAATGAGGGGAGAAAATATCCTGGAGCAAAGTTAGAACTCAGGAGATGCAGTTTCAAAGGGAAGCATCCCAATGAATCTCAGGAGAAGCTGCTGCCCCACAAGACCCTCCTCAGGGTACTTACACAAACCCCCTTGTCTGGCTCACTGAAAACCACTCTGGACAAAACATCAATAATCATGGATCAGGGAACACTCCTGACTGGAGAAGGAGATGGATTAGGTGGCCTGCCAAACCTTTTCCATCTCCCCACTCTCTAATAAAGCAAAACCCAAGCACATCCTGAATTACAGGGCCATAATTTCACCTCCAGGCTCTGGGGACCTACAAGCCACCCAAACTTCACTCCTGTTGTTTATAATGTCACCAACCCCCCCCCCAGTGATGGAATTATTACGTTGTAATTCACTGCTCTGTGAGTCATCTCATACTCATCCTGATGTCCTGGGTGACAGAACAACAAATCAATAAAGAGGAGGTGGGCACAAGAACAGGGAGGGGGGAAAATGGGCTGTAGGAAGGGATGCAGGGAGCATCATACATCCAGCACTTCTGTGGAGCATGATGAATCCAATAACACAGGAGGAGGTTTGGGGTCAGTCAGTCCTTCCCATGCACCTAAATTAGAAAATATTCCATTTCTGCCTTTCCTTTTGACTAAAGAAAGGTACCCAGTGTGACACCAAAGGAAATAAAGAACATTTTGGCTGCAACTCCACCATGAAGCAGCCTCCAGTTGCTGGGGTTTGGGGCACCTCTCATCTTGGGAGGCACAACATTTGCCAGAATTCCTTGGGAAAACTCATTTTCTTTTGTACTGTTCTCTTCAGCACCCAGAAAAAGGAATTTCAGAGAGAAGTGCATGTGTTTTTGAACAATATGGCTTGGGAGGAAGGTGACTATGTGAGTACAAGTAGAAGGAGAAAGCACAGTAGAGAACAGAGGGAGAGAAGACCCTGAATTGTGTAGAGGTACAGACACAAAGGGAAATAGCAAGCAGTCAAAAAGAACCCTCAAAAAAGATAAAATAATGTCATGCCTTTCAGGAGGGTAGGGAGCACAAACTGGGTAGAAGAAATTCAGCAGGTCCCTATTTGCCAGCATTTACTCTCTTGCCTCTCTACATTTTATTTGAGCAAATGTGGATTTTTTTACCCTAAAACATTTTTTCAATGGTTTTTCTTTTTCTTTATTTTTTTCTTTTGAGTAATTAATAGGAATACCCTGAATACAAACATTTCTCTGCACCATGTAAACACACTGGGTTTAGAATAAAAATATTTGTATATCCACTCAAAGTTTACTATGTCCTGGCCACATCCCCTTCAACCTCTTCTAAAGCTTTCTATGAAAGGCAGCAAACCAGAAAAAAACACCTTGGTGGCCATAACTCTATGGCCCAGGTAGTGGTCACAGCATCAGAAACCTCACCTGCTCTGCTGGAACTCCCATTTCTGCCAAGGCTGACTCAAAAAATGTCTTTGCTGGTTTTCCCACCACCTCAGCTTGAACATCACAAGCATACTGGAAAAAAAAAAAATGAGAGAGACACACAGAAAATGCTGATCAGAAAAGGATTTGTTCGACTCCACAACTCCAGCCAACTGTACAAAAAGTATGTGATTATTGATTTTTGCCCTTAAATACCACAATGGATTAGTGGGTGAAGGTGGATATGGGAAAATTTGGATAACAGAAGTGTTTAATTTTCTCTGGCAGGAGAGAAAGTCCTCCTGAAACATCTCCAGTGACAAACCTACATTCTCCACCATGAGAACACTCTTTAGACTCAGTTCTAGCATCACCCATTTTTGTAAGAGCATCACTCTTAAAGAAATAGCAAATATCCTTTGGATGAAAAGATGGAAAGAACTGGAGAGCCTTAAAGATGTAGAGAATTTCTTCAACCACCTGGCACATTTTTAACCATTCAAGTGACCAGCCAGATTTGAAAAGTTTTTTCCCTGCAACTAAATATTGGTACTATGCTGAAAAAGGTGGTTTTAGCTTGTTCCTAGAAGCCTGAACTTATCTGGGAGGCACAAAACTCCCCCTAAAACTCAAATAGACAGTAATAAATGCACTGCAAGCACACTCTATATCCATTATTTTCTGTGATTTTATACTCCCCTATTTTGCTTTATTCTCTGCATTCACTATTTTTTATCTCTCTGCAAGCCTATAAAAGGGAGCATAATGATTCTCACCCTTGGGCTGGCTTATCTATTGGGTTCCAGTTCTGCACAGGCTTAATCAGGCTTAAAACCAGGATTGCATTTAAGTATCTTGCTGAATAAGGGCCTTTGGCTGTAAAGTGTTAAGGGGCTGTGCTAACACTGGACCTGCAGGTTTTCTTGGGGATCTCACAGACAATATTCCACGTTTTTCTTTCCTGGCTCCTTCTTTCAAGGGCCTCACTTCTAATAAAGGAACCACATGGGTAAAAGTTCACATTTTGTATAAAAAACCTGAATGAAGACAGAGAAACAAATGAATCCACCCATGTTCTGAAGGCAGCAAATGAGTTTCCATCTGGGGCAACTTCCTCCACCAAGGTGAGCAATTACAGAAGACGACCCATGTTTATACCAGTTCCTCTTTTAACAAGGTGCAGGGAGTGAGTAAACATAATGTGAGCCATAAAATACCTCTAATGCCTTCATATATGCTCCAACATCAAGTTTCAGCCCATCGGTTTCTTTATAGTAGCGTCTGGAAATGAAAGTGATAAAGTTCCAATGAACTGGCAGTTAAAGAAATCACATTTTATTGTCTCGGTGCCTACACAGATGTCCATATGGCTGCCACAAAAAAAGGCAAGTCATCAGAAACCCTGGAGCCTTAATTGAACACCAGGAATTAAGGAAAAGGACAGGCTCAGCACGGTGCAGTGCTGGGGAAAAGATCTCAGGTGGGATGTCCATCTGGGACATAACTCCCCTGCTTCAAAGGGATTTCAAGCAGCTCATATTAAGGATGGACCAGGTCTGTGTTTTATCACACCAAGTATCTGCTCACAAAGGACAGCAGGTACAACACCCTCCCTTTAATCAGCAACAGACCCCTTGGTAGATACAAGATGAGGGCTGGCACCAACCAGCAGCTGTAACACCACAGAATCATAGACTAGTTTGGGTTGGAAGGGACCTTAAAGATCATCTAGTTTCAACCCCCCTGCCATGGGCAGGGACACCTCCCACTAGACCAGGTTGCTCAAAGACTCATCCAACCTCATCTTGAAGCACCCACAACTTCCCTGGGCAACCCGTGCCAGTGTCTCACCACCCTCAGAGTGAAGAACTTCTTTACATCTAATCTAAATCTCCCCTTCTCCAGTTTAAAACGATTACCCCTCATCCTATCACTAAAAACCCTTGTAAAAGTACCTCTGGAAGGTGACTCCAGTTGACCACCATCACTTGTCACCAGCCTCCCACATGAGGAAAGCCAGGGAACTGTTTATTTGGTCTAAGAAAGCCCTCCAAGATAAATTTTGTTCCTTCTAAAAACGTTCCTATTGCCACGAAGCTCATAAAATTAGTTAATAATAATGGTGTTTTCCTGGAATAACAATTCACACCACCACAGGTCTTCCAAGCCCTCCTGATGAGAGCACAGACAGGTTTCAACGTGGCAGGGAAAAAAAGGCAGGATGAGCAGTCAGTGGAGATTTTATGCCTTATCCTTCTGCCATTTTCGATTATTCAGCACAGGCTCCCTTTAAAATGACCACTTGACCTTTGCTGGAACAGCCATTAACCTTCTATAGTCTAGCGTAAACAGCTTAATTTTCTGACAGTGGCATGACAGAAGAAATTACAAAGCCAATTCCCCCTCTCAGCCCAAAACAGATGCTAAATGTAAATCACTCCATTTTCAGGAGGAGGGCATTCTGCTTCAGTGCCTCTGACACTTGTGTTTTCTAGGGAATGAACTAAAACTTCAACCAAACATCAACCTACTTGCTCAAGGTGGGCACCTTGTTAAGGTCCACCCAGTTGTGCTGAGTCTGCATGTTAAAAATGAAGCCAGTTTGTGGCTGGTTCTTGTCTATGGCCCTTGGCATCAATGAAGTTTCTCTAGTTAGGTGAACAATTCATCCAATCTATGATCTCCCTTCTTTGAGTCAGAGAGCTTACCTACCAGGGTAACTCATTCAGAACTCATGGTCACATTACCTAATGTATTCTATGATACCATCATTAAAAAAAATAAACTCATGGTGAAAACTGAGCTTGGAACATCCAAGAACCTGTATTTTGAAAATAACAGGTCTGATTTAGAGCTGTCTACACCAATGAATGACCAAATAAATAAACATATCTATATGCACAGGGTACAAAGATATTTTTATCTTAAGATATTTATAAAGTTGATTCTGTATTTTAGTTTGAAAGATGATATTATATAACACAAAATTTGTTTTTTTCATGTACTTTAGGCATTATGCTGGTGGCTCAACATCTTCTCCTTATCCTTCCAACTGAGAATCACTATTTATCACCTGTGTGGTAGGATCAGAGCATGAGATCCAGGTATGGCAACACAATGGGTTGAACTGCTCCTTCCTGCTGAGAAGTTCTGCTCAGCTTGAGCAATAACCCACAACCCAAGAAGGGTTTTCATGCCCATTAGAGTCTATTGAACCACTGCAAAAAGTTGTCACTACAGTTTCCTCAATCTAAACATGCACAGTCTTTAAGTCCATACACCACACAACAAGTAAAAGTAACTTCTTGTGTCCCTGCCCATGGCAGGGGGGTTGGAACTAGATGATCTTTAAGGTCCCTTCCAACCCCGACAATTCTATGATTCTATGATTCAAGGCTGTTGGGATTTGTCTTTATTCAGTGCTGGCATCGAAAACATCCTATTTAAAACTTCAGAAGACATCTAACTGAATTGTCAATTCAAATCCTCTGTCTGGATTTTTCCTGCATGTGAAAGCAGGAGGTCAAAATTCACCCTGAATGTTCAGAGAATAATTAAAAATCTCTTTTGATATTCAAACTATCAAAAGAATTGATCTGTCACTTCAAAAGCACAGTTGTGTTTGCAGGTCTTCACCATACACACCAGCCCACCAGTATATCCTTAGGTTCTCCTGTTGGGTCTTCTTGGCCACCATACTTCACTCACAGTCAGAGGAACATCTACTCCCATCTCCAACATAGTTTGGGTGGAGTTTCTGCATTTCAGCTACTTTTATAAATTGGTAGGGTTTCTATATTAGTGAATAAAACCACTCCTGGGCTCTTATTCCTCATGTGTAGCAATTCCCAAGCCACCACCATGGAAGTGCTTCCTTATGTGTGATATTTTCATACATACCAACCCGCAGAGATGCCACCACCAACTTTAAGAGGTGGCATCTTCAAACAGCAAGGACTCACTTAAGTCACACAGGCCATTAGCCACCTCCAGCATCACACCTCAAGCACCACAAATGTGGGCATGATTTGAACTTGGAAGAAGAAACCTGGTTGAAACAGAATTTTGGACCACCTGGTCCTCCTCACCATTAGTAACTTCAGGATACTGGAAGAGGAAACTGCATCACAAATCCACACCAACATGGCCTGTGGGATTTGTTTATTTGTTTGGGGTTTCTTTCACTATTGAACATCATTTCTTTCCAGTTCAGACACAAGGCTACAGGCAGCAGTTAAACCAACAGTTCTCACCTCTAAGATCTTGCAGGGGGAAAGTCAAAAAGACAAATAGTGCCTAAAATCCTACTGGCCTTCCCACAACATTCTTTCACATGAGTTCACACATCAAAATCCAAACTCTTCATGATTTCTCTGGGTTTTTTAAGATGCTCTCAGACTTGCTCTGCAACAAAAGTCCTTTTCCCAGTGGCTTACAAACCTACAGCTATTTAACCCCCCCACTGCCACCTGCAAACATGGATTGTTTCATCGAGGTCTAGCTCACTCTTGAACGTTGACTTTGAAGGGTTGGAGGCTGGCACTTGCTGTATTTATGCAGCAGGACCACAGAATCACAGAATGT